>CM044439.1:120715072-120726733 GCA_024363595.1 Xenopus borealis
AGATAAACAGTGTTTGAATGTTTCACCAAATTATGAAAATGTAAAGCTAAATGACAGGGAAAATGAAAGGTTTTTGGCCTTCACTGTCCCCCCAAACTTGAATACAGGTGTGGGATCCGTCAACCGAAAACCCGTTATTCAGGAAGTTCCAAATTACGGAAAGGCTGTCACCCATAGACTCCATTTTATCAAAATAACTCACATTTTTAAACTCATTTCTTTTTTCTCTGTAATAATAAACAGCAACTTGTACTTGATCCCAACTAATATATAATTAATCCTAATTGGAGGAAAAACCAGCCTATTGGCTTTATTTAGTATTAACAATATTTGAGATTAAAACTAATAATAGTATGTAATGCAATGTATTTTATGAGTTATCTGCACTTAAAGGACAAGGAAAGGCAAACAATTAAATCCCATTTTTACTTTCTTTAATGAAAAAGAAATCAATCTCCAATATACTTTAATTAAAAAATGTGTACCTTTTTTATAAGAAACCTGACTGTATTCAGTGAAATTCTCCCTTCATTCACTTCTGTTTATAGGAATTGTCAGACGGTCCCTAACTACTGGGCAGGGAAACAATCATACTTATGAACAGCAGGGGGAGCCCCCGCCTTACTTCCCAGGCATGCAGAACTCCAGCAGCTTGCAGTCGGCGACTGTGTAGAGATTTGTATTGGATTTTATTTTTGCCTTTACTTCCCTTTAGGGCTAGTCCACATGGGAAGATTCAGGGAGATTAGTCACCAGGCGACTAATCGCTGCTTCTTTGGGGCGACTAATCTCCCTGAATTGCTTACCAATGTCTCTCGCCCGCTAAAATGTAAAGTCGCCTGCTCCTATTAACATGCAACGCTGCGTTTTCTTAAGTCGCTGAAAATTGCCTCGTGTTTCCAACTCCAGCTGCAGGGACAAAGATTGTGGAGCCAGATTTAAACAGATAAACTGGGATTTTATTTGGACGATTATTTTGCTGCAGCCACTGGTTGGAGAAAGTTTGCATTAAACAATACAAAAACTATAAAATGCACATTAGATTCCATCACAACACAGGACCCAGTGCAGTCTGTATATTCTGATTATTAATCAGTCTTGCTGTATCAGCTTCTATGGCAGAAATTATTTGACTTGTGCTGTTTTGATCATTGAGCATGTGCACAGTCTTGGTCGTACAAATATGTATAACAAAGTTACAAGATGACAGCCCCCTGTGACCAACTTTGAAAGCATAAATCATTTGTTTGATTAGGCTTGTGGTGCAGTAAGTTTATGTTTAGTATACAAACTACAGCTTTTCTATCCTTATTCTATTTTAGACTTTCCTTGTCCTTTAAGTAAATGTTTTGTTTGTGTGAGGGCAGTTAGGCCCAAACTGTTACAAGTTATTATATTTCTGCTAAATAATCACCTAAATCTAAGAAAGCTAATATTTCCTATTGGTTTCCAGCCTAATTGCTATTAACCACCTTTTTACTGTATATGTGGTTGTACCCTTCTTGCTTATGGTCCAGCTACTCAATCTACAGATCCTTACAAACAGAAGGGTTTACAGAACCAAAAAAAGATTAATTTCATAACCAAGATAGTTCAAGGGGTAGTTCACCTTTCACTTAACATTAATATGTTCTAGAATGTCTTATTTGTACCAACTTTTCAACTGGTCTTTATTTGTTTGTTTGTTTGTTTGTTTGTTTGTTTGTTTTTTTGATGATGCTACTTTTTTCAGATTTTTGTAATCTTTCAAATGGGGATCACTGACCCTATTGCTCTCTAAAGCTACAATTGTATTGTTACTTACCTTTCTATTCAGACCCTCTCCTATTCACATTTTTCTCCCTTCCAAACCAGTGCTTGGTTGCTAGGATAAATTGGACACTAGCAACCAGATAACTGCTAAATTACAAAGTGGAGATACAAAACCTAAATAGTAAAATGAAGAGTTGCAAACTGTATGTGTATCTACATCATGCTAAAAGTTAATGTAAAAGTTAACTACCCATTTAACATCCATGATGCAATCGAAGTAAAACTTGACTGATTGATCTTTAGATGATCACACTTTTGGTGAAGTTCAGGCACTTACAGATCACCTAATTCTTAAATCGTCACAGGTTTGTATCCAGGAGGAGACCCTGGATACAAACAGATAGCGCCAGGTTTTAGGCAAGCACTATAAAGATGCAAGGCTTAATATATACATTGAAAAGACAACCTTGTTTAGACGCATCATTTTACAGTGGTACAGAGAGTGCTGGTAAAAATAAATATGCTGTACTATTTGATATAATGGAATGTGAACATTGGATAAAAGAGTTCAATGAATAACTTTGTGCCATTATTAGGAATGAAGACATGCTGAGTACATACTCAAATTTTTATTTTTTCAGCAGAGGGCATCGATGAGCTAGAATGTGAACTTTTGGCCTGTGAATTTTGTGGGAAGACAGGGTATCCCAACAAGTTCCTGCGGTCAAAGAGGTTCTGCTCTTTGTCATGTGCAAAAAGGTAACAAGATTTGGAAATTAACACACAGCGCAATGTATATGATTCATATTATTTATATAATGTATGATTGTTTGATACTCATGGCAATCCCATGTGTGATTCAACTGATCTGGCCAAATGGACTGATATCATACAAAGAGCCATACACAGACCACTTTTCTGTTGTTCTGTTTATTCAGGCAGGTAGCCTGAACAATGGCTGAATGCCAAAGAAAGCCTAAAGCTGGCCATAGACACAATTATATAGTTATTATACCATGGCAAAAAGAAAGGATCATTTCACATTAACCAATATCTTCCCAACACTAAATTCACTGTATAGTGCTTGGCATATTTTGAAAATACAGCTAGGTGTATTGTAGCATATATTTATTAAAGGAAAACTATACCCCTCAAACAATTTAGGTCTCTATAAAAAGATATTGCATAAAACAACTCATGTAAAACCCTGCTTCATGTAAATAAACCATTTTCATTTTTTAGCAGTATGTGCCATTTGGTAATTATAAATTGAAAATTGTCATTTCAAATAATAAGGGCAGCCCCCTGGGATTGTATGATTCACAGTGCACACAAGCATACCAAACAAACTATACTTGTTAGGCCAAATGAGCCAATTAACAGACAGAGTTGTGTCTTTTGCTTCCACACTTCTTCCTGTTACAGTTAGAGCTGAAATATTTCTGGTCAGGTGATCTCTGAGGCAGCACAGGGATGGTGGCTCAAGGCAAGAGATGTAAAAGGACATTATTTAAATATATATTCCAGTCTGATGAGTTTCTTTAATACATTTAATTTGATATAAACCATATGTTTCTTAAGTATTAATTTTGGGGGTATAGTTTTCCTTTAATTTACTTGTGTGTGCAACATAACTTAACATCTTTTGGACCTGCAAATAACACAGATGTTGAGTCACTGACCGCTTTCCCCAGCTCTAATGAACTTATTCCAACAAGTCATCAGTTTGCACTTCCCACTTTTTACTTTCATGTACAGTACATAGGCACAATGCTTTTAGGAGCCCCAGTTCTACACACTAACCTTTTCTTTAATTTATTTGTAGTAGTTTCTTTAACGTTAGATATAAGCTATAGTTGGTTCTGTCTCTGATTCAGTAACATTTACCAGAAAATGCAGCTCTGTGGGTGAGACTCCAGCAGAAATGTAATTGCCAGATACCCTAAATATGTAATAAGCAATTCAATCATCATGCCAGAACAATTAAATCTACATAGCCCATGTATGTTTGGAGAAATGGACTTTAATTATTAGAGAATATACTCAAAGTGATCAGAAACACTATTTTGAACATGCACCCCCAATGCTAGCACCCATGGCACAGCCTTGCAGTTAGATAATACTAATACAGGAGAACATACTAATCCATAATTTTTGGTACAAAGTGTACAGCTAAAGACAGGACTGGACTGAGAATTAAAATAGGCCCTGGCATTTCAGGTACAAAAGAGGCCCATCAGCCCACATAGATGCCCAAACAGCCCCCACCAGCCCACTAAACACTGACTTTATATGGGACCTTATAGCAGCCCCTCTGGCATTTGCCCTAACCCACAAATGGCCAGTCCGGGCCTGGCTAAAGATTAACATTATTAAGAACATCATAGGTAGGAAGATTACCATAAGACAAGTACAATAGGAACCCAGTTTTACCGGATTCTATGTTTTCTTGGAAGTGACACATTTTATATTAATGTCCCACACAGACAGGCAGTGTTTTTACTCAAATTCTCTACATTTTTATTTGATGTGATTTTAATGCCACTCCCTGGGAATCGTAAGATTTGGGTTCTACTGTGCATATGCATTCAATCTCCTCCTCATAAGGTGCAGAATTGAAAAGCTCCTTTACATACAAAAAACTGTTCACTGGGTTCTATCCTATCTAGCCTGTTTTTAAACTCTTCAGTATCCATCAGACATGGCTTCAAGGAAGAATTTATCAATAAAAATGGCTAATGCCTTCCAAAGAAACCCAATATTAGATTATATGATTCCTTGTGAGCTAGAGAGTATTTTATGAATCTTGAGAAAAATGAATATGAATCCCAGTATATGGGGAATAAAGTAACTGATATACTTCTTATGTTGTCACACCTGTAAGCACTATTAAATTATTTATTTCATCCTTACTGTAAGGTTAAGTTTTTTTTTAATATATATATATATATATATATATATAATGCAGAGTTACCAAGCTGGCATTCTGCTTCCATGTGATGGTTAAAACCATAACCCCACAATGAATATTTAAGTAACTGATTATTTCAAATTAAAGACTCGTATTAAAGGTGTATATATATTTAAGTAAATATTGCCCTTTCACATCTATTGCCTTGAACCACCATTTCATGATATTTTCTGTGCTGCCTCAGAGATCACCTGACCAGAAATACTGCAGCTCTAACTGTAACAGGAAGAAGTGTGGGAGCAAAAGACAAAGCTCTAATTGGCTCATGTGACATAACATGTATGGTATGTTTGTGTGCACCATGAATCCTACGATCCCTGGGGGCTGCAAATGTTTTTTAAAATTGCTATTTTCTATTTATGAATACCCAATGGCACATACTGCTAAAAAAAAGTAAATTATGAAAATGGTTTATTTACATGAAGCAGGGTTTTACATATGAGCTGGTTTGTGCAATATCTTTTTATAGAGACCTACATTGTTCGGGGGTATAGTTTTCCTTTAAATATAAATTGTGCTCCACAATGCATGGGCATACTTTACCCCTCTGCTGCCCTTAGGAGGCTTTTGTGGAAATTTGTTCTAAAAGTTACCAGGAGCATGTTTATTTTTTGCCATCTGAGAGGTGCTGCCACCTGTATAGAGTCTCTCCACTCATCTCATTTGTACAGCACACCTATCTGTATGCTTGATTAAATGGCATGTGCAGATAAATGTGCAGCAGACTCATTAAACTAATAAGGGTTGTCCCTTCTTTCACTACCATAAAAAAGTATGGCATAGCTGAAAGACCCAACTGTGAATGTAGAATCTGTGTTACTGGCACTAAAGCCATTTTAGGTGAGTGTATAGCATTAAATGGATTTCCGTAACTGCAATGAGATACCACCTGAGTTTCAATGACCACATGTAAAATGTCTGTCCTACACAAAAATGCTGATATTTTTATATCCTAGAACTGCAATTAAAAACGTATTTTCAACGTAAGAATTTTGATGTTTTAAGTTCAAACAAATAAAAAACAACAATGACCACATTTTCTGGCCAAAACTGTGGAAGTAAAGGAATTATTAATATGGTGAATCTGCAGATCAGCCTGAGGCAGGAAGACTTGTGTAGATGTCTGGATACTCAAGTATAGAAGAACCAAACCCAGAAAAAATAGGTTCCATTTTAAAAGAGGGAGAGAGGGGACCAAGTGGTGGTGATGGGTCAAAACAAGACAGGGCTGTAGGGTGAAGGAGTCTGCCACAGCAGATTGTCTACTGTAATTGGTTTTGTAACCTGTCTACCAATTAACGGAACTGCTTTTTCTTTGCATTTTTCTATATCAAGTGATAGAATTATCTTGTATTAATGTGGAAGAACAACACAGGAACAACAAGGAAGAGATCACACCTACAATTGCTTGATTAGCACACAAATCCATCATCTGCCAAAAAATTTGGAAGGCAGATTAAGTCCATGGAAAACACCTGTAGGAGTATTTGTGTAACATGCATTTAGTATCACGAAATAAACAGTTTCCAGTATGTTCCTGTTAGCAGGTATTGTTTTGTTACATGTACGGGAACTAGGATAATCATATTGCACTCTGAACTTTCCTGTGAAGCTTTGTTATGATTGTCAGATTGTCCCTGGGGAGTGATTTTCCCTGATTGCTAAAGAGTTTGCTCTTTATCCAGTGAAGCTTATCTTAGGGTTTGCTAAGTTCAATAACCAATCCTTTCACATTATATGGCATGCATTTTTTTTGAGCGTGACTCCACTACTGATTGATTTGTCTTGTATCCTTTTATGTAAAACCCTGCAGCTTGATGTATGCAGATAGGAAAATAGACTATATAATAAAATAAATTCTGTTGCACCTTTTCAGTGTCAAATTCCTCAATGCTATGGTAACACAAGATAATTATATGTTTACATTAGAAATTATCTTGGCACTAGATGTACTTTGTGATGGCTCATATATAATGTCTGTTGTTTGTATTCATGTTTAGAGCAATAGCCAGTATGAGTAAGTTTGGGTAGAAGAAAAAACACTGGAAATAGCCCCGCTATTGACTTTAATTACTTGGACCCTTCTGGTGCAATTTTCCAGCATGGTCCAAGGAATTACTTCTAAAGTCAATTTGGGGCAATTCCAAGCATTTTGTTGTCTGTGGACCAATTAGAAATTTGCTTTGGCAGCAAAACTTGGTAATCTCCCTGTGCTCCATTGCCTTTACACGGATGGGCAGAGTGATGTACAGGTCCGGAATGAGAATTAAAATAGGCCCTGGCATTTCAGGCACACAGAGGCCCAATCAGCCCACGCAGAGGCCCAAACAGCCCCCACCAGCCCACTAAATACTGACTTTCGATGGCACCTTATAGCAACCTCTCTGGCATTTGCCAGAACCCTCAGTCCGGGCCTGGTGATGTATGTATATGTACAGAGCTTTCTTTAGGTGTAGACTTTTTTTCTGCAGTGAATTAACCACTGCAATTATTTATTCCACTGTTTTATTACTTTAGGTACAATGCCAACAGCGCAAAGCCGCTTGGACTCTTCAAGGCCAATAAAACAAGTAGGTGGAGGAGAAAGGTTGAGGGAAGTCTTGGACGACGTGGAAGACCCTCTAGATCTGGAGGGTCAGTCCGAGAACACTACCTTAGACAGGTTTGTACCAGACGGTGCTTTGTTTATACTTCTAAATCTGTGTACATATCTCCTAAAATATAATGTGTTTATAATTATAGCAGTTGCCAACTGCTTATTCGTGTACAAATGAAGCTTTAGAGGATTCCCATGAAGATTCCTCTCATGTCACTATGACTACACGTTTACGTCGTCAGAGTGAAAGAGAGAGAGAGGAGAGGAAGCTCCGTCAGATGAGAAAATCCTCCTGCGAGCTGTCGCCTGATGCACAGACAGAGCCATCCCTATGGACCGTTGAAGATGTTTGGGCTTTTATACGTGCTTTACCAGGTACCTCTCAATCTTTCTCTTTCCTTTGAACCTATTTCTTCTTCATTTATTTAAAGTGCTGATATTTTATCATAACACTAGAATGTTTTTAAAACTATATTCTCTATATTGCCTTTTACCAGGAGGGCCTGGAACCATGGTGACAGGGTTTCTAGCATAAAGGTTATTCAGAGGGAGATGTGGGAGAATGCCTATTTTGTCTCCTGGAAGTTTAATTTAAAGTTCATATAGAATGAGATTTGGTCCGTTAGAAATAACTGGAACAATTATTAAATGGTAGAAGCTACTATGATTAAGGGCAGAGGCACCCGTGGAGATTCAGGGAGATTAGTTGCCCCGTGACGAATTGCCTCTTCTTCGGGCAACTAATCTCCCCGAACTGCCTTCCTGCTTTGCAGCTCTCTTGCTTTCCACTGATTGGTTACCAGGTAGTAACAAATCAGTTCCTCCTGTGTACCCGCTCCACGGCGCTCTCCAGAAATATTGAAGAGACTCAGATAATATGAAAGTGATGCGGCTTTATTATGCACACCATAAGTTTAATAGACAGTGGGGTGGTCCCAAGATGTAAGCACCAAGATGTAAACAATGGTTAATAACAATGGGCAAAAGGCTAACATACTCTGCTATGAAAATAATATCATAATATATAATTATAGCTAGAACCACTGGAATGTAATTCACGTGAATACCAATTAACTGTGACAAATAACTAATATATATACCTAAACCACTGCTCTGAACTACTTTACTGGAAAAGTATGTACTGTAGTATTGAATATTTTAATGAACTTTGTCTAACATAAGCTGCAGAAAGAATTCAAGCTTACAAAACACATTTATCATGATCAAACAAATTTGCACACTGTTATGTATGCCGCATAAAATCAGATAGGATTGAAAATGAGAAGTAAAGCTTACAAAATCATATGGCTAGAAATATTATATTTTGAACTCACTGTGCTGGTCCAGAGGTTCACCAGCCCTATAACAATAATGCTTTATGGCTGTAAACTGCTCCCCATGCTTAGATCTTGATAGGCTATCTTCTGAGTCTTTGACACTGCACATGCTCAGTGTGCTCTGGGCTTTAGAAAGTAAGCTTAGGGGCTTTCAGAAATCACCAAAACATTAACAGGAAGTTAGGGAACTTTTATCTGTTATAGAAATTGATGCTACAGGGCCGAGTCAAGGCCAAATGTTGTTTCTGTGTTGATGCATATTTTGGGTCCGTACCGTAGTCCGTAACTAACCTCAGACCAGTGCCGGAAAGAAGATGGGGATAAGATGGCCTTGAGCTGGTGCATAAACTCAAAACAATAGTTCAAAAATACAAGGGAGGTTGTGTGAGCACTCCAAGGCTAAGTAAAATGTGTTTAAATACTACAGATTTGGTCAATTAATCAATGCACATTCCCTGGTCCCCTGTCTTATACATAATTCAGCATATATGCAAATGCGTGTATTTACAATAACAGGGGTTTTTAGTTATGATCATAAAAAATATAGTTCTCCTTTAAAGGAGAAGGAAAGCTACTAGAGCAGTTTAATGGCAGTAGATTAGCCACACTACTACCAGCTATAAGACTATATTGATTCTGCAGAATGCTTTACCATACCAGAGTAAACAGCTCTAGAAGTGTTCTGTTTGTTTAGGATAGCAGCTGCCATATTATCTTTATGTGACATCACTTCCTGCCTGAGTCTCTCCCTGCTCACTCATAGCTCTGGGATCAGATTACAGGAGGGAGGAAGGGAGGGAGATAGGAGCAAACTGAGCATGCTCAAGCTCTAGCCCTGGGGGTTTATGCTGAAAACAGGAAGTCTGATGTATACACAATTGAATGAAAGAAATGCTGTGTTTCTTTTGACAGAGGACTCAGAGCAGCACTACTTTGAGGGTTTACTGGTGTATTTATATAGACCTTCCTGTTAAAGCTTTCTTAATTTTAGCCTTTCATTCTCCGTTAAAAGAAAAGAAATTAAGGGAAAGCTCCTATTTAATGCACAGTTATTTCACATTTGGATGTTTGTCTATTCGGCCTTTTCCTGACTTAAATATTTGTATTGTAGGATGTCGTGAGATTGCTGAAGAATTCAGAACACAAGAAATTGATGGACAGGCTCTTCTCTTACTAAAGGAAGACCATCTCATGGGCACCATGAACATTAAGTTAGGACCAGCCCTAAAGATCTGTGCTCGGATTAACTCCTTAAAGGAGTCCTAACGTGTAAAAAACTGTCCCGGACAATTGTCATAATGTAAAATAGCAACCTTTCCAAGTAAGAGTAGTGTAAGTTGGTGTTTTGCATTATCACTTATGTTGGCAAGTTACGCAGGAACGGGCATTTGCAGCCCCAAAACGTATTTGCATTCCTTTAAAGGGATACTGTCATGAAAATAAGCAAAGCAGTTGTGCTGCATACAGTGTTTTGTAAGCTATAGTAGATGTGTGCTTGTGTGGAGACGTATATTTCTTTGTGATTGTGCCCATCTCTACTTCCTTACTGTAACAATACAAACATGTTCTGCTTTAGGACACAGATGTCAGAAGGGTTTCATACTGGGTACAAATAATTTACTGCAAGATCTTTCATCGACATTGTGCTTCTGTAATTATCACTGTAGCTTGCACAGGTCTTGAGAATGAAATGAATGGCAAAAATACAAGAGAAGTTTGCTATTGTAGGAAAAAGCATCCTTAAATCTGGTACAGGTATGTACCAGATTCTCTTTTTCAGAATGCTTGGGTCCAGGGATTTTCTGTATAAGGGATCTTTCTGTAATTTGGATCAATATACAGATATGGGATCTATTATTGCGGAAAACCAGAAAGTTTGGAATTACGGGAAGGCTGTCTCCCATAGACTCCATTTATAATTCAAATTTATATAAATAATTTCTTTTTTTGTCTGTAATAATAAAACGGTAGAGTGTACTTGAGCCAAACTAAGATATAATGTATTCTTATTTGCCACAGAACCAGCATATTGGGTTTATTAAATGATTTTCTAGTAGACTTAAGGTATGAGGATCCAAATTATGGAAAGATCGTTATCTGGAAAAACCTAGGTCCTGAGCATTCTGGATAACAAGTCACATACATGTACTTTAAGTTTGCTAAATAATATTAAAACATTAAGCTTTCGTTATGCAGCTTAGTAACTATCAAGTGCAAGGTACTGTTTTGTTTTATTGTAGAGAACAATAAATTCAATGGCATTCCATAATTTGGAGAAATGTGGATATTGGGTTTCCAGATATTCCAGAGATCCCTTAGTATAGTGATAGGGCACTTAAAATGGGTTATTAAAAAAAAAATAGTGTTTTACAACAGTAGAGAGAATACACAACTTTTCAGATTGTTTGCCAACCTTGCATCCAAAGTTGGACATTATTGATCAGTGCATTCTGTTAAGACCTTGCACAATAGTGTCAGCAGATTTTAGTCCCGATAAAAGTATGTAGTGTTAGTGCTTGTACGTTTGTTGTGCCTCTCACTATTCTGTGTGCCATGAATCACTCTCCCTGTGACAGAGTTTCTTAATTGAAAGTACATGGAGCTCTGTCATTGAGCACTAGCCATAGAATTAAGTGTCCCACTGATTTAAAGACGCAATACTATTCTGTAATCTGTATATATTTGTTGTGTGTAGGTCTGCATAAACCCTTTGCAATAATTGTAACAGCACGAAGACCACATAAAGTCAGAAATTAAAGGGGTTGTTCACCTTCAAACAACTAGTTGTTTTCAGATAGATAATCAGAAATAACGACCTTTTCCAATTACTGTCTATTTTCTATTTGTAACCGTTTTTCTAATATTGAAGTGTAAAGTGTCATTTTTCACCTTCTAAAGCAGCCCCCAACTGTTCTAAACTGATACATTTAATGGATACTTTTCTTATCTTTGTGGAAATGAAAAGGGGATGCACACTCACTCAAAAAAAGTGATACTTGGTAGTC
>CM044439.1:120756996-120770810 GCA_024363595.1 Xenopus borealis
TAATAGCCAATCATAGCTTTTATTTGGCACCCCAGTAACATTTTTCATGCTAGTGTTGCTAGTAGTCCCCAACTACTTTTATTTCAGAATGTTGCTCACAGGTTCAAAAGGTTGGGGATCCCTGCTGTAGAGTAACCTGGCAGCTTGTTTCTTGACACCTGTGTAGGGGAGTGGAGACGCTTTTAAGTCTTTGGGAGGGGAGTTTCTTGTCTGGGGTCAAAGGGACAAGCTTACCCACACATAGCTGACATGGAGGATGGCCTGGAAAGGAAAATCATGGTAAGTGTGATGTCATTTTCTCTTAGATATTCTATTCCCATCTGGTGGTTTTAGTTGGGAGCTCAGTTGTAGTTCAACTATATCTACTGAGTTTTGGTGGCTGTATGTTTCCCTTATTTAATTGTTGGTATGTTGAAGGGCACTTACTGTAATGTCAGCTGGCACCTTAACAGGCTTGAAGCCAGCTTTTTGTCTATGGCCCTTTGTGTGGCCTCTCACCAGAGAGCTTGGCTTGTGTGGCCTCTGGCTTTCATTATAGCCGTTGGCTTGTGTTAAGGCCCTTGTTTTGGTCCATGGCTCATGGAAAGGCTGGCCTTTTACCGTGGCCCTCGGCTCATGGGTCTACTAGCCTTTTACCAGGGCCCTCTGCTCATAGTTCTGCTTGCCTTTTATCAAGGCCCTTGTTCTACTGTCCTGTTGCATGAGCCTTTGGCTTATGTGGCCTTTTACCAGGGTCCTTAGCACATTTGTTTGGTTGGCTTTTTACCAGGGTTATTGTGGCTGCTGACCTTTTTCCACGGCCCTTAGCGTAGGTGCTTGATTGTCAACCAGTGGTTTGCATAGTGGCTGGCTCATTTGCCAGTGGATTGTGCATCATTGCTGGTTGGTACCAGTGTTTGTAGGCTATACACTTCTTGAATGCCTGATTTTGGATTGTGACCCCAACTGTTTGCTGGTAGCCTATTGGATTCAGTAGCTTCAATATATGGTCACGTTTGGTTCAGTTATTGCATAAACTGTAGCATTGTGCAGCTTGACATGTAGTGGCCCTGGCTTTTGTGGGTGCTTTCTAGCACTGTAATTAGCGTGGGTCCCATTTGCTTCCTTGTGTAGCAGCTGGATGGGGCAACAGCATCTTACTGGTAGATGGCCTTACCTCACATTCGGCTGACCCTTGTGCTGTTGTATGCCAATTTTAGATTTTGTGGTTGGTGGAGCTACTGGGCTGTACCAGCATGGCTCTACAATGGAATGCTGGATTAGGATAACCCAGAGTTGGTGTTCATCTAATGAAGACATCATTAGGTGTTAATCAGCATTGAGTTGGTGATCTTTGGCAA
This sequence comes from Xenopus borealis, assembly GCA_024363595.1. Taxonomy (NCBI): domain Eukaryota; kingdom Metazoa; phylum Chordata; class Amphibia; order Anura; family Pipidae; genus Xenopus; species Xenopus borealis. The sequence continues at coordinate 120,758,337 of CM044439.1, forward strand.
ATCTCTGGTGTGGCATTGACTCTGGTCAGCACTGGTGTGAGCTGCTTCCATTGATTTGCAGGACTAGGCTAATTAGCCAACCGCTAGTGCCCAGGGTTGTGTATTTCTCCAGCACTGGTTATAGATGCATCCAAGTTGTGGTTAGTTTCTGATCTGGATATATTGATTTCCTGGTGGTTTCTGTGTGCTTTAGTTCTGAGATCAGTGTCGTCTGGTTCTGTCCTTTTCTTTGAACAGTTGCAGGATTGTTGTTCTTCCCCAGGCGAGGTTTTGTGTCCTCTAGTTGCTGAGGTTATCCTTTGAAAGGCAACCTGTCATGGGAAAAATGTTTTTCAAAATGCATCCGTTAATAGTGCTGTTCCAGAAGAATTCTGCATTGAAATCAATTTCTCAAAAGAACAAACAGATTTTTTTAATCACTCTACTGCTGTACTGCAAGTTGGAGTTTTATCACCCCCTCCCTTTCCCCCACCCAGCAGCCTAATAAAAGAATAATGGGAAGGTAACCAGATAACAGCTCCCTAACACAAGATAACAGCTGACTGGTAGATCTAAGAACAGCACTCAATAGTAAAACCCATGTCCCACTGCGTACTATTCAGTTACATTGAGAAGGAAAAACAACAGCCTGCCAGAAAGCAGTTCCCTCCTGAAGTGCTGGCACAAGTCACATGACTGGGGCAGCTGGCAAATTGACAAAATGGCTAGCCCCATGTCAGATTTCAAAACTGAATATGAAAAAATCTGTTTGCTCTTTTGAGAAATGGATTTCAATGCAGAGGTTTACTGAAGCAGCACTATTAACTGATGCGTTTAAAAAAAAAACATGTTTTCTCATGACAGTTTCCCTTTAAGCATAATATGGCTATTCTTGATCTGCAATGCTTGATCCTCAAGTGCCGGTCTCTGTAATTAAGTGGTTAGTTTGTGTGGCTCTTGTTGTCAATCGCTTACCATGTCCTAGGACTAGTTGTTCTTGTGCCTTTTAGCTACGTTTTCAGGGGCTATACATTTTATCAGACCCCCTGTTGGATGGATGTGATGCTGGCCTTATTACTCAGGGCCTCCTTAGCATCAGTTTGGTTACTGCCTTATGTTGGTTATTCCCACCCCTTGTTTTTGGGGCATATCTTGATAGATCCCATGTGTACTGACATGGAGGGAAGCAGGAAAAAATTAGAATTTTACTAACCGACTTGATGTAAATTCCTTTCTTCTAGTCCCGACATGTCAGTACAGGAATTTACGTCAAGTAGGTAAGTAAAATTATAAAATGGTGTAAAATACAATTTTTTTCATTTATAAAAATGCTAATACGCTTTAACACCTATTGTTATTTTATTCTGGTTGTACAGAAACGGAGGCTTTTACTCTGCCAATAGGCTGCTAATTCACAGGAACATGCCAATGATCCCCCAAATTAAACTGCCATTAAAAACAAGGGGAATGGAGACACGGTAAGCGTTATATTGAGCTTTACTACATTTTAAAAATTGTTGCTCTAAAAGCATTCACAAAAGTCTCACAAACAAATTAAGCGGAGGTTGGGTTAATTTAGGTGGATTTCTGTAAATATGGAGATTGTATTCATACCACTTTTTATCCTCCCAAATAAAACTAATGTTTACAATATACTAATGTGGGTATGAATTGCTATTCAAGTTCCAAGTTTTATTCTGCACCAGTTCAGTTCAGAGCTTCAACTGCTACCTGTTTGCTGGGGTCCCAGTTATCCAGGCAGTTGGTCTGGAAGTCAGAAAAGAGAAACAGCAATAAAAGGAATAATAACAAAGGAAGCATCACAGAGACCCTGCAATCTGAGGTGTAAAAAACTTGTTGCATTTCTTAAGTAACTGAAATAGTGAATAAAGTTGCCAAAAGTGAATTTTATACCATTTTTCTATATAAAAGGTTGCTTATCACCAATTTAAAATAAGACTGGACGTAATGACCTTTGTAAAGTAAGAGATATTCCCTCCCATTCACTCCTGCGTTATTTAATATCCACGTTTAGTGAATAGATACCTAAAAGTCAAATTAAAGGGCAACTCCACGAAAACTCAAGCTTTTTGAAAAGTAAACATAGTTTCTGCAATATATCAATTAAAGAATATGCAGACTTTTTGGTTTTTAATGGTTTGGAACAGTTCCCGAAGCCTAGCCCCCTGCTGATCTGTCTGACTACTTTGCTGAGCTACTACTTTGTATCAGTAGCCATCTGTCCTTAGCCTGCATCCTCCAGACTCCACAATTCCCTGCACATAATTCAATAAAGAACAGAACATCACAGTGCAATGCAATGTAGGTTATGTAGTTCATGCATGCTGTAAGTTGTGGAGAAGTGGTTACAATTTGTAACATCAGTGTTTAGTCCCTCCTTCACTGCCAGGATTTTAAATGATGCAGAAAGAGAAGAACTGTTAAACAGCTGGATTTAAGCATAGAAAATGGCATTTATTCATAAAACAGTAACTGTGATGGGTATATTTGAAAATTGGTATTGCTTGTACGAAACAACAAATATAGCTAATGACACACATCAAAACAATGACACATAAGACCCTGTAATTCCTTCCTAACGGTTATTTTGCAATAAAATGGTCACACTAACATTTTGGGGAAAAAAGAAAAATGGTGTGGCATAATTGACTTGCAGCAGGTGTTGGAGGAAACAAAACAGCAAAACCTCTGCAAAAGGCATACCTTGAATTAACTTAACTTGTTTTTTTACCAAGCCTTTATTTCACCTTTAAAAAATGGAAATAGCAGAAGAAAGTATCCTCTGTATGACCAAAGCAAGAGAGAGTTGGGTACAGACACCATATTTTAGTAAACAAAATAACCTGAGAGTAGTTTTCCTGTTTAAAGGTGGCCATAGATGTAAGAATTACAATTATTCCTGCGACTATTGGTCGCAGAAAAGATTGTTAGTTTCAATACATACGTGTAGAGCTGAATAGTTGGATAAACCGGTAAAAACAATAGAATTCTACCTGTATCTGACGATTCAGCACTAACAATGGCAGATGTTCGGGTGCCGTCAAAGGCCAATAAAAATTTTCTGGCCAATATCCAAGTCTCTCGCCATACAGCACCCAATATTATACAGAAATAAGTTTTGTACAATATTATTGGAGCGTCTATGGCCACCTTTACAATCAAAGAGAAATACTGCAGCACCTCTTAATTGCAAAAATGAAAACTTGCCTTTATTTGGTCAGAAATGCAACGTTTCGGGCCAATCCTTGCCCTTTCTCAGCATGCTTGAGTAAGGGCAAGGATTGGCCCGAAACGTTGCATTTCTGACCAAATAAAAGCAAGTTTTCATTTTTGCAATTAAGAGGTGCTGCAGTATTTCTCTTTGATTGTATGATTTCTGCCTCTGGCAAGGGCTTCATACTGCATTGCACTCTGCCCGAAAGGGTTTTTTCAAAGGCTGGCTGAAGCACACGAGAACTTAATTGTTTGTAAGGCCACCTTTACTTTGAATAAAAACAGTCAGTAGTCACGCAATGAATCAAACGATCATAACTGGATGTAGCTGCTCCTTTAAATAATCTTCCACTCTGTAGTCCATGTCAATAAAAGGCACAACGCAATATTTCCAGCTGATGAAAGGGTCTATGGAAAAGGTCTCTCTGGTCAGGTCAATGCGAGGATACTTAAGGCCATAGGCCATTCCCACGAGGAAGCTGTTCATAAAATAAAGCCAAGCCACATTCATGTCCATGTAACCTGGGATCGGAGCACACAAAATAAGAAGAAGAATTTGAAGGAGGACAAAAGGAGCCCAAGTGCCCAGAAATGAGAACACAAGAGCTGTAAAGAGACGTTTGGTTCCTTGGACAGGCCACTTGCCTCCGCAGGAAAACAACACAACGGTCTTGTTGCTGAAGGAGATGAGCTTCATGGACTTTATGAAAGCCACCACTTCAAAGCAACATATTCCCAGAATCAGAACAATGGTACACACCACTGCGGCTGATAAATAGTAAGTCTGGCTACTGACGTAGAAAGTGCACTGGTATGAGGACAGTCCAGGAGCTGAGGCTGGAGGAGGAACAGAAGAATAGAGGGCAAAGGAGAGTACAGATATCCACAAGAGCAGGGTAAGTAGGATGTGCAGGAAGCCAAGACAAAACCTGGGGAGATTAATGGATTTAACAACAGTTATGTAATAATCTAGCCCTGCTGTTAATAGCACTGGATAGTGCACAATGCCATACGCATGGGATATGATCTGAGTTAACAGGCAGATGTGATAGTTAGTGAACCTCATGCCGCAAATAGTAAAATCCTGAAAATAATGGATAACCGAAGTGGTAACCAAAAGGGCAAAGTCCAAAACAGCCAAGGAGACACAGAAGCATCCCAAGAAGCTTGTACGTACTTTCATGTGTCTGGCCCCAAAGATAAAGATATTCATTATGATCTTGCCAGTTAGGATCAGTATCAGTATACAGCTGGGCTCATACACTTCAACGTCCATGTCGGGTTCCAGGGCCATAGGCCCCTCCACTGCATCTGGCTCTGGCATGCTCTGGGTACAAGGCAGACTAATCTCTTGGATCTTGAAGGCTCAAGGAGGCACCAACATTTCAACCTCTTGTCTTTCTCCTGCAAATTCAAAGATGGAGACAGATGAAATTTTTTTAGCAATATTTATTCATAATTTATATGGAGATGTGCAACTTGAAAGCAGCCCGGGGTTATACAAGTGAGCACCATGGAGAGATCTACTTCTGTCTTCTTCTGTCTTTGCGCGGCTGCGTATAAGCAGTAGAACGAGCAGCAGAACTTTAACTAAAAAGTTGGCTTTTCCATTAAACTGCGCATTTGTTAGTCAGGGGAAATCAGAAGTAGATCTCACTGTGGTGCTCACTGGTAAAACCTCAGGCCGGTGCAGATTTCTGCTGATGGGAGCACTGGCCCAAGGTTTCAGGCGCTGCTTTCTGTGTTCACATTCAACAGTTGTGTCGTGTCAGATGTAATGTAGTTTTTACCTGCAACTTTTCATTCAGTACCATGATATTTTGACACCTGCGATTCCCCAATCTGATAAATAACGTCAGTAGTTCAGCCCTTAGGCAAAGAACACGTGGACGGACACATATTAGCCAATGTACAAAAGCCAGCTTCTAGTGAATATGACTGGTAATAATGGGAACACCACCCAAAAAAAAAACAACAATTGGCACACATTTTTGTTACGAAACAGCCCTTCAGGGAAATTCCACTACTAATCATGGGAAGTCCTGTTTTATAATACTATAATCCATTATACTACCCAGATACTAGAACACTATCTTTACAGGGATGGTTCACCTTTACATTAACTTTTAGTATGTTACAGAATGGGCAAATATAAGAAACTTTTCAATTGCCCTTATTTTTTCTTTTTTATGGTTTTTGAGTGATTTGCCATTCTTCTGACTTCTTCCAGCTTTCAAATGGGGGTCGCTGACCACTTCTATATAACAGCTCTGTAGAGTTACAAATGTATTGTCATTGCTAGTTTTTATTACTCATCTTTCTATTCAGAACTCTCCTATTCATATTACAATCTCACTCATTCAAGTTCATGGTATGCATGGTTGCTAGGGTAATTTGTACCCTAGCAACCAGATTGGGGAAACTGCAAAACAAAGAGCTGCTAATTAATTTTTTTTTTTTATATATTTTTTTCTTTTACTTCTCTTTCAAATGGGGGTCTTCTAAAAACTAAATGCCCTGCTTTTATTGCTACTTTTTATTACTCATTTTTCTATTAAGGGCCTCTCCTATTCATATCCAATGTCTTATTCATATTAATGCTTGGTTGCTAGGGTAATTTGGACCCTAGGGTTGCTAGGGTAATTTGGATTGCTAAAATTGCTAACTGGAGAGCTGCTAAATAAAAAGTAACTAAAAAAAACGCATAGTAAAAAATGAAAACCAATTGCAATTGTCTCAGAATATCACTCGCTACTCATACGAAAAGTTAATTCAAAGGTGAACAACTCCTTTAAATGCAGGGCACAACACCTATTGCCCTATAGTTGCCCATACCTAAAGATATAGACACAGCTAGCTTTAATGCCCAATGCTGGCCCCAGCACTACCAACCAAGTCCAATATCTACCTAGCAACATGAGGCACATCAGGTCTTTTTAAATGAATTTTCCTGAATGCTGATGTTTCACAATAAAACAGGAGCCCTTTCATATAGCAAACTAATACAGATTTTCTATGACTAATTAGGAATTAAGAGTATTTATTGAAATGTTAATTTGATTTCAGTAAATTGCACAGTTGGCCAAACCTGACTCAGTAGTCACTAATGCATTTCTAATCAGGGATCTCATTTCAGTTGTACGGCCCTTTTGTGAGATACAGATGCCTGCAGGTCCATAATGCTTTTGGTCATATTTGTCCATGAAGGGCAGTGATGCTGGCACCTTCCGGTCTCTAATAGCTAAACTACATTAGCAGTTATTCTATAAACTAAGTTCTGGGGCTAGAATAGCTCTTATTGTTTACTACTGTGCAAACTACATGGATGAAGAGCTGGACTTTATGCCACTCGCCAGCAAGGAGCTGAAATCAGAGATGGAATGCAGCCCCCCCAGGATCCTACCTGTAGCCAGATTTTCCCCTTAAAGGAGAAGTAAACCCTTACCAATAAAAACCACATAGTCCCGCCTCCCCCAGGCTAGGTGGTACCCCTTGTAAATGCCCTTAAGTCTTTACTTACCCCTCGGTGCAGATTCAGGGCTACAGGATACACGGGCGTCATCTTCTGGCTCTTCAGTAATATTCGGGTCTTCTTCCTTCACTTTGGCAATTTCGACTTTCAGAACATGTGCAGTTGTCGCGAAACGGAAGTTTGCTCCAACTGCGCAAGCGCCGATATGCCCCTCTCTTCCCAATGATTACCAAAGAGAAGAAGATAGAGGCTGTAAACTCCAATGCCCTAAATCTACACCAAGAGGTAAAGACTTTTGGACATTTACCCAGGGTACCACTTAGGCTGGGGGAAGCAGGGAGGGGGGTCTATGTAGGGTAGGGGTTTTTATTAGTAAGGCTTTAGTTCTCCTTTAATACTTTAAGGGCAGGAAGGGGAACCTACCAGCTAGAGGATAGGTAGGGTTTAGTTGGGCAAAAGGTTGTAAATATTGGACATGTATTTTGACCAGTGCACCATCCAACACAACTGCAAAGTCCAACAAAATCCCACAAGCATGGACTAGTCACATGCCAGAAAACACTCATCTGATTAGTTGCTATGAGTAATTAGATTTGGGCTTTTTATTCTCATTGAATATGTGTGCTGACATTCATGGGGCGTCTTGCTTGGAATTTTATTTGTAGTCAATCCCCAGAATGGCAAAAACATCATTCTTATCAGATGGAAGGGCTCCACATAGTTAAATTGGGTTGAAAAAAGACAAAGTCCATCAAGTTCAACACACAAAAACCATATATGCCCATAGTATATAACATTTGTGTAACCACAGCCCCAAGCAGTAACATTGGATGTATGTGACCGATGAGCTGGGGTTAAAGGAAGCAGGAGAAAAGTTGCCAGTGCTCTGCCTTTAAATATTTCTTTAACAAAAAATTAGGTGTTTGTACTACACTTTGGCCAAAATATGTAAGCTCACATGCCACGTCAAGGCCCCTCATTGTATGCGGGTCCTACCCTATTTGTGAGCATTATAAGTTGGTAGTGCATTTAAAATCAAGTCCCCCAGCAACCAGTGTGACCGAGTAGTAAGATTACCGTTAGCGCTGGGGCTATAGTGAAATAGCTTTTTAGCCCCTTGGAAAAAATGGAATAAACAGCTAAGGCAGTCCTTATTAACTGCAGAAAACTTTTTATTTTAGCAGTGTACAGCAACACTACATGTTTCGGGTAAAACCCTTTATCAAGTTGATAAAGGGTTTTACCCGAAACATGTAGTGTTGCTGTACGCTGCTAAAATAAAAAGTTTTCTGCAGTTAATAAGGACTGCCTTAGCTGTTTATTCCATTTTTTCCTTGGACTACTAATTGGGGTTGCACAGCCCCTTGGAATATATACAGCTATTTGAAATTGCTTTAAAAATCACGTTGGAGCCAAAAACCTCTGTTTGCCTTTTTAGCCCCATGCCAAGTAACATACATCTATATGTGGTTCTCTGTTTTAGTGGCAGCCAAAGTGTGAGTAAGACCGAGTGCTGAATATTTCTTTTTGTGTTTCGTGTACAAATTGCAGCCAAATTTTGCCTGGCTGCAAAAAAACAGGGAATCACATATAGATGAATGTTAATTGGCTTGGGGCTTAAAAGCTCTTTGCTATTTCATTATAGCCTCAGAGTTAAGGGGAAGTGAACCATGGTCGTATTACACGTTTACTGGGGGACTTTATTTTATATGCACTACAAAGGTGCTAATAGTGTAGGAAGGAAATTACTCACTGGTGTATATTTGTTGGTTGGGACTTCCAGCTTTCCCACTAGAGTTCCTGAGCTAAGGGTAAGTGCACAATGGTCTTAGTACTCACAGTGGCTGCTGGGGGACTTGCTTTTAAATGCACTCACAAATAGCATAGGACTCACGTACAATGAGGGGCCTTGACGTGGCACGTGAGATTACATATTTTGGTGGTGGTACCAACACCTCATGTTTTGTAATGTTTTACATTTTCTCTTTTTGTGTACAAATATTGGCTTTTTATCGTTTTTGGCAGCTGGTCAACTCCAGAATGTGGATTAGTCCAAGCACTGGGACAATGGTGTTTACGACAGCTGGTCAACGCCACAATGTAAGACCGAGTGCCAACGCTTTCTTTAAGTGTTTCGAGAAGGGAAGCAGGTAACTAAGCCCTGGGTTGAATTTTCCCATTTCCACATTCAACCCTTTCTCACGGGGAATTCAATAGCACTTCTACTTTTAAGTTGTTATGGCTCAAGCTGTGTGTATAGGAATACATATACATATACACGTCTATTGTTTGCATGGCGGAGGTCTACCAAACAAACTGTGTGCTTTCACAATTGCACTGAAGCCTGAACTACACAGTAGCAGAATGTCACTCACTATGAATTATGACTATGTCCTGATCACGTGACAGTCCTAACACAGCACCTTGGTGCCATACACTGCACTGAAACTGCACAAACACAGCACAGTGGCATCTGAAATTGCACCAACCACCATATGTAATTAAAGGTGCTAAGTTTGCCCAGAGGCAGTAACCAATAAAATGGTTGCTTTTTAAACAGGTGACCAGTGAATGCTACCTGCTGACTGGTTGCTATGGGTTACTGCTCCTGGGCAAAATTAGTGCCTTTTATTACAAAACGCCCAAAGACAGCACAGCAGTGCCTGAAACATCACTAAGACAGCAAGGCAGCGACTGAAACTGCAGCACAGGGTGTCATATATAAATGTAAATAAATACAAAATATAATTCTGGAACATGGAGAACAAGCCTGAAACTGCCACAGTCAACATGTTACAGGGCTACGCCTAAAATGAAACTAACAATAAAATAGACGCTTTAAGTCCAACAGTGCAGCCTTAGGTGAATTTTTCGCCGCGGAAATGGCGCCCATAGACTTGAATGGCATCATGCGTCAAAAAATTATGCACGTCAAAATTTTATTTAAATTGCGCCGCCGACAATTTGCTGGTGGCTAAGTTTTTAGCAAAGGCATCACCTCCCCTTAAAATTGGCAGAATAAGTACAGTGGGCAGCTGCTGTGGCTCTGCAGTGTAGCAGTGCAAAGTGCTGCCATGGGATAGCAAGTGACACTGGCTTCCCAGAATTCCATAGAGGCAACGGAGTACAAATACCACCAATTCTAGTACCTCCACGTATGGACCTGTTATCCAGATATTATAATGGGGTATTTCTATTATTATTATCAACATGTATTTCTATAGCACCAACTTATTGGATTAGCATAGCTGAAGTCTACTAAAAAAAAATATTTAAACATTAAGTAAACCCAATAGGCTTCCTTTACCTCCAATAAGGATTAATTAGATCTTAGTTGGGTGCAAGTACTGTTTTATTATTATAGAGAAAAAAGGAAATCATCTGAATTACATTATTAAACAGTAGTCTTTCGGAGATGGCCTTCCCGTAAATTAGAGCTTTCATGATAAGTGGTTTCCGGTCAATAGATCCCATACCTGTACACCACGTAGTTCACAAGAAACATCTACAAATGGTGACAATTTGATTTAATATAATTCCGTAGCAGTATATCAGGTACACAAAGACAGAGACTGTGATTGGTGTAAGCACCTTCCAGCCCTTCAGCTGAATAACAATAGAGACAAAGTCATGCGGCTGCTGTAGGAAAACATGGGAAGGGCTGGAATCAGCAAGTTGGATGAGCGACACAGGTGCAAGGCTTTAGTGTGGGTGCAGCACCTTACAATGATACTTACACAAGTCTACACCCCACAATTAGTCTTACTCGCTGTTACAGATATCACAGTAGCTGTAAAAGCATAGCTGCTACAGTCAGATGGATATTCAGCTTCTAGTAGATCTATAAAGTTAGAAGCACCCAGTGAATAAATGAGATGCAAATCCAAAGGAGGCTCCCCATGAGAGTCTCCAAGAAAGCATGAACAAGAATCAGCTAAAGGGTTGCCGACTCTAGTGAAAAATAAACTAATTTAGTCCATCAGAAAGGTTGGTTACAAAGAAAAAAATCAATTCAAAATAAAGGTCATTAGCCCAACGCGTTTGGACCGAAGATGGTCTTCCTCAGGGGCATTTAAATAAAAACAGAAAGAAAAAGGCAGGATATTCAGCTTCATCTGCCACAGCTTCTCAGTGGCGTAACTACTCCCTGGTGGGCCCCGGTGCAGGATGGGCACCTTGGCCCTCGTCTGGCCCTTACCTCTATAAATCGCATGCTGGAGTGTTGATGGCATGTGTGCTATATCTCCCCCTAGATAACTGCCTGCCATAATCTTTTTCGTGGCTCCGATGGGCCCCAATGGGGGGGCTGGTGCAATTTCACCTGCGGTAGTTCCGCCACTGCAGCTACTTTAACAGGTATGTGCTTGCTTGTTACAGGTCTAATCACCTGTAGCAACCAATCAGGAGGCAGGATTTGCTGGTGGCTATGGGTTATTGCACCTGGGCAAACTTTGTAGCATTTGTTAGATATGGAGTAAATTATTGGGTTGTCATCTACAGCCTGACAGTCAGTCCCAGTGCAATGCCTATGAGAAGCTGTCCTGCTATTTCCCCTAGTCTCAGTGCAATCACAACAATGGTACAGTCCTCCTCCATCAGGCAGCTGGAAGCTACCTCTCTGCTTGCCACTTACTAAGGCAATCTCCAAGTCTGAGACGTGAGGACCCCATAAATATGGCAAAAGCAAATTAATAATGGGGCTGGATGTCAGGGGTGGGTGTTGCAGTTCAGTAGCAACAATTACAGATACACATTACCCTTGGGTAACACAGTTCCACTAAGCAGCTACTAAAGGATAACTATAACAACGCACTCACTTGTAGCTCAACTAGAACTCCCAGAAACCCATTCAGCAGACCAGATCGTGGATCATCTCCCGCAGTCTCAGCAGCTGTACAACGGGGAACAAACCACGTCAGCGACCCCCTACAACTTTCTCGTGTCCCTTCGCATGCCCAGAGCTTCACTCTACCCCTAGGAGTACTAACCTGTACTGTATGTCTCCCCAGTAGCTCACATTCTGAAGCTCACCAGAGAATCATGCGGCTTCAGCAAGAGCAACTGTGACGCTGGGGAAGGCGCAGCAGGTACAGACCAAGAGAGAACCACGGGGCGGCTCCGGGGGGAGGAGGAAGACGGGACTTAGGACTCAGGTGCAGCTCATCTCTGATTCCTGCTTGAAGCGCACATAACATATAGCGCTAAGCGTGTTTCACATACAAACACGCCCCTACCGGCAGGAGCAGAACCACCCATTAACTATACGCCCCGGGGGGTTCTACACAGTCACCTGCTGCACTGCGTCATAGTTCACTTAGGGTGGGCTCCCTCTGTCAGGCAGGAGTTGGACTCGTCTGAAGTGCTGCTGCTGTGCTGTCCTGGGCTGAGGCGTCACTCACTATGAGTATGAGGAAATCCAAGCGCAAACATTCGTGCCAGTCACATGAGCACCCGATGTGCCACAGAAACTGATGAGCTTACTGGTTCAAGTGTACATGTTTTAGTGCATCACCAGGCTCCATACCCAGTCACTCATAGCTGCCCCTTATTGTAAATTACACGGTCATTAAAGTCACCGAGTTTTTATGTCAACATGATGCTGAAGCCATGCAACTTCTAATATCCTCATATTTTATAACTTTATTTATTAGAAAAACACAAGTTTAAGAGAGACTCTTGACAGGAATGATATCGCTAATCACCATAAACATTTATAATACACAAAAGCCAGGAATATCTTATAAATGATATCCTTATAAACAGTGACTAGTGATGTCATCAGTTATAAA
>CM044439.1:120861826-120872286 GCA_024363595.1 Xenopus borealis
GTGCTGTGTTATCCACAGGGGAAGAGGAGACATATGGATTTAAGGGTAATGCAACATTTTTCACATATGAGTGATGTATGATATGATATCCCTGTTATTATGTCTCCTGCTTGGGAGCAGCTGTTCTTCAGTAAATGCGATTAGAATTTTAAAGAATATGGATTTATATTTAGGGAAGTTTTCAGTTTGGGAATTTAGGTTATACAGCCTGACCCTTGATTTGAGGCATTTGGGAATGCAAAGGCTATGTATATTCTGCGTATATTGGGAACATGGATCTCTTTGAATTTTCAGGTGTATAACATCTGTGTGAAATGTGAAAAATGCAGGAGTATTGCTACATGAGGCTGCTATTGCTGCCCTCTAAAGTCTACACAGATTTGCAATACGTATGGATTATAAACATTTTGGGCAGATATCTCTTACCCCCTGACTCCTAAAATGTAGCACTTCATCTTTGTAACTGTGTATCATTATAAAAAAAAGGGGTTGTTTTCATTGCCTGTAATATTGTTATAATGTAAAAATGTACAAGGATAATAATGTGTAGTGCTGTGTATAAATATATTTATATATAAATACAGGTATGGGATCCGTTGTCAGGAAAGCTCTGAATTATTGAAAGGTGTTTTGTTTGGTAGCCGAGGATGAGGAGAATATAACAATGCTTTATTAGCAGGTCATGCAGCCATTACATAACAGTAGTAAGTCTTACTTTCACTTTCAAGCTGTACAGAAAGTCCTGTGTATGCACAGTGCCACCTGCAGGCCATTTGTATAAACACCACAAAAGGCCATCTCCCATAGGGGCAAATTCACCAAAGCACGAAGCGTGTAACGCTAGCACTAATTCGCCAGCGTGACGTAAATTCGTGACTTCGCAAATTCACTAACACTGACTCTGGCGAATTTTCGCTAGCGAAGTAGATAGACTAGCGCAATTTTGCACTCTAACGCCAGGCGAAGTTGCGCACTAATGAAGGATTGTAATTATGCAAATTCACTAAGATGACCATTTTACTGAACGTTACCACTTACGCTAGATGTTACTTCGTCAGACCTGGCGAAGTTCAATACAATAAATAGGAGTTTGAAAAAAAAAATTGAAATTTTTTCTTAGTCCCAAAAAACGCTGGCGTGTTTTTCCCTTTGTAGGGTGATTTTTGTAGGTTTTTCCCTTTGTAGTCTGAAAAATAGCGAAATTTTTTTGGGGGCGTTACCCTCCTTCCCCCCTACATTTCCTAACATATGGCAACACAACTATACAGGGGGCACATATAGGGCAATAGGACAACTTTATTTTATTTATTAAAGGTTTCCTGGGCTTGTGTAGTGGAATGTAGTGGCTGCAACATATACTTCTATTATACTTTAAAATTCACACCGTATGCAAATTAGGCATCGCTAGCGTAAATGAGCTTTGCCTGGCGAAGTAACACTAGTGCAACTACGCTACCATTCGCCGACCTGAGCGTAACTTCATACTTCAGTGAATTAGCGTAGCGCTGGCGAAAATTCACCTGGCGAAGTTCAGCGAATGTTAGTTACATGTATAGGTATGGGATCCATTATCTGGAAACCCATTATCCAGAAAGCCCAGAATTACTGAAAGGCCTTCTCCCATAGATTCTATTTCCTTTTTCTCTGTAATAATAAAACAGTACTTTGAAATTGAATCCAAACTAAGATATAGGGGCAAAATCACTAACGGGGAAAATGCTCTAGCGTTGCCTTCGCTAACGTTCGCTGCACTTCGCCAGGCAAATTTTTGCCAGTGCTACGCTAATTCACTAAAGTGCGAAGTTACGCTCAGGTCAGCGAATGGTAGCGTATTTGCGCTAGTGTTACTTCGCCAGGCAAAGCGCATTTACCTACAATAGGTAAAAGACGCCAGCGTTTTTTTGGGACTTAGAAAAAATTTCAATTTTTTTTTCAAACTCCTATCTATTGTATTGAACTTCACCAGGTCTGACCTGGTGAAGTAACGTCTAGCGTAAGTGGTAACGTTCAGTAAAATGGTCATCTTAGTGAATTAGCGTAATTACTAGTGATGGGCGAATTTATTCGCCAGGGGCGAATTCGCGGCGAATAAATTCGCGTAACGGCAGCAAAAATTCACCGCCGAAAAATTCGCCAACAAAAACGAGTCGCGCGTCGTTTTTGACGCGACGCGCCGGAAACGACGCGACGCAAACGACTCGATGCGCGTCGAAAACGACGCGACGCGCGTCAAAAACAACGCACGACTCGTTTCGCAAATTTTTCGCCAATTCACAAATTTCTCTGGAAATTAGCGAATTTTTCGGCGAAGCGAAACGCGGGAGATTCGCCTATCACTAGTAATTACGATCCTTCATCAGTGCGCAACTTTGCCTGGCGTTAGGGTGCGAAGTTCCACTAGTCTATCTACTTCGCTAGCGAAAATTCGCCAGAGACAGTGATAGTGAATTTGTGAAGATACGAAATGACGTCACGCTGGCGAAATTTCGCTAGCGTTAGCGTTTGCCACTTCGCCCTTTAGTAAATTTGCCCCTTAATTCGTCCTTATGGGAAGCAAAAGAGTCTGCTTTGTTTGTTTAATGTGATTTTCTAGTAGACATAAGGTATGAGGATCCAAATTATGGAAAAATCAATTATCCAGAAAGCTCCAGGTTCCGAACATTCATACCTGCATATATATACAAGTATATATATACACGTACAGTATATATATATTCCTGAGGATGGCTTAAGTTGCAAGATATATATATATATATATATATAATATATATAGATAGATAGATAGCTATATATATATATATATATATATATATACAAACATTGCTGGAGGTTAACTAGAATTTGTTTCCTACATTGTGTAACCTGAGCTAGTGCTTAACTCTTCAACAATTAAATACATTCTTTTTTGGCAAGGCAAGCCTGGTAGGGAGTTCCTAGGCAAAGTCCACCTGCCCTGCTGCCGCACACTTCCTGGGTTGTCCCTTCTGCATTTCTCACTCTGGTCTTGCAGGTTTGAAGAAATGGTTTGTTCTAGCAGCAGAGCCGGACTGGCTACAAGATCTCTCCTCCGCAGCGGCTCATTTATCTCTTGCCCTCTCTGATCCCAATGTTAAGACAGGATGGTGTGTGAACAGATCAAATAAACAGGTATACATTGTTTAGCCAGATGGAGGCATTCGAACAATCCCCAGTGGAAGAACTGTAGCCCCAGCATATTTGGAGGAGTGGCGAGTCCTACAAGGTGTGCAGGTAGAGACACCCCGGTTAATAGAAGTTCTTGTCTGATGTGGAAGCAGAAGCAGTATGGACAGTAAAGGTATGTTATGACTGAGCTCTGTTACTTTATTATCTGTCTCCTGTGTTGATGCATTACTTTATATCTAGACAAATGCAATAAGAACTAGGCATTGTGTATTCGCTGGGTTATCTATGAGGCTGCTCCACTGTTTAACATCTGACATTTCTTTCCCTTTATCTCTTTTAAAATATAAGATGTATTGAGCAGCACCATTCTGTTTCCTATCTCACAATGAGTCATTATTTGCTTAATAATACTGTATGCTGCAATGTATGCCATCAAAATGAAGGTCTCCTGGCATATGCATACTACAACTCCCAGCAGCCACTGTCAGTCGACAGCAACCTGAGAATGCCGAATGCTCACTGCATTAAAGCTGAGCTAAAGACAGTGTTGTTTGTAGGAATTATGAATCAGCGGATGCATATTTATCTTTTGCCTTGTATTATTATTATTATATTAACATGTATTTCTATAGCGCCAACATATTGCGTAGCGCTTTACATTTGTGACCCAAATTCTGCTTCCATTGTACAAATTGTGATGTTAATGGAAATTACAAGTTGAAACATGACCGGCTGGAGGATAAAATAGCCAGAGGGATTTGCTGGAAAATCTGTATGAGGAGACACCTATATGGCCTGACAGCAGACAAACCTGAAATATGTCATAGTTCAAATGATCATCCCTAAGTCATAAAACATTACAGCTTTGCAGGAAATTATCTTAACTATTTTTTTTTTTACTTCTGACAAATGTATATCTATCAGTTTGAGACACTTAAAAAAAAAGACTTTTATTGAGGTGTCAAGACCTTACATTGTTCTATGCTGAATGTGAGGGAAAGGGTAACTCTTGTTGCTGGGCACCATGGCACTTTACTGCCCCTTTAATCCATTACCATTTTACTGCTCCTTTACTTCATAATACATGAAATATATATTTTTTCCCAACTTGTGCATTCACTTTACCTAATTAAAGGGGTTGTTCACCTTTGAGTTAACTTTTAGTATAATGTAGAGAGTGATATTCTGAGACAATTTGCAATTGGTTTTCATTTTTTATTGTTTGTGGTTTTATAGTTATTTAGCTTTTTATTCAGCAGCTCTCTATTTTGCAGTGTCAGCAATTTGGTTTCTAGGGTACGAATTACCCTAGCAACCCTGCATTGATTTGAATAAGAGACTGGAATATGAATAAGAGAGGGACTGAATAGAATGATAAGTAATAAAAAGTGGCAATAACAATACATTTGTAGCCTTACAGAGTATTTGTTTTTAGATGGTGTCAGTGACCCCCATTTGAAAGCTGCAAAGAAACAGAAGAAAATAGCTAATCATTAAAAAACTATGAGAAATGAATAATGAAGACCAATTGAAAAGTTTCTTAGAATTGGCCCTTCTACAATATACTAAAAGTTAATCTGAAGGTGAACTACCCCTTTAAGGACCATGGAAATGATTATTTATAAGCCTTGGGGCACAGCAATTGGACTGAGTAATACTCCGTGCCCTTACCATATAACCCAATGCAGAACAGTTAGTTTTGCATGACAAGCTGATGTGCATGGGAATGTCTGTGTTTTGTGACGGGGACACGTGCTGTATTTACTGCACCTTCTCTAAGTGCTCACTTGTCAGCTGTGACAGCACCTATTGTAATGCTCCCAGCCTGGCTCCTTTTATTCTATCTCCTACAAATAAAAAGTGAATCACAGGAATTGACATTGTTCATGTGCCAGGCCAGTGAGGTGACTATATGTGTGTAAAGTCTTTATGGTTGGGCCTGCAAGTAGGATTGCCACCTTTTCTTGGAAAAAATACCGGCCTTCCCATATATTTATTTATTTTTCCTATTAATAACATTGGGATCAACCATCAAAAATACCGGCCAGGCCGGTAAAATACCGGCCAGGTGGCAACCCTACCTGCAAGGGAGATACTTTATCTTGTAAATCAGTGCTGTCCAACTTACTACATGTAGTGAGTCAATTATATGTCATACAGCATGTTGGAGGATTGGATTGAATTAAAGGAAAACTATACCCCCCCGAACAATGTAGGTCTCTGTAAACAGATATTGCATAAAACAACTCATATGTAAAACCTTGATTCATGTAAATAAACCATTTTCATAATAATATACTTTTTTAGTAGCATGTGCCATTGGGTAATCATAAATAGAAAATAGCCATTTTAAAAAATAAGGACAGCCTCCTGGGATCCTAGGATCCAACAGTGCACACAAAAATACCAAACAAACTATAAAGTTAGGTCACATGAGCCAATTAACAGACAGAGTTCTGTGTTTTGCTTCATCACTTCTTCCTGTTACAGTTAGAGTTGAAATATTTCTGGTCAGGTGATCTCTGAGGCAGCACACAGACCATTATGAAATGGTGGTTCATGGCAATACATGTAAAAGGGCAATATTTACTTAAATATATATACCAGGTAGGTAAGATTCTTTAATATGTCACATAATTTGATATAAGCTATCTGTTGCTGAAGTATTCATTTTCAGGGTATAGTTTTCCTTTAAAGCAGGAGTGCTGATACTTTTACTGATGATGTCCTGTTATGATCTACATCAATAAAAGCATTCTGTTCCATGGAAAATATTAATGAAATACTGATTAATGGGAAAAACACATTGCTATATATATATATAACATACATATATTTCTTATGTAACCTTAAAACAATTATTATCTGAATGAAAAGCATGAAACAAGAGGATGATATAGACAAGCTGTTTGTTGACAGTGTCTGAGATCTACTGATAGATCCTGATCTACTTTTTGGGCAAACCTTAATTAAAGTGAGCATGTCCTATAGTGAAGTCTATGGAGCCTCTGAGCAGACTTTCGGGCCATAAAAATCATTTGGAGGGCCACATCTGACCCACAGGCCTACAGTTGCACAGACCTGTCATATATGAATGTATTCCAACTAGCTTTGCAAAATAATATTTAGCATTTAAAAAAAATCTAGGACTTTCTTCTCTGTTACTATTCTACATTGGCAACAGTGATCATAGCAACTAAGCTGTCAAGTCGGGGTGCTAAGATCATTGACTAATGTAACCAGAGAAATACGAAACTGGAGATCTATGGAACAGGTGAACAATAACTCTCTGCATAGCCATAACATGAGACAAAATTCCAACTGCAGTTGCCATGTCTCTTTTATTAGTTTGCCATAGACTGGCTCAGTGGCAGGTATATAAAATAGAATGTATACATAGGGCTGTATTTCTTTGTAATGTATTAGGGTGGATAAGGTGTGATCAAAGAAAATTCCTCTCATTCAGACATATAAGAAGGCAGTGCCACCTGCTTTGTCTAAGGCATTTTTCATACACAGTTACTTGAAAACAATTTATATTGCTGCCCAGAGGTGCTCCGCCAATGAGGAGGGATGAGAAACTCGCCTCAGGCGGCAGCGCCCCACTAGGTACCAGGGGCGGCAAAAATGCAGCTCCTGGTACATTAAGAGCCGAACTTCTGTTTTTCAAATCAGAAATTCAGCTCTTCAAGCATAGAGCTCTGTTCTGGCGTCCTGGTCCTCTCTGCCACCCCGGTGGACCCCCCCCCCCACCGGCGCAAAAAGGTGAGGGCATGGGGGAGAGGGGGCGGTAGCAACGGCAAGGCCAGGATCGCCACCGTTATTGGCTGAAAAGAATATAAAGAATTAACTTGCCAAGGTAATTATTACAGTCTGTGAGTATACTTTGGGTGCAAGCCAATATCTGAAGAACAAGAAGCCTTTGGATATTAGTGGAATAAAGTTTCTACGTATGGTTTAATGACATCTTGATTGCATAGCATGGGCATCCCTGACTAGTGATGAGTGAATCTGTCCCATTTTGCTTCACCTAAGAATGTGCAAAACTGCGGAAAAATTAGCAAAACGCATTAAAGTCAATTGGCAACAATTTTTTTTTACGTGAACAACTTTTTTTTCCCACTCCAATTGCATTAAAGTCCATGGGAGTTTTTTCTTGTGCTGAATTCATGCATGGTTGACAAATTCGATCATCACTATCCCTGACTTATATACTACCAGTATGTAAACTTTGTCACATAACTGAAACGGTTCTTTTTATTATTTATGTTCCCCAACGAGTCCCCCTGATGTTGAAGGGGAAAACAACTCTCTCATATCCTAAACCCTCGCTGTCTGTTTTCTTCCAGATGAGTCCCAGAAAAAACAAGAGGCAAATAAGCCCAAAAGGTCCCCGTTTGATTTGATTTTAAATCAGATCCAAAAGAAAAAAGTTAACAAAGAAAGTAATTTCCAAGTGAAGGAATTCTTTAGAGGATTTGAGAGAAATTCCAGCAGGGCACAGAAGAAGAAAGAAGAAGGAGAGGAACTGAAAAATCAAAGTAAAACTGGTGATCAAAACAAAGAGAATGGGCAAAATGAAAAAAACAAAGGTTTGTAGGATGATATCAGTAGTAGCTATTTTCTGATACTGTCTTCTGAGGTGGGATTGCATGCTAAATTACTAAGGGCCCTTACCTGCTGTTGGTAGTTAAACTATTGCTCACACTCCCCAAATAATGTCGTTATAAAGACCTCTGCTAGAAATAAAACACACCAAAATCATAAACTTTATATATATATTGTTTTAAAAAAAGGTTAAACTTGATGGGCTCAAGCAGTGCCGGTCTTAAGCACATTGGACCAATTTGGCCCAATTGGGCGCCGCTCTTATGTGTGAGCTCTTATTCCTATTCCCTTAATCCCCCAGTAGCCCAGACTACCCCTAATCCAGATTGGCCCAGCCCCCTCAGACCTGATTGGCCCAGGCCACAGCTGAACCTGATTGGCCCAGCCCGCCCCAAACCCAATTGGCCCAAATAACAAGTGAAATTAATTAATGTTTTATATATATATATAATCCATGGTACTGCACCAACACAGTTTACAGAGGTAACCAAAACTTGCACTTTTTTTAGCGCACATAGATTAAAAAAGTGAGGGAACATTTTCTCCCAGTTGCCCAGCCTGCTCCCACCCCCAACTGGCAGCCGTCACTTGGACAGAGGGGAAAGAAGCCACTATTTGCCCATCCAGCTCTGTGACCCTGAGACAGACATCAAAGTTCCTTCTAGGGGGGCCCCACCAAAATGGTTCCAATTGGGCCCCGCACTTGGTATGACCGGCCCTGGGCTCAAGGTTTACTATGTAACTGTAACCTGTCTGCAAAGCTCATTAAGAGCTGGCCACAAGCTAAAATATCCACTTGTTTTGGTGCTGTCATGTAGGCTGTTGGCAGAGCACCATTTACAGGCTAATAAGCCGCCCATCGGTCTGGTGGGTTGTAACAACAGCTTTTATCGGCACATATATGGCTACCTGTAAAGAGACAGTACCTCTTCTCTGATGAACGTCAGCATCACCTATTTAGCAGACACAGCCCAATGCCTGCCCATTTTATTCTTGAAGGAAAACTATACCCCCAAAATGAATACCTAAGCAACAGATAGTTTATATCATATCAATTGGCATATTAAAGAATCTTATCAAAGATATATATTTAAGTACATATTGCTGTAATCCAGAAATCTTAGAATTAAAGGAATTCCTTCTCCCATAGGGGCAAATTCACTAAAGCGTGAAGTGTCTAACGCTAGCGCTTATTCGCCAGCGTTACATCATTTCGTAACTTTGCCAATTTACTAACAGTGTCCCTGGTGAAAATTCACTAGCGAAGTAGATAGACTAGCGCAACTTCACACCCTTACACCAGTTCCAAAAAAATGCTGCCGTCTTTTACTTTTTTTTAGAGTGATAGTCTGAAAAATAGCATAATTGCTTTGGGGGTTACACTCCTTCCCCCCTAAATTTCCTAACATATGGCAACTCAACTATACAGGGGGCACATGTTTAGGGCAATAGGACAACTTTATTTTATTTATTAAAGTTTCCTGGGCTTGTGTAGTCCAATGTAGTGGCTGTAACATACACCTCTATTATATGTTTAACTTTGCGCCGTATGCAAATTAGGCATCGCAAGCGTAAATGCACTTTGCCTAGCGAAGTAACGGTAGTGCAACTTCGCTACCATTCGCCTCCCTAAGCACAACTCCGCATTTTAGTGAATTAGCAGTGGGCTGGCGAAAATTAACCTGGCAAAGAGCGGCAAATTGTGGCAAAGCCATCGCTAGCGCATTTTTTAAATTTTTTTGCCCCATAGACTACATTTTAATAAAATCACTCAATATTTTTTACATTTTTTTCTCTGTAAAAATAAAACAGTAATTTAATACTAAAATAAGTATATTAAAACTGAAGGTCTTTTCCTGAGATATTTCAGTAGTAATACAGCAATTGGTAACACAGACACCTACCTACCACTTTTACATTTCATGGGAGAGACGTAGTCAATTCAAAGCTAATTCTGTCTACTCCCAGTTTAAGCTTTAAATAATGTGCATCCTAAAGCAAAGAAGATTATGCTAACAAACATCCAAAGATTCAAATCTAGGGCTAGACCACCACGCACTCATGACCGCACTCATAGATCTTAGGTTCAGTCCACACGAGGAGATTCGGGGAGATTAGTCGCCCCAGCGACAAATCGCCTCTTCTTTGGGGTGACTAATCTTCCTGAACTGCTTCCCCCTGTCTTGCGCCAGCTAAAATGGAAATCGCCTGCGGCAATTCACACACAGCGCCGTTTTCCAAAATCGCCCAAAGTTTTCTCGTGAGGTGTGGACTGACCCTTAAAATGTGAAATAGTGTTTATTGAAGGAAACTAAAGGTGGCCATACACAGGCCGAGAAATGACTTTGTTGGCTGCATATTGCCCGGTGTATAGGGCCCTCCCGTTTTAAGAGGGACACCTAACCCACAGTCTCTCATTTGTACTGGAAAGTCCAGTTTTTCTCTGTACTGAACAGCCAGAAAAAGAAACAAAAAGAAACTTAATTGGCTTTTGGCAGAGAGCCCAGAACTGCCACAGTAGAAGATAAGATACTTTTGTAACAATTTCTAGATGTGCAAATAAGTAATTGTAACAATATAAGATAACAGGTCCCTTGGGAAAAGTTAGCAATTAGCAATTTACCTTCATTAGCAAAACTGTAATAAGGGGAAAAAAAACACAGAAATATGTTCAAACTTTCATAACCTGCCAACTTTTGTAAAATGAA
>CM044439.1:120875266-120893969 GCA_024363595.1 Xenopus borealis
TAAAACCCATGTCCCAATGCGTACTATTCAGTTACATTGAGAAGGAAAAACAACAGCCTGTTTATTAAATGGTTACCTTCTGTTGCACAAATGAAAACTGTGAAATTAAGCTGGTCGTACTTACCAGAATTAGTTAAGACAGTTGGGCCAGTTTTGTGATGCTCATCTGTCTGGATCTGTATGACACCACAGGGAGAAAGGGCAACTGTTGATCTTCTTCAGTCCTACTTGATCTCAATTGGTCTGTCTGAACATTTAGGAGCAGGATGTAAGATTATAGCTCACCACAGACAAGTTCACCCTCTCTCTATCCATTCCTATGGGATATTTAGAAGAGTCGTCATGGGATGAAAGATAACATTCAACCATTATTTGATACATATGCTTTTAAAAATCCCATAGGAATAAAAAGAGGATGAATTTATCTGTGGTGAGCTTTAATCTCACATTTTAATAAATGTGCCCCTTAATCTGCCAATGGGCCTTCTTGGCAGGTGGATTGCATGGATAAGTGAGTGGAGTTGCAGCTTTAATCTCTGCCAGGTATACTTTTCTCTCCATGGATGACCACATTGCATAGTATCCTGCAGTTGGACCCTCTGGTTGATTGGTCAAACGCAGGGCCGGAACTAGGGGTAGGCAGAGTAGGCGGCCGCCTAGGGCGCAGTCATGGGGGGGCGCACTTTTGAAGGGAAATGTTTTTTTTAATTTCTTTAAGTTTTAACTTCGGCCCTGTCTTCAGCAGCAGTGTTCTGCTCTACTTCAGTCCCCACCTCCCTCTTACTTGCCCTTTGCCTGGCACAGATCTAGGGCAATATTTTTGCTGCTGCTCTGGCACAGGCTGGTGGCACAGGTACAGACTTGGGGGCAATGGCTTATGGTACAGACTTGGGGGGCAATGGCTGGTACAGACTTGTGGCACAGGTACAGACTTAGGGGCAATGGCTGGTGGCACAGATACAGATTTGGGGGGCAATGGCTGATGGCAGAGGTACAGACTTGGGGGGCAATGGCTGGTGGCACAGATACATATTTGGGGGGCAATGGCTGGTGGCACAGATAAATATTTAGGAGGCAATGGCTGGTGGCACAGGAACAGACTTGGGGGTCAATGTTGGTGGCACAGGTACAGATTTGGGGAAATACTTTGAGTGCTGCTGGCGCAGATACAGATTGGGGGCAATATTTTGGGTGATATTTGCTGGCACAGGTACAGATTGGGAGCAATATTTTGCTATATGAATAGTTTGATTCATTAATGTGTTATAAGGTTTCTTTATTTAAGAAAAAGTGAATAGGTGGGAAATGGTCATACAGAACGGGGGGGGGGGGTGCTGATTGTACCCCTTGCCTAGGGTGCCAAACTACCTTGGCCTGGCCCTGGTCAAACGTATCGGTCAAAGTCAGCCAGTGTATGACCACCTTTACCAAGAAGAAACTCTGTATGGGAAGGGTTAGTGTTCAAATTAAACTATGAAGCAGAGAGGTAGTATTATTAAAAGGAGTTATAGGGCAATATTTTGTACATACTTCATACAAAACTTGTTTTTCCACTCAACAGAGGAAAAGTCAGCCTCAGATGAAGCTGGATGGATCCGGGTCACTGAGTTTATGCAGAAATTTGGGAAGAAAGCAGAATGTTACAGCATTAATCTAAATAACTGCTCCCTGACACAGACTGACTTGAATGATCTTGGTAAGTATAAAACATATAAAGTGGAACCTCAATTTTACATCCCCTGATTTTTAAGTTTTCCCGTTAGTTACATTGTTGTTTTGTGGTCCCACCTATATATTATGCATAATACATTTCCCTGAATTTTACACAATTTTTTTTTGTCCCCTGAAAAACGTAAATTGGGGGTTCTACTGTAATGTATTCTTGACATAAAGGGGCTAATTTATGAAGGACTCAAGAGGGGAATTCAGAATTTTTGCAGTTTTCCATTTTCTCTTTCCCTTAGGTGTGCACTTGCCTTTTCTACCTGATGTTGAAGAAATTGATTTATCTTGGAATAATTTGATTGGTGGATCAATAAAACAGCTAACCCCACATCTCCGTCATGTTACCAGATTAAAGTCATTGTGCTTAAGCAACTGCAGTCTGATTGCAGAAGATGCCAGTGCTTTAGGTATTGTGATTTTATGATTTTCCAT
Organism: Xenopus borealis; assembly: GCA_024363595.1. NCBI lineage: Eukaryota > Metazoa > Chordata > Amphibia > Anura > Pipidae > Xenopus > Xenopus borealis. The sequence goes on from CM044439.1 coordinate 120,877,424, forward strand.
CATACTTGGTATGGTACATAGGGCAATGGGCATTCCTACATTATTCATAGCTGCCTGAACCCACATCATCAGTAGATTTTATATTTTTGCTCCCCAGGTATAAGGTACAAATCACCCAATAAAGTAATTCATCATAATCTGTGGGGTTCTGGTGCCCAGCAGCAGACTTGAAATCAATTCACTAATCTTAAACTCTTCAGTCACCATTGTTGTTCTTTGCTATTCCATCATTTTTGCTTGTGCCTTAACTGTATCTTCTTCACACTGACCCCTTTTTGTCCCTTTGCTCCTTCTGATATCTACCATCTTACCCATTCTCCCTTTCTTTCTCCTGCATCCTGAAATTTTCCCTTTTTTATCTATAGCCTTTAATTGTTGTCCCCCTTCTCTCCTTCCCTTTACTTTATCTGAAACACTATGGGCCTCCATCGATACACGCTTTCCCTTTGGAATTAGCCATCCCACCAAAGAGAGCCGGAAAATACTGACACATCTAAGCTGTCAGTAGTTTTAGGGTTCCACTGCAGTGCCAATGGATCTCTTAGATCTCTTAGACTGGATCCCACTGGAAGATCCACTAATACTCTGGTATGCCAGTCCAACAATATTCCCTAGTGTACACAAGTGCCCCTGCATTACATCAGGCTGGACAAGAGCATTGACACTCCTGTGAGTTGCGTATGCATGCATGCAAGTACCTTTTTGAACAGGGTCAATGTTTGCTCCATTTTTAGTCCAAAAATACCATGTTGCATTGCCTTCCTTCTGTAGGATCTGAATCACAGCTGTACCTTATTCAGGAACTATTGCAGCAATGATATTGCCACGTAGCCTCCACTCCTCCTGCCTAATAGACCATCATTATAACTGTCTGAACACATATATTATTAAACTGTATATATTAGCACAGGAGGCACAGTTTAATCCCTTCAGGACAGCTTACATCACACAATGGCAACCATAAAGTTTTGAAAGGCATTGCACAACACTGACTGACAACTGTTTTATTTCCTTAAAACAATATGTAGTTCATTTAAACACTCCAGTCGTTAACAATGAATAGCAATGTAATTTCTGACTCCTTAATTGCTATACCTGGTTTCTGTGACTACGGGTTAAGTCGTTATTGATTTGCACTTAACTGCCATTTGTTTACATGTAAGGTGTGGCAGGAGCATGAGTCTGGCTGGTGTATAGCTTTCACTGTACTCTTGTTACCTCCCTAAATATAAATACATATGAGGATTATGCAGGATAGATAAAAAGCCTTCAGTTTACTATGGGTGGATCCATTACAGTGGGAAAGTACAAGCAGACTTCACTGGCCCTAGTAACGTGGGATTGGAATGTGTGGGGAAGCAGTCAGGGACTTACTGTTTTGACAGTTTTGTGTCCATTAGTCAAGGCTAAAAATGAAAGGAGACTGGGTATTACTAGGCACCTGATCCTAAGCAGTGTAAAACCGCTCTAGGATTTTATGTTCCTTTCAATACCTTTATATTATATAATTGGCACACACACATTCTCTAAACAAGCCATATAACCAAATTAGATATAATATTAGAAATATACTTTCTAAATTAAAGTATTATTGTAAGATATTAGGGCACAGCAGTGACTTTTCAAATGGATGATAGACAACATACATCAGACAAAACATACAACAAAGGGTGCATGTATTCTTACATGGACGCAATCATTGTGCATATTGGAACCAAATATGCTCCTGCCCAATCTGCTCTGGTTAATCACTTACTTATTGACGCACCACCCTGAACATAATTCTAGGGTTCCCTTTGTGGGCTGAGTCATTAGATACCTAATTAATAAAATGCAAACATCATATAAATACAGAGTGCTGGAAATTATTCAGTTGAATACAACTTGTGTCTAATTCATCAAAACATGCGTGTACATGTTATTTAATGAATTGGATGCAATTGTGGCAGGTTAATACCTACTTGCAGATGCAGATTCTCCAGAACTATTACAAAAATGGTGTAAAAATAATAAAACATAGAGAATTGGGTCCAACATTCAGTTTGCATACTATACATGCAGGTGCAATAGGCCTGGCAGACAACTGCTGTTAGGGCATGTTTATATACACTGTACTGCCGGGGTGCCAAAAGGTAGATTAGGATCTACCAACAGACCTTTAGCTGGTGATCAGTAGATCTCAAGAGACTGTCTACAAACAGCTTGTTTAAATAACCCTCCTGTTCCATGCTTTTTCATTCAGATATTAATTATGTTAAGGTTACATAAAAAATAGTTGTTTGTTAGATATAGCAATAAACATTATGCCATACAATCCGTATTTAAGTAATTTTTGCATGGGACAGTATCACAAATGTAGACCCCGCGTCAATAAAGTATGGCCACTCCTGCTGTACAGGTATGGGACCTGTTAACCAGAATGCCCAGAACCTGGGGTTTTCTGGATAATGGATCTTCATACCAAAAGTCTACTAGAAAATCATGTAAACATTAAATAAATCCAATAGGCTGGTTCTGTTTCCAACAAAGATTAATTATATCTTAGTTGGGATCAAGTACAAGGTACTGTTTTATTAATACAGAGAAAAAGGAAATCGTTTTTAAAAAGTTGGATTATTTGATTATAATAGAGTCTTTGGGAGACTGCCTTTCCGTAATTCAGAGATTTCTGGATTACAGGTTGCCGGATATGGATCCCATACCTGTATTTGAATCTTGCAAATTACATTTTGATATAGGATCAACTTGTGTTTCAGATTTAGTGGCAACTAAAGCTGGCAGCCTCTCAAGTGTTACATTCAGGGGGTTCTTTGAAGACCAATGGGAAAAGAGGCAGTGAAATGATGACCCCTTCCAGTCAGTGACGTCACAATTTAAAGGGGAACTACCATCTGAAAAGTTTATTTTTTTTAAGGTCTGCCTAAAGCTAAAAGTTAATGGAAATGTAAACTGTACTCAAACTATGGGGCAAATTCACTAACCTGTGTAGTTGCGCCTGCGTTCGCTTCGCTATCGCTGCACTTCGCCGGATGTAGTTTCGCCAGCGCTACGCAAATTCACTAAAATGCGAAGTTGAACTTAGGGAGGCGAACGGTAGCGAAGTTGTGCTACAGTTACTCTGTCAGGCAAAGCAAAGTTACGCTAGCGATGCCTAATTTGCATACGGAGCGAAGTTAAAGTATAATAGAAGTATATGTTACAGCCATTACATTACACTACCCAAGCCCAGAAAACCTTTAATAACTCAAATAAAGGTGTTCTATTGCCCTACACATGTGCCCCCTGTATAGGTGTTTTGCCATATGTTAGGAAATGTAGGGAGGAAGAAGGGTAACCTACAGAAAATTTACAATCTTTTTCAGCCTATCACCCTTAAAAATAGTAAAAGACGCCAGCGGTTTTTTTTTTCAATCTCCTATCTATTGTATTGAACTTGATCCTGGCGAGGTAACATTCAGTAAAATGGTCATCTTAGTGAATTAGCGTAGTAACGACCTTTCATCAGTGCGCAACTTCGCCTGGCGTAAGGGTGCGGAGTTACGTTAGTCTATCTACTTCGCTAGCGAAAAATCACCAGAGTCAGTGTTCGTAAATTAACAAAGTTGCGAAATGACGCCACGCTGTACTGCATGCCTTGATATAAATATAATGACGGGAATCTAAATAATTTATGGGTATTTCTATTCAGTGCATTGTTTTCTCATGTACAAACAGTTCATAGACAGCCTTACATCATGCCTTTGTTGATTTAGTGTGCCCCACCTTAACCACAAGCTGTTATCTGCACCACTCTCAAAACTAAATGAATACACAGACCTCTCTAGGTGTGAGAGTGTGACTAGAATCCCTGCCATAAAACTTGGAAGAGCAGCGGCTTTTGTGCTAGAGTTGGAAAGATCATGCCACTGCCAAGAAGCATTAAAAAAGTAATAATACATTTTTCAGAAGTGAAGAATTTTTAACCAAAAAGAACACTATTTCACACAATATTCGGATATACAATTTTTATTCTGACTGTTTTGGGTAGGAAGAATAAATAGAGGGAGGGGAAAATATAGGTCATTTCTTCGGAATATAAGTCTATATGGAGATTGATAAAGGCAGTCTAACTTTTACATGTGGTTTTGGCCACACTTTCTTTCGCCATAATGAAAGTGAAGCCTGAAGCATTACTATATACTGTATTTTGGAGGTATTCAGCCTAGAAACCATGAAAGTTAATACACAAGTTAGGGTCCTGCAAATTAACATTCATGGATGCCTACATGCTGCACTTGCATCCCAGGCAAAGTTGTATCAGCCATGGTATCATACTTATTCAGGTGTGAATATGGGAGATGCACCTACAAAAATAATGGAGCAAAAGTATGGTACTTGAGTTTCTTAAGGCATGTTTATTTTGATATTTTGAATGATTATTTTTTATTATCCAATTCTCTCTTTTACAGGTGAAGCACTTGAGCACATTCCTCATTTAGAAGCACTGGATCTGTCTTGGAACAGTGACATAGGAGGCAATCTTTCTAAAGTCACCCAACACATCCCAGGCCAATGTGAGCTGAAGGTGCTGAATCTGACAGAATGTGGCCTGTGTGAAACAGACGGGGAAGCACTAGGTAAGAGAGATCAGCTGTCAGTTTCATTAGGGCCATTCCATGTAGTTGTTTATCTGCTGAAACAACTCAAATGATCAACTTGTTTTAATTTAAAATCTGTTAACAACAGTACTGTGGGCAAACTATACACAAGTACTTTTCTATATTAGTAGACTTTGCTTACGTTATGACAGGCTCAAATTCTCACTGCTTTGACCTGTCTCGTATTCTTTATCACATATTTTAGTTATTTTATCCAACATATTTTGACTATTCTATCCAATATATTACAATCACTGTATGCAACCATTCAGCTGGATAGTCAGACATTGTAAATATTTGGTCAAAAGATCTCAAACTGTAGCCTCCCATAAATAAGTGTAGCGTATTCCTCTAGTTCTGCCTCCTTTTCATCTTTCTACTCAATCTCCCTCTCTTAGCCATTTTGTCTATCCACTGCTTTCTTTTTATCTGGATACAGGGCAGTAACCATACCCTTCTATCTGCTGCCCCATCATCATTTGACTCCCTCTTCCTTTTCCCATAGAATTATACCACTAAGGATTTACTGGGGTGCCTGACAGCAATGCATGGGTACTGTATATTTATATATAATATGATATATTTAATCTTTTCTCTTAGCCACAGCTATTCGGAAAATGCCACACCTGGAACCACTGGACCTGTCTTTAAACAAACTCATTGGCTCCATAATGAACATTCTTGTTGTGGAACTGAAAAGCTGCTCTTCTATGAGGGTGTTAAACCTACACGCCACGGGACTACACCAGGACAACATCCAATATCTGAGTCAGTAAATATTATTTCATTTTTGTATGAAAACAGAAGGAATGCACATTCCCAGCATTGCTGCACGGAGGGCCAAATGTGACCTAACCCTGAACTCATAGCAAATAATCTGCAGCCACAGTTTTCACTGTTGGTTTTGGAATAAGGACAATGTACTGGTTGCTATGGGCTTCCACGCCTGGGCTCCTTGCCCATGTTTTTGCATAACCTTGACAGTGTCATGTATTGCTATTTTATTACATAATACAAGGGAGGAGTAGGAAGGTTCACACTATAGAAAGGTGCACGAGAATGTCTGATATATACGCAACTCATTTCATGTTACAGGGCTAATAATAAGTTCATGGACTCCACTGTCACCTTGTTTAGCTTTATGAGAGGGTCTTTGACCCAGCCAGTCACCTGTGTGCTTGTGTTTCATCATTCACATGTGTGTGCCTTTGTTTCATTCACTCATGCGTGTACATGTGTTTCATTCATTCACATGTGTGCCTGTGTTTCATTCATGTGTGTGCTTGTGTTTCATCATTCACGTGTGTGTGCCTGTGTTTCCTTCATGTGTGTGTGTGTGTGCTTGTGCTTGATTCACTCATGCGTGTGTACTTGTGTTTCATTCATTCACATGTGTACTTATGTTTCATCATTCACGTGTGTGTGTGCCTGTTTTTCATTCATTCATTGACGTGTGCTTGTGTTTCATTCATTCACATTTGTGTGCCTGTATTTCATTCATTCATTCACATGTCTGTGCTTGTGTTTCATTCATTCACATGTGTGTGCCTGTGTTTAATTCATTCACGTGTGTGTGTTTTAATCATTCATTCACATGTGTGCTTGTGTTTCATTCACTCACCTGTGTAATTCTAGTCACACACTGGACAACATCCTAACTGGAATGCACTTGCCTTGCAGTCACCTGAATCATAACAATGTGTTCAAACCCTTCACAACAGCATTGGGCTCATGTTGTGGCACACATAAGAGGTACTTTTACAGGTGCAGTGCACAAACATATAGAGGCTCAATCTGTGATACCAGAACACCAGGGACAGAAGGAATTCGCCTGGAACCTTTTCTACTGTTCTCATATTTACTCTTCTCCCAACCAAACCTGATTCACAAATCTGCACAGGAAAAACACGATCAGCTTGTCAGATGAAATAACAGGACTCATAGTAATGATGGTGTAGGAAGATTGTCCCTTCAGGTGATATTCACACACCCAGACCTATTTGCCTTTTTAATCTACGTGTCAGTGCAGTGTTCAGTAGTTCTTTCAGAAGCTTTTTGAATTCTTTATTACTTTTTAGAATGTTGTTTTACAATCTGTTATTAAGGGCAATGAACCACCAATAGATTTAACTTACTGCTTGCCATAGGGAAGGTGTAAGTACAGTTTGTTCTGCACCTGTACTTCCTAAGTTCTTTTACTATTCTTCATGGACAACTTGTTGTGTTTGGTAGCAGAGGATGAGGAGAGTATAACAGTGCTTAATTAGCAGGTTCATGCAGCCATTACATAACAGCAGTAAGTCTTACTTTCACTTTCAAGCTGTACAGAAAGTCCTGTGCATGCACAGCGACACCTTCAGGCCATTTGTATAAACACCCCCCCCCCATGAGTACAGGGCAACTGAAAGCAGAAAGGAAGTTGAGAATACAAAGAAAATCTGCTATAACTGCATGAATAGGAACAAGAATATGTAGCACATAACCCAGTGTAGCGTGTTATGTATTAAAGTGGAATTATCTTGCCTTTAGCAGTGATAGGAGAACTTCATTATAGGTTCTTACCTGAGTAGGTGGTCAATGTTTCCAGTTGTGGGCATTCTGTATCACATATGCTCCCTATACCCTGGCTTATATCATGTTTTGCCCTTAACAGGTGCTATTTTTCAGTACTGGCCAAATTTAAGAGTGTTGGACCTGTCCAGCAATAAGGAAGCAGGGGGTGGATTCCGAGAAGCTGCAGCACGACTCACAGCTTTCAAGCACCTAGAGAGGCTGGATATTCACCAGTGTTGCCTGTCTCAGGATGATGTCAATTCATTAAGTAAGAATAGGAGGAATTTCTTTATGCTGCAATGAATGCTGAAAATGTTCTTATATGTACTATCTTATCACTGTAATGCTTGTTAAAGTTGGCCAGTTACGAATCACTGGGGAATTTATTTATTGCATGCTAGATCCTTATAGCAACAAGCTACTTTAAGGGATACTGTCATGGGAAAACGTTTTTTTCAAAACGTTATCGGTTAATAGTGCTGCTCCAGCAGACTTCTGCACTGAAATCCATTTCTCAAAAGAGCAAACTGATTTCTTTATATTTCATTTTGAAATCTTACATGGGACTAAACATAATGTCAATTTCCCAGGTGCCCCTGGTCGTGTGACTTGTGCCATCACTTTAGGAGGGAGCTGCTTTCTGGCAGGCTGTTGTTTTTCCTTCTCAATGTAACCGAAGGAGTCTCAGTGGGACATGGGTTTTACTATTGAGTGCTGTTCTTAGATCTACCAGGCAGCTGTTATCTTGTGTTAGGGAGCTGTTATCTGGTTACCAGCACTATTAACTGATGTGTTTTGAAAAACACATTTTCCCCGCCATGACAGTATCCCTTTAACTAACTAACTAATTTCTGTACACTGTACAAAAACTTCAGAAACATATAATATGGTTGTTTAATAGGATTTAAAGCCCACCAGTAGCCAGGATGGGTGTTTTCCCAAAACAATGAAATTTTTTACACCCACTTCTTCTAAATTTTGCAGTGCTCATCCTGTGATTGGTCCCAGCAGTCACCTATTAATTGGGGCACTATATCTTATTATTCAATGTGGCTTCAGTAGTCCTGATCTGTTAGAAGAGGTCTCCAAAATATTCGTTTGGGGAAAACCTATTCTTTCTTTTAAAAATGGAACTATACTCGAATAAAATTTAACTGGCTATTTATTGTATAAAAAATAAGGTGTTCTACTCTTATAATTTCTTTCCATTTAAAAAACGAAAAAAACAAAAACAAACAAAAAACCCTTCAGTACAACACAAACCCCAACTATATGGGCAATGACAAACGTGGTAGTTGCCATTGTGGACAATAAGAAGCGCTGCAGATAAAACAATCAAATATTGTAATCATGTGAAAATGATTTAACTGCATTGATTCTCAGCAAGGAATTTTGGGAGACAACCCTGTATTATTGTCCTGAAGAGTGGTTAGGATATGCTGGCCCTTTACATATAAGGAGCTCTCTGCCCATACCAACAATTTATTCTCCAATCTGTACAGATAGGACACAATGTTGCCAATATCCCTTTATGTTTGGTAAAACTGATTATACGTAAGCCTGCCACATGAATAGTGATATTAAGTACCTTTGTCCTTGTGAAGCCCAGGTCATACCTTTGCTGTCCAACCTTGAGACGTTGGATATTTCATCTAACAAAGCAGTCGGTGTGAGTCCGGAATATCTGTTCAGCAGGCTGAGATTTTTGCCAAGGTTGAAATCTGTTCTTGTCAACAACTGCGGCTTGAAGCAGGAATCCTTTGCAGCACTAGGTATGAATGTGATTGTATTTAAAACACCTGAACCTGGTAACAATTATTGCACACATTTACTTCCTGAAATGCCTTCTAGTACCACATTCTGCATTTATATCTATCATTTGTACTCTGTACTTTCCACATTGGCTTTGTCAATCTTAATGCAGGTATGGGATCTATGATCCAAAATGCTTGAGACCCAGGGTTATTCTTTAGGATAATGTAGCACAGGTCTTTTTAGACCTACAAGTAGTTTGTATGGAAATGGAAAATAATTTGCACTTGTGACATGAGCATCATTTGCACTGGTTGCTGGAGTTATAAAGTGAAGTGTTAATATGTAATGCACATGTCACTGTGATATATATTTGCATTCCTCCCAATTGTCCAGTTTTTAGAGGGACAGTCCCTCTTTTGACAGCTCAACCCACAGTCCCTCATTTGTACTGGAAAATCACATTTTTCTCTGCACTGAACAGCAAATTCACTAAAGCACGAAAATGCACTAGCGTTGCCTTCGCCAACAGTTTCCGCAGTTTGCCAGGCAAATTTTCGCCAGCGCTACGCAAATTCACTCAGGGCGGTGAATGTTAGCAAAGTTGTGCTACCGTTACTTCGCAAGGCAAATCGCATTTACGCTAGCGATGCCTAATTTGCATACGGTGCAAACTTATAATAACATATAATAGAAGTATATGTTACAGCCAATACATTGCACTACACAAGCCCAGGAAACCTTTAATAAATAAAATAAAGTTGTCCTATTGCCCTAAACATGTGCCCACTGTATATTTGAGTTGCCATATGTTAGGAAATGTAGGGGGGAAGGAGGGTAACCCCCAAAAAACGTTTCACTCTTTTTCACCCTAATAAAGGTAAAAGACGCCAGCGTTTTTTGGGAAAAAAAGTCAAGTTTTTTTTTCAAACTCCTATCTATTGTATTGAACTTCGCCAGGGACACTGTTAGTGAAACGGCGAAGTTGCGAATTGACGTCACGCTGGCGAATTAGTGCTAGCATTACACGCTTCACGCTTTAGTGAATTTGCACCAAAGTTTCTAAGTTATTTGGCTTTTGGCAGAGAGCCCAGAACATCCACAGAAGATAAGATACTTTTGTAACAATTTCTATTTAAGTAAATAAGTAATTGTAACAATATAAGATAACAGGTCCCTTGGGAAAAGTTAGTGAAGAACTACACAGAAGACTGCAGCGTTTCTGTCCGATCCGACGCTGGGCGACAAAACCCCCGCGTCAAGTCGACAGGAACCAACAGAAACAAGGTAAAGTATTAGGAAGTCGGACGGTGTCGCAGTGAATTCCTATTACTTTACCTTGTTCATATCGGATCCAACTTGATGCAGAGTTTTGTTGCCCAGCGTCTGATTCGACAGAAACGCTGCAAAGTCTTCCGTGTAGATCTGCCCTAAGACTCACAGCTTAAAGGGCAATTCACCTTCATTAGCAAAACTGTAATAACACAGAAATGTGTTCAAACTTTCATAACCTGCCAAATTTTGTAAAATGGACATGGTAATTAGGGGGTGTGGCCACACAAATGGGAGTGGTCAAAAAACTTTTTTTGTCCCTCTTTTTATTTCCAAAATGTTGGGAGGTATGTATTTGATATTATAGCTTATAGGTTGATTTAGTGGTAAATGAATCACTGGGACAAGGCACACGTCACTTTTGGTTAGAGTATATATTAGAGTTTATGGTATTGAGAAATGGGTTTGTAGCTTCTGGAAGGAAATGTTATGGTTGAATATTTGTAACTTAATAATCTCTTCTTAAAGGAAAACTGTTGCTTAAGTTTTAATTTTGGGGGTATAGTGTACCTTTAAATAGTGAGATATAAACTAACAAGCTTTTTACTCTGTATCTATTTATATATTATTTCCCCCTTTTAATATACATTGTTTTTCATAATGTTGTCTATTCATTTTGCACCATGGGGGTTCTTTCAGCATATTGACAATCAAGATTTTGAATTGAAAATTGAATTGATTGACTATTATGGGCATATATTATGCTAGCCTAAATCTAAAAGTACATTTTACATTTCTTCAGGACAGTACAGGTATGGAATCTGGAAACCCATTATCTAGAAAGCTCCAAATTATGGAAAGGCCATCTCCCATGGACTCCATTTTATCCAAATAATTGATTTTTAAAACATGTTTTCCATTTTCTCTGCAGTAATAAAACAGTACCTTGTACTTGATCCAAACTAAAATATAATTAATGCTAACTATAGGCAAAGCACTTCTATTGTGTTTAATTAATATTCAAATTCTTTTTTAGTTGACTTAAGGAATAGTGATACAAATTATGGAAATATTATCTGGAAAACCCAGGCCCCCAGCATTCTGAATAACAGGTCCCCCACCTGTACAAGTGATGTATTTATGGCCACTAACAGTCTGCCGATATTGCCTGTTTGTGGCACAAGTCACTTTTTCATGGATTTGGGAGTTCTGCAGGATTTATTTCATATTATATATTATTTACCCTCAACAAAAGGGGTTCAAATGGCTTGCACCCAACACTACAGCGAGTGGTTGGAGACGCTAGGGCTAGCAATTGTTAATGCTGTTTATAGAACATTATGAAGCTATTATCAGATGATGGATTAGCATTCATTAATGAAACCACTTTGCAGAATAGCAGGGTTATATAGTTTGCACAATAACACTAACACCTAAGGGCATATTTCTAATGCTGTATATGTGCAATATACATACCTTTGTATATTCATATGCTAATATTTCAATACAGAATAGTTGTATGAGCATGATGTGTGCATTCATGAGTCTTTATGTCTTCTTCCTAGCTGAAGCTTCCCATTACCTATCGGACCTGAGAGTTCTAGACCTTTCTTGGAATAAGTGTGTGGGAGGAAAGCTGACATTGCTTTTAGGTACCCTTAAAACTGCAACAGCTCTCCAAAGTATGGTGCTGAGTAGCTGCAACCTGGTAACTCAGGATTTGGCTGTACTAGGTATGTATGTATGCACAAAGCTTGTACTTTAAAGCTGCACATTAAACTCAGTTCTAGTATTGATAAGTCAGCATGATTGCCTGTAAAAATGCCTTTTCTATACACTGTAGTCAGTAAGGAAGAACAGAAGTTGGTAACTGTTTCTTACTGAAAGTTCATGTGACTGCCCACAACTTGGCTTCAAGCATTTGAAAGTTTACAACAAAAAACTGCAAATTGCAAGTTATCTCTGAAAATCTATCAAACACCAATGCAAAGAGGGAAAAAAATATATAATGTGATTAGGTTGAATTGTCATCCCTTCTGGGAAGGCCTAGCATTATTAAAGACGAAACCATTGCCCTAGCATCAAGCTATGTAACTCAGTATGAAATACTCACACTGCCGAAGTAACCGAGGTCTTCCTTTTAAATGATATACTAAATGAAGTTATTGTCAGCAGTTGGGGAAGGGTGATACCTACACAATGTTTTTAAGTCTATTGGGGGTGTTGCTTGAAATGACAGGGCCTGTTTTGTATTTCAGCCAGACATGATGGGAAAGGAAAGGTATGCAGAGCTGTTAACCCCAACTTTTAGCCACTTCCCCTGGTCTCCCATCACCCTACTGCATTTTTCTGATATTTAAAGGTCTTGGGGGTGCATGAGCAGTAGCATTCAGTGTCATTGGGTAGCATATGAAGTGACTTCATGTGTGCATTTGCACATGCATGCATGTGACATCAACTCTGGTAGATGTGCACAGATGTGGGTCACTCCTTGACGCCCCATGAATTATTGCTGGCACTTGCAGATTCCCCCTATTTTTGATGTGTTTGAGTTGACTTGGGAAGTTATCGAGGAATAGGACTACTCCCATATACTTAATATGAAACTTCCATGATGCTCTTCTTCTTCTCCATGATGTCACATATAAATTCACTTTGTATTTTCCTGAAGCTCCCTTCTCTTTTCAGCATCGGCAGCACAAGCAGGACACCTGGACAGCTTGCAGCAGCTCGACATTGCTTACAACGACACAGTCCCTGATGAAGGATGGATGCTTTTCTTTGAAAGTGCGCATGCTCTCAAGAACATTAAGGAATTAGATGTTAGCCTGCGGCCTTCTTCACACCGAAGCTGTGGGCCCTGGTTCATTCATTTACTGTCTATCTTGGTGAAACTGCCCAGACTCAGAGAGCTAGGAATGCAGCACTGGTTGCTGACAGCAGCAGAGAAACAGCAGCTCAGCCACATTATGACAGAGAAGAACATCAGCATTCTTTTTGACTGAAAGGACAATTTTCTCTGCCGTTGACTGCACTATAATAATAACAAGTAGAAATAACACAAGGAGATGGCACATTGAGTCAACTACAATGCTGCTGGTGCACGGTCAGTGTCAGCAGAGTAGCTGTGTGCGCTCATGATTTGGTGCCAATAAAATATAGGGCTGTACAGAACAATTTGCAGTTCTTCTGTATAACTATTCCATCTCTCATATTGTTCTGCACATTTTTTAAACTAGACTATTCTCTGCAGCTAAAATCTATTGTTACAATATTTTGTAGTTCCAAGATCCTTTCACCTAGTGCTGCTCCTGTTACAGGACAAGACTAACAGCTCATTTCATGTCACAACAGAAGTTTAATAGTTTAATCACAAACCACTACAGTAGCAGCCACTGTTGCAAATGTGGGTCTGTTATTTCTTCTTTCCTTTTGCTCCACCTTTCTGACCCTTGCCTTTAGTTTTTGTAGCTTTTTTGGATTTCTTGCCTTTTTTCCCAGACCGTAGGAGACACTGAAATGGCCCAAGCCCTTTACGAACCATTAGGCCTCTCCACCATGCCTGGATCTGGAACAAAATGAAGATTATATGAGCCACGTATCATTTTCTTCCTGCCTACGCCTTTCAGAAAACAGTAATGACGTATTACTGATGGAATCTTTGTTGCTATATGTCATGTATACATATGTCTAAGATTAGCTCACAATTTAATTTAGTTCTTGCCATCTGTATGTACCCAACGTCATTGGTAACAGAAATTCCCTTGTACTGTGTTATATAAGAGAAAGGTCCAAAGTCAGTACAAGTACGGGACCTGTTATCTATAATTCTTGGGACCTGGGGTTTTCTGGATAAGGGGTCTTTCTGTAATTTGGATTTTCATACCTTAAGTCTATTAAAAAATAATTTAAATATGAAACAAACCCTTCAATAAGTATTAATTATATCTTAGATGTGATCAAGTACAATGTACTGCTTGATTACGTAAGTAATTGATCCATTATCCAGAAACCTATTATCCAGAAAGCTTAGTCTATTTCCCATAGACTCCATTTTATCCAAATAATCCCAATTTAAAAAAAAAATTATTTTTTATTTTTCTCTGTAATAATAAAACAGTACCTTGTACATGAGCCAAACTAAGATATAATTAATCCTCATTGGCAGCAAAACCAGCCTATTTGGTTCATTTAATGTTTACATGATTTTCTAGTAAATTTAAAGTATGATCCAAGTTACAGAAAAATCAATTATCTGGAAAACGCCAGGTCTCTGGTATTCTGGATAACAGGTCCAAACCTGTACAGAGAAAAAAGAAATAATTTTTAAAACTGTGAAATATATATATAGAGCTTTCTGTATAATGGTTTACAGATAACAGATCCCATACCTGTATTAGGTCTAGCAAATAACAGCAACAAATTACTAGATGGAAATTACTGGTCACCTGGTTGCTTTTGCTTACTAGATCTATCCATATACAGTTTTGTACACACAGTAACAAGTTTGTAAACAAACCTTTCAGTAATTCATTAATTAAGAAACTGGTTAGGGAGGCCAAGTTTAATAAGCAACTCCACAATATGTATTTCAGGGCCAGGTTAGGCAGGGTAGGCATGTGCATAGGGTGCAAAGCTGGAGGGGGCACCAGGCACGTACATTCTCTGCCTCTCCTTCCCCCTAGTCCGATTCTGTCTGTCGCTTGCTTCCTCATTGCCCATGTGCACATGCCTATTCTTGTGCGCATCCTTTGTGTGCATGCGTGTCGCATTTCTGCGTGTCTTTTTGCTTGCATGTCTCCGCGCACTCAAGAACCTAACAGGTGCTGCCACCAGCCAGGATGCCTAGGGCGCCTGGCAGGAAGGGCCCGGCGTTGATGTATTTTAACACTGCATGACAATAAAACTTTTTGTACATCCTGTATACTAATGGGACAAATTGGGGCAGGTTTTAGGTGGTGAATAGTTGAATTCAAGTTCTTTAAGTGCCAGAGTATGATAAATCTAGAAAACCGGATTAGAATTAAAAAAAAAAAAATCAAATTTGGATAACTCCCTAGTCGAATATGACAGTTTTGGCCATATAAAAACTCGAAATTTGCCCCTTAATGTATCATATTATAATTGTTTCTCTGTTACAAACTTTAGTAAAGGTCCGAAATAACAGAGCAAGACTTTGAGAATGCCCCAAAATGTACACTATATATAAATATATTAGAAATCATGCTATCATCTTATTTTCACAAGCAAACTTTGTTTTGCCTTTTACAGATATGGTAGTTGTGAATTTAGTCAGATACAATGAATCACTATTTATGGATCAGCAGATTCTTTTAACACATACTTTGACTTTTAATATCAAACAAGTAGGGTGCTGAGTGAGAATCCTCAACGGTTCCACCGTTATAAAGTACTGTAATCATGTTCATAATGTGGGTGTCAGAAAAGATGGAAAAGGTTCAAATCCAATGCAAAGGAATGGGAAGGAGCTCATGAGTAGGTACTACCCCATTGATATGTAAGGTCAATTTCAATTTCCCCAAACTACCACATATATAGTGAGTGAATAGTAGCAGACAGCAATGCATAAATTGCACTGAATAGTCTTTATAATACAAACATTGATGACAGTGGTACAACCAATATCCAGGACTTTGGAGCAAAATCATCACTGGCCATAAGATCAGTTTCACTTTACACCGGTGGAACACGTTTGTCACCCTTGTGACCTATTATTGTTCTTGGTATATTAGTGGGAAAGGCAAAACTGGGAAGTACAAAAGGAAAGAGAGATTACAGATTCCAATGAAGACAAAATGTCAGAACTAAAGGTCACTATATGAGATTACATGAAGTCATAATTTACATAGTAGGGTGTGGGCAGGACATTTTCCTGGTTTCTGCTGTGAAGGAATAAACTAAAACAACAGTGAATTAAAGAAAAAAACCTGGTTAAGTAGAATGAATAACAAAGTATGAAATAGCAACCCCTTGTTATTTGTATTACTGGCAAGTTGTTAGCAAAATAAATTATTAACCCCTCTGACATTTCATTGTAACAAACAATTATACTTCTGTAGAAAGCTGTTAAATATTCTGTTAAATAACAGAAAGCTGTTAAATATTTATCAGCTGTTGTAGTCCAGGCGAGAGTATAGCATGGAGCACACTTTTCACTCTAGAATTGTAGTTATCCTATCTCCTCTTTGAGTTCCAATCCTTGTATTTTAGGTTTTTATTTGTGTGTTAGGTTCAGAGTGGGTGAGAAGGCAGATGGCCAATAGCAATATGTGCTGTAAAATGCATCTGTGCTGGAAATATACCTCTGTAAC
>CM044439.1:120988276-121007317 GCA_024363595.1 Xenopus borealis
TAAAAGACCTGTGAAGAAGCACTCAAGGCTGCTTCTGCTACATTGTTTCAAGAGTCAGAACAGGGATCAGAATTGGATAAACAGATACCGCTTTCAATAGCAATCACATTTATAACTTTAAAACACTAAAAGTCTGTAATGTGTTTTATCTCTTACTACTTTAATCTCATAGTAACATGAATATGGGATTGAGCTCAGCGCAGAAGCCACTGGTGATTGCATTGTCCATACAGCTGCCATAAAAATGTATTAGTGTGCAATGATCCGCTTAGTTTGACCAACTGATCGCAGTGAGACAGGTCTAATTTTTTTGCATCTTGAGCCACTCTGTATTTTTCCCCTTGGGAGGGATGTTCCTTCATGAGACAAGTGATGTAGAGAAATATATCAGCAATTACAGATAACACACTCTGATGCTCATTGATATTATTGATGACCACACTGATTAGGATCTTAGGTTACTTTTGTCGCTGATGACTTGGGTATAACTTATGGACAATTTTCAGCACTGTATAAGCTCAGTCACAGTTACTATAAGTGAAGTCAGAGTTGTTTTCCAAAAAAAAAAAGCATCTTATCTATTGCTCACAGGTGTGGCCTCTATCACAGTGAGTTCTTACTCATATTATCATAGACCTTCATGTGATGACTTTCCCTTCACTACACTATAAAGCAGCACAGCCCCTTTTAGGGACATGATGCACAGTTGTATATGTGTGTATTATTTTCTGCTGGTTAAAACAACTCTACTAAAGCTACTAAAAACTTTGGTGTGTTATTTGCATGTCTCATATATGGTATATATATATATACAAAGGCATTCTCAAGGCCAGGAGGGGTTTCACTCGAACGTTGCTGCTTAGTGAAGCTCAGCAAGTGTTCTGCCATTTTAAAAGAAACTTGGAGCTGTGGCCACTGAAGGTCAGTGTTTGAACCTTGAACAAGTTCACCTTTTCAAGGCACCAATGGAATCTCCTAGGCCTATAAATGAATATGGATGAATATGCCAATAAATAAGTCTCAGTAAAATAATCTGCCCCAGCAGAACATTTGCATAAATGAAGTGAATGTAAACTTGACTTATAAACAGTGACTGCTGGTGCAGTGGTGGTCACGTTAACTCGGTTAAACTCCCTTGCTGCAGTCAAAGTATTGTGTTTAATTTTTTTCACTGTGATTTCTGGGAACAAAGTCCGCTTTAGTGTTGGCTGATGATTGGGGACAACCACCCCCAACACAAGGAACAGTGCTGTGTGCAATGAAATACACGCTCCTCTGGCTCTTATACATTGGTTTATGGCAAACGTATGGCACATCTGGTGTACAGCATTTGGCCTTACTTCATAACAAGGCTACAGATACATAAAAACATCATCATAACACTCTCAGAGCCATAGTTTAGAAGAATAATAGAGAAAAACAGCATTCACCCAAATTTTACCTTCAGAGTGCATCCCCTTCATAGAATAAGCCCTACGTTTAGGAACCTCTGGCCTAAGCTCTAGTCCTAGCTACATGAATTCATTGTCTTATGTCTTTAAAGCAGATTAATTGGTTAGTAGGGATGTACCATTCCACACTAAAGGTGGCCATACACGGGCCGATAAAAGCTGCCGACAGACCAAGTCGGCAGCTTATTGGCCCATGTATGGGGCCCTCCGACTGGCTTTACCAATCGCGGCCGCATCAGTTCATTGATGTGGTCCCACGATTGGACCACCCTTATAGCCTCAAGATCCACTCGTTTGGTGACATGTATGGCCACCTTTAGATTGTAAGGGGCTGGGACCTCCTTCCTACTGTCTCTCTTACTAAATGGCACTTAAGCTCTGTGTACTTATATATATATTTATTACATTACTTGTCCTACCTGTGTGTAGGATTGTACAGTGCTGTTTATTCTTACAGAGCTTTATAAATAAAGTTATACATACATACACACTCTCTATGTTTATGCTATTTAGTATATTAACTACTAATGTACATTTATACCATGACTGGTCCTTTGCAGTAGGCGAATGACTTGTTTTTGGCCCCGTCACTCATATTTCCTAAAGCCATATTAAGTTTGATAGCAGCCTTTAAAAACAAATATACAGTAAAAGAATGAGGACTAATATTAGAAACAACCTAAAAATAGAGTGTTGCTTTTATATGGAGAATAGCTGACATTTGCGGTTCTTTACTTTGGATCGGGTATCAAACAAATGGTTCTAATATTTAAGGTATCAGCGCCATGCTGCACCAGATGTGCATTCTTGGAACTTCAGTCTCGCATGGATCAATCCTAATGTTGGTGCAAAATGTACTGTTCCTTTCATGTACAAGGGCATAAACCGTAATTGTGTTTATTCAATTGTTTCCTGGTGCATAGCTGTGAATCAGATAATAACTGACAATGAAATTTCTGGGAAACATACAAGTAACATATAACAGACGCTTGTGTTTGTTGTTAAGTTAAACAAGGGATCTGCAGATGTGTTAAATGCTTTACAGCAGGACTGTTCAACCTGCAGGCTGCAGCCTCCCCATCCATAGCTCTTGAAGGATGCTGGGAATTGTAGTTCAATAACTGGGAAGATGCTGGTTGGAAAATGCTCCAAAGCATGTTTGGGAGCCCGTTTGTGGCTCTCTGACGGGCTTCCCTGATCGATATATGTCCAAAAGTCAGGCAGGTTAAAAAATCCCGTCAACTGTTTGTTGATACAGCACCGCAATCCGACGGCCCATATCTCCTCCATTCTGATCTGATTGTTGGGCCCTAGGGCCCACGATCGAATCAGCCTGATATCTTCCAATTCAATGTGGGCATATCTGGGAGAGATTTGCTCATTTGGCAACATCGCCAAACAGTGGATCTGCCTGTGTATGGCAGCCTTATAAAGCATAGCATTCAGCTGGATAATTAATATTGATGTGTTGCTGCTTGGAAGTGTCTTTTACAGTCCTCCTTGCACTTACGGGGCAGACTTATTAAAGTCTGAGCTAAGAGCTCACCACACAAAAACTCCACTTTCTAGTCATTCCTGTGGAATTTTTAGAAATGTATCTATCAAGAGTGAAAGTTAGAGTTCACCATTCGATAAATGCCCTTCATAAAATCCCATAGGAATGAATAGAATGTGGATGAGTTTATCTCCGGTGAGCTCTAATCTCACACTTTAATATTCAGCATTATGTGCAGCCTGACAAACTGTTGTCCCCAATACTCATCAACAGGCTGAATCCCTAATGTGCTGATTATTCTAATAGGCCTCAATGCTGTGAATTAGCTGATACTACATTTTCTCTTGATCATTTTGCAAAAATGTATTTCTCTTGATCAATGTTATTTGTTGATTTACTTGTATGATCTACATAATGTCATGAGTCATGACGTGTCTTTTACATGATGGGTTATGTGCTTACAGGCAACAGGCAAATTCTGCAGACACAACATACAACAGAAAGGACTTTATAGTTCTGTGTTTGGCCACAGCGTTTCTTAGCAGAAGAAGACACTATAGGGTAGAGTCCTGCAACAGGTCGGGTAGCCGTGGGTTACCCGCAAAAAACCTGCGGTACCCTGTGGGTTGCAAGTATAATTTACGGGAGCGGATATCGACGATGTTTCTTGACAATTATTTATAAATTAGTTCAAATCATAGAAGGGAGTAAATTTGCCCCTTAAAGTTTAAAATAGAATAATGCTAGAAATGCTGTATTTTGTATACAAAACATAAACATGAATTTACTACACCAGAAGCCTGATAAACAAATGATTTATGCTTTCATAGCTGGCCACAGGGGACTGTCATCTTGTAACTTTGTTATACATCTTCTGCAAGACCAAGACCATGCACATGCCCAGTGTGGTTTGGGCTTCAACTGGGAGGTTAAGCTTAGGGATCCTCATAAATGATCAAAACAGCACAGGTGAAATAATATCTGCCACAATAAGAATATGCAGATTGCACTGGGTCTGCGGGTACAGATCTCTGCATCGTCACCAGCTGCTCTACAGGGAAACAAACAAAGCTGGTCACGTACTGGGAAGTAAGGTTAGGGGGGCCTCTCCCTGCCATTTGAAAGTATGATCATTTTCCTGCAGAGCAGTTTCCTATCTGCAGCAGTCAGAGAAAGTAAAACGAAGGGGGAAATTCACTGCATACAGTCAGGTTTCTTATAAAAAATGGTAGACGTTTTTTTAAATAAAGTATATTTAAGATAGACTTCTTTTTCATTAAAGAAATATAGAATGGGATTTTATTTTTTTGACTTTACTTAATGTTGGTAATAGTACCTTACTGTACAAAATGAAGGGTAAGGGTATTTGCTTTGTCATGACAGGTGTAAAGCATAGGGCTCCCTTTGGCTTCTGTGTGTACAATGTGCACAATGTTGCTGGGTGCAAGAAAACATAGCAATGAGGGCTTTATGTATGGGGTTTCAGCACACTTATGTTTGCATGTATTTTTGCACCTGGCACTGTGCCCGCTGTTAGGTAATAAGCCTCTGCGTGCTATGCCTGCTTTGCATGGATGTTTGATTGCTTTTAACTGGATCATTGGCTTTGCTGGGCTTCATGTCTTCTCCTCTTAAAAATCCACCACTTGTCTGAGCTTCCTTGCTAAGACAGATGGATTCCCTTTGAGATTGCATAAACTCCTAATGCCCACATACGGAAGCCATTGAATGAAATATGTGATTTGTCAAAGTAATTTTGTTTGCCTGAGCTAATCTGGTCTTGTCATAACAGAGGGTTAAATTAATTTTTAATTATCAACCATATTGTTTTACCTTTCATGTTGACAAGTAGGCTGTGCTCATTAGCATTATCCTTTCCAATTTTAATTAACCGACTGTAAATTCTTGGGCTACAAAGTGCAAAACCACTGCGGTTGGTACACAGTGCTTAACAGAACAATCTTGCACTAAACAACTGTTTACATTGTGATGGAAATAACCAGGGAAATATATCATTATATTTTTTCACTCTGTGATGTCAGGGGTAAATATATCCTGCACATTCCTGCCCAATCAACATCAGCAACACATAAACCACCCCTGTATTCTTGGCCCAACAGCAATCCCACCAAAATAGCTGTCGATTCCAATAAAATGCACAAAAACAACACAATGCCTTTTTTTTCTGGCCAGAACTACTAAAAACCAAGCTTAATATACTGTATAAATAACAATAACTGCACATAATCCAATGTCTTATTGCATCTATTTCATTTCTGAAGTGTCACAAAGCACAACTGCAGCACAATAAAGACTCCACGGCTACTTACCAAAACATGTAATACAAAGTCAAAAGATGTGTAATAATCCACACAATAAAGGGACCTGTTATAGAGAATACTTGGGATCTGGGGTTTTCAAGATAACAGATCTTTCCATAATTTGGATCTTCATACCATAGGTACAGTATATGTAAATCATGTAAACATTAATAAACCCAGGAGGCTTATTTTTGATTCCAATAAGGATTCATTATATCTAAGTTGGGATCATGTACAAAGTACTGTTTTATTTGTATTTTTTGGATAAAATGGAGTTTATGGGAGACAGCCTTTCCTAGTTTGGAGCTTTCTGGATAACAGGTTTCCAGATAACGGATCCCTTTACTATGAAATTATACTTTAGAGATCCCTGACCTGTTTATAAGGTCATGGATCTGTGTAAAACTCGTATTCCCCTGTATTTCTCAGTAGGGGATCCAGTCCATTATTCCACATACTGCATGCAATCTAATAGATTTGTGGCAGTATCATGCCAGAGCAAACTATTGAAAGTGTTTATCATGCTACTGGCAAACTCCCAGATCTCTTTTTAATTCACTGGCTGCAGTGCTTCAAAATGCCGTTTTGTGTCACTATTTTGTTTGCTAGAAGCTGATAAAGCAAAGCCAGACATGTAGAAGGGAGTCTTTGGAGAGCTTTTGGCTACTCACACTAACAATATAAGCACCAGTTCTGATTTCATGTGTTCCTGGCTCTCAGCATGTGGGCAATGACAATGCTATATGGTTAGCCACAGGAATCACAGGACACATACTGTAAATCTGTGGTACCGTGTACAAAGTGATATTTTGGGATGCAAATTGTAATCAATGCAGTATTTCATACCTCCCAACATTTTGGAAATAAAAAGAGGTACAAAAAAGTTGCCGTGCAAATTTTTTTGAGTAAAAAAGCAGAACTATCAGCAAAAAAAGATCAACATGGCCATTAGGTAACTTTTAATGTAAATAAATATTTTGAAAAGAAAATGTTAGTGTCAGTATCACTTTATATCATGTTTTGGAACATGCTTTTGGCCCTAGATCTTTGTTGTTGTAGCACCACTTTTTTTTTTGTTGGGGGCAATATTAGAATCTGATACGTGTTGCACAAGTCAGGTGCAGCTATTGACTTGACCATCTGTAGGATCGCAGGAATTAACAGCAGGTCCAGACTGCTGGAATTTGCAGGGTTCCCTTGCATTTATATATGCTGTTACACAGTTACAGGTTATATCAGAGCAGGATAAAGGGATACATTGCTCTTGGGTTGACATCAGGCTGGACCCTCCCCCCAAAGAATCTTCAATGGGGCCACTGCCTCGGGCCTGTCTACTTTAGTTTTCGCCCCTGCCATTGCAGGCAGCAGGTGCACACATTTTCAGTTAGTGACTATAGAGGAAGCTGACCCCGTGGCCAGGGCTCCCCTTTTCCCCAGGCTCCCCAGTAGGCTCTGCTTCCTTTATAGGTACACCACTGGGTGCTACCTGGCCAGGATGTTTGATGCCAATGTTATTAATATGGAAGCAAGATTAAAATATAGGAAAGCTGGTATTTTTTGCTAAATACGCTGACAATCATAACTGTATATCAATGCAGGTTGCAAAAACCATGTATGTGGATAAGTACTTTTATGAATAGTGTTGATGCTTTAATTTTGCATCCAAACTAGTTCTTTGCACTTTATCTTCTGCACTAGAAGTGAGGGTATTACAGCCTAGTGAGGGTAAGACATTAGCCTAGTTAATGAATGCGTATACCCCTTTATTTCCCTATATGAGCACCCTCTGTTCCGTGCTACAAAGCAAAAGATTCTTGGAGAATTACCTGCCTTAGGGATATTTTCTTTTTCTTTTTATCTGCTATTTCACCTTCATCAGACCTTCAGCTGCTAAACAAGCAGCCCTTGTTTAAATGTGTTAATCCTTTGTAAACCTTGTCAGTGTATTTCTGGTGACTGCCTATGCAAAGCATGGTAA
This sequence comes from Xenopus borealis, assembly GCA_024363595.1. NCBI lineage: Eukaryota > Metazoa > Chordata > Amphibia > Anura > Pipidae > Xenopus > Xenopus borealis. Next base: position 120,995,522 of record CM044439.1, read on the forward strand.
TAATATTATATAAATTTGGCCCACATTGCAGATTGTTTGATTTATTGGGTGGAGTTATGAAACATAAGCCTTATAATGCAAATGAATTCTTCAGCTTTCCGTTGGATCGCTAATGGAATAAAGTGCTTTTTTCCCCCTTAATAACTATTTACAGCATGAATTGATTTTCCTGCTTCATTGTAACATTAGGCAGGAAAGATATACAGACGCCCTTGATAGCGTTACATACAAATATTCTGTTTATCTGCCTTGCCTGAAATATCCAAAGAATACATTTTGAATCATGTTGTTTTATAGTTACCGCGGTATTGTAAATTCACTTGTATGGCTTGTATTTACAACCCCAAACTATATTTATGACAGTGTAAAATTGTAATACCTTTTGTATGCCAGTCAGTAGTAATCAATATTCATTGAATTTCTCACTGATTTACTCTTATAATCTTCCAACCAATTTTATTCCCAAAGTTATGCTTTTTGTGTTCCCTTGTTGTATAGTTTTAACCCTTTGAGGCTTTGGTTAGTGATTATGCACTGTGAGTAATTACCAAGTTGCTCACCTGCAGATGAACTAGAGCTTTTCTTTCTATCTTGATTGTAGCCTTACCTTTCTATTAGCATGACTGACCCATACAGTTCCGAGCACATTATACTGGATTTTCCCTATTGGATTTTCTTAAGTGGTTGTCCAACAGATTAGTCACTATTGAGTAATTGAAAGTAATGTTTTAATGTTTTTATTTCCTATACTTTTATCAATATGGCAAACTTTATCACTTAAGTCTTTATTAGGGACATGTGCAAATTTTTCATAGGGGAAAACAGCCTTATATGACATTGCAAACTGAAGAGCTGCTGAACAAAACACCTAAATAATAAAAATAAAAACCCCACAGAAAATGTATTATGAAGCCTATTTGAAGATCACCTCAAAGTTTCCCTGTCTATCATAATATTAAAAATTAATATAAGGGTAAGGCCAGATGGAAAGATTTGGGGAAATTTGTCGCCTGGCGACTAATCGCTTCTTCTTTGGGGCGACTAATCTCCCCGAACCGATTTCCCCTGCCTTCCAGCTGCTTAATGAATAATCGCCTGCGCCTATTCACACGCGGCACTGCGTTTTCCGAAGTCACTCGAAGTTGCCTACTTAGGCAGTTTCGGGAGAGTGCAGCGCCGCTTGTTAATAGGCGCAAGCGATTATTCATTAAGAAGCTGGAAGGCAGGGGGAATCGGTTTGGGGAGATTAGTCGCCAGGCGTTAAGTCGCCGAATCTTCCCATCTGGCCTTACCCTTAAGGTGAACTACTTCTTTAAATTACATATTATTATTATTATCATTATTAATAACATTATTATTATTATTATAAATAATAATAATACAGATAAACGCTAGAACTTAAATTCTACTGTTATTAAAGATGAAGATATTCATAATTCTACCAAAAACTGACCTGTTGAGTGTAACTAATGTAACGGTCATGCAGCACCATCTGCTTTGATAGAATCCCAGTCCCACCAATTCTCACCAGTATCTTTGTGCCTAGGGGATTAATATATCAAATTATTTAAATGCAGGCACAGAAGGGGGGATGTTGCCTAGATCTAAGAGTGGCATGGGCAATACACAATCCTCCAAATGTTTTTTAAACTAAAACTACAGGCTGCCCATATGGCATATACCTTGCATTAAACTGGCCTTGCCTATATGTCAGAGTTGGCTGTCACTATTGGGGGGTGATAAAGTATTAGTTGGTAACAACTCGCTGCTCAAACAGGGTGACATCTAGTGGCCCAGTTTCCATGGCTTCTTGTATAAGAGTGCCCTCTAGGGGTTGTGTCACAATAGTGACAGACGTGGCAAAATGTGGGCATTTGCACTTCAACATTTTAAGGAATATGAGAATTTTTTTGAGGAATTGGGCAAAATTGTCAGAGATCTCAGAGTAAAAATTGCACTTATGTAATTCTTTAGGCACATATCCGCTGAGTCATTGTGGCAGCATGTTGAGGGTACCCTGGTTAACTACCATGTTCAGGGTGGCAGTTGTTCTAGGGTTTCCCAATGTCAATAGACACATGGCACAAATACACAGAAATGGGAATAGCATGTTTGAATACTTTAATACAGTGATCCTTAACATGTTGCTCACAAGCCACTGCATGTTGCCTCCAGTGGCCTCAAAGCTGGTGCTTATTTTTTAATTCCAGGCTAGGAGGCAAGTTTTGGTTGCATAACGGGTGTACAGGTGCCAGGTGTGCAGTCAAACAAAGCCTCCAGCAGGGGCTCCCAAATAGCCAATCACAACCCTTATTCCACACGCCCTGGGGACATTTTTCATGCTTGTGTTGCTTCCCAACATTTTTTACTTTTGAACTTTTGCAACTGCATCCATTTTGGCTTGACCGCACTTGTGTCTGCACTAAAAAAAAGTGTAATATTATATAATATTCCTAATTAGTTTGCTTTATGCATACAATGCAAGCACACTTAATACCTTATGCTAATTATACAGTTAGTAAATATATAAATTACCTTACTTTTCCTAGAATCTATAGTCACATAAACCTGTTAGTGAATCATTTCTACTGCATAACATTAGCATTGCTTTAAAAGGTCCAATTTATTAGAAGAGGCACTTAAAAGGGTTAATTGATCAGACCTTTTAAAAGGTGCCAAACTGATTGATGAGCTGTAAAAAAGACTATTCTAGTCATCTCAAAAAAGGTGAAGATTCAAGGAGCATCTTTAAAAGTCAATCTAGAAAAATCTAGCTCATGTTAGGTATTGCAGCAACACATCACTAAATAATAAAATAATTTTATGTCAAACACAAGGGGAGCATTGGTACCGGCATAGCTGGCATAATGTTGCTGATATTTGTACATGGGATAGAGATCTTCACTGGCACTTAGTAGCTGCAATTGATACAACTCTTTTGACGGAAGGCAGTTCAGTTCCCCTTTCTAGTCTTAGTACTTGATGAAAGCCTTTTTTTGTTTTATCATATATAATCAAAACAGAATATGACACAATTGTTCGAATGTAAGTCGAATTAAGACATAACCATATATCCATATGCCTCTCCTCCCCTGTGGATAACACAGAGTCCCCCCAGCACATGATTAAACACCTTAGGGGGCCCTAACAATAATAAAAAATACTAACAAACCCCCAGAACAAATAGCAGGCTTATGTTCCGCAGGCAGAGCAGGGCACACTCAGGCAGAGTATGGCACACCCAAGGATCATAGGGCAGGCAGAGTATGGCACACACAGCGGGCATAGGGCAGGCGGAGTATCACACACACAGGGAGCATAGGGAAGCCAGAGTATAGCACACCAAGGAGCATAGGGGAGTGTACAGGACAACGCCTGGCAGGGGAGGTGACAAAACCAGAAGGGGATGGGGATGGAACAGGAAGGGGAGGGGTGGAGAGCTGGCCTAGGGGAGCCTAGTTTGTAAATCTGGATTTACACAGCAGACAGATTATGGGAGAGACGGAGTATGGTACACACAGGGAGCATAGAGAAGGCAGAACAGAGCAGGAGACAGGGAAAAATATCAGGACCACTCTAAGATGTATTAAATACAGTGACACAGTGCTGGTGCCCCTGAATGTGAACAGGTGAACAATATGGGCAGTTTCAGTCTGGGGCTTAGGTGTGCACAGTAGGATGTGAACAATAGAGGTGTTACAAGTGTGAAAAATGCAGGGGGATTAGATGTGTGAACAGTGCAGGGAATTACTGTTTGAATTTAAGGTTTAAACAATGCAAGGAACAGTTAATCTCTGTAGTGATACTTTTTTAAAGTTTACTCATGGAAAGCTGACACAGCAGGCAGACTTTCATATGGGGGCCAAACATCAGATTACAACCAAATCTCAACCAGACTGTTGTGTTTGGTAGCCGAGGATGAGGAGAGTATAACAGTACTTTATTAGCAGGTCATGAGCCATTACATAACAGCAGTAAGTCTTACTTTTCATTTTCAAGCTTTACAGAAAGTCCTGTGTATGCACAGTGACACCTGCAGGCCATTTGTATAAACACCACACAGACCCTAGGCCATCCACTGCTCAGGCCCCCAAGGACACTGGTCCTGCAGTTTGGGAACTTGCACGTTTGCAAGATTAAAAAAGGGTCCAATTTTTATTCTTGGGACTTTTGCACATGGGCTTGTTCATGACTATGACCACAAAAAAATAAGCCTTTACCATCCCTTGGAGACTGATATCTGCCTGTTTGTGTATCTAGTGTTTGAGAAAGTTTTGGTTGCATAAAAAAACAGATGTCCTGCCAAACATTCTCTCCTGTAGGCTGCCAGTCCATATAGGGGTTACCAAAAAGCCAATCAGAGCTCTTATTTGACATCCACATGGACTTTTTCATGCTTGTGTTGCTCTCCAACTCTTTTTTAAATTTAAATGTGGCTCACGAGCAAAAAAGGTTGGGGACCCCTGGGGCAGATTTACAAAATTTACGTGAATAATTTGAAGTTCGATTGAATTTAATATAAATTCTAATTCGAATCTTCGAATATGCAAATTAGGCAAACTCGACCATCAAATATTCTAATTGGAATGATTCGAATAAAATTTTATTCGAATATTCGATGGTCGAATAACTTACCCTTTAAATTTTTATTCGACCACCTACTTCGCCAGGATCAAGTTATCGAATTGGGAATCATTAGCTGAGATCGAATAAAAAAATATTCGATTTGAATATTCGATCGATCAAATTGCGGTAAAATCCTCCGAATTCGATAGTCGAATTCGAAAGATTTTACTTCCCCACTATTCCCATGGTCGAATTTCGATTTTTTTTTTAATTCGAAATTCGACCATTAGTAAATCTGCCCCTTAATGTTAGAATTCATACACTGAAAGAAACATATGCATTAAACCATCACAGTATAAGGCTATAGATACATCATTCTGTTTGGCTATATCTTTGTCTTAGGATTAATCTTGATAAAGATAAGAGTACAGTGTTGCTAACAGTGTAGTGTAGGCTGTAATTCAATATTTAACACAGGTTGGGCTTCATAAAGGCACAATTGCGTAGGCCGAAAAATGCACAGACAACAATGAGAACTTTCCACAATACATAGCTCAGACTATAGGACAAAGTTAAGCAATTTAACATGACAAACAAAGATACAAAGCTTTCCTGATAAACTAAACCCTGTTATTAACTGGAAGTCATTTCTGGGCCACTTCCCACCTGGTCAGTTTGTTACTAGACATGGCACTGTGAAAAAGGATCATAGAAAGCCATGGTCACTGTATATAGCCTGCCATATTGGCCCGGTCACCCCAGTGCTTTGTGATCATTGGAATTCAGAAATGCTTCTGTGCAGTTGGGCAGTTGAACAATTGTAAAAACCTCAGAAATGTATAAGAGCAGCCAGTCTATAAAAACTTCACAGCTGGCAAATATACTGGTGGAGACCAAAACCTGCAGAATCTGTGACCCAATGGATCCGTGTTTTCATATGACCATATGTAGCCATGTTTCCATATTCCTATATCTCACTAGGCTAAATAGCAAATTGTGAGTATAATGTATGCAAAGAAATTGTACTGTTGCTGCTGCTGAGCTGTTACTTTACAACATAAAATAAAGAATAAGAATTATTGCTTAACCCTGGTCCTTGATCAAAGATATAAATGGGCTGAGGAGCAGTTATATATATACTAACCAGCACATTTAAACCTAAGTTTTAGTTGTTTGTAAGTGGTTACTGGATCAGTGCCACCCAATCACATTTTTTAGTATAAGGGGACCACAGATTCAAGAATGACTAGTATCTACCTTGTCTAGACTGGATTCTTTTCATAGTATTATAAGTATTTAGGCTTAGTCTATGATCACTATGATAATATACTGCAGAATGCTGGGCAACATTTAAGACATTGAACCAGCAAGTTTAATTGTAGAGTTCACTGATATTAACCATTAAAGTCAACGTAGTATTTATTATCTTAAAAATATTTCTTTTTATATACGTTGCTGCGTGGATTTTCATTACCTTAGTCTACTAGAAAATCATGTAAACATTAAATAAACCCAATAGACTGCTTCTGCTTCCAATAAGGTTTAATTGGAATTAAGTTTGGATCAAGTTTGGATTAAGTTTGGATCAAGCTGAAGGTATTTTTTTATTATTACAGAGAAAAAGGAAAAATAATTTGGATTATTTGTATAAAATGCAGTCTATGGAAGACGGCTTCTCTGTATTTAAAAACATCCTGGAAAATGGATTTCTGGATAATGGATTCCTTACCTGTATTATTATTATTAACATTTATTTATATAGCGCCTGCATATTTCACAGTGCTGTTAGTTGCATACTTTTACATATAACTAGGCACTGGCATCTACTCAGTCATCAGCTTTCTGTCCCTAAATGCAGCAACTAGGGCTAAATGAAGAACTAGCCCACATTAGGCAATATATAAGGCAATATAAGGTCTTTACAAAGTCTCATGCCTGAGCAGTTTAGAATTATTGCAGCTAAAAATTAAGACAATATCATGCGGAAATATTTCCTTTCTGGCCTCCTCTGTAACATATACTGTAAATATGTCTAATATTATTAGTCTTCTTTATTTGCATTCTGTTTGGATTCTTCTAACCAGAGCTGATCATCTGAGTGAGTCTCATGCTCCATTTAAGAGATTCCTCTATGAAGTCTTTATTGTAGATTTACATTTTACAAGATTTGCTTCTTGAAATAGTTATGGATAGAAGAATTTACTGGAAAATTTATTTTTTAAAGGATTTTGTTTATGCCATTTTTAGGGGGTAATTTATAATAGCATAAAAACCTTAAACTTAAAGCACAACTGTTATTTAAGAAAAAAAAAAAATGTCCCTTTTAAAGGAATGCAGGAAGAGAATGCTATATTCTTAATCAGGTGGGTAATGTAAGTGAGCCAAGTCGATATCATCTGTATCAATGTTTTTATATTTCGTATCTACTCTAGATTTGCGTTTCTGTAAATGCAAAGGTTTCCAATGCAATCCAGCCTGATGATATGCAGGGATGACAGAAAGCAGCTGCCTGTGCCAACCCATACTTGTCTGCTTACTAAGAACATGGCACTACTGTTTTCAGTCAACATAAAACACATAAATATTAATGAACCAAGAAGATATCACATCGAGGAGGTTGAGATGGGGCTGGAACCCAAACAGAGTATATGAGTGTCTTGGAACCTTTCCAGAGTTTGGCATGGGAAAGCCTGTTTTGTTAAGCATTAGCAGTGATCTCTGTACAAGTAACAAAAAGCAGACATGTGGGACTGGTGTCTGTGACTGGGCAGCACTATCTTGATGGTCATTACATTACATTCTGAACCTTTTACATGTCACAACTTCACGAACATAACCTCTGCAACTTGTCAGACAAATGAAAACAATTGTGTGTGCCCCAAAGCATTGCTGCGTCTTTCAATTTCTATGGGAAAAAGCCAATGTGGTGCACTTGAGATTGATTTTTATTTCCTACAGCCGATTAAACTTTTTAAAGGAAAACTATACCCCCCCCCAGAACAATGAAGGTCTCTATAAAAAGATACTGCATAAAACAACTCATATGTAAAACCCTACTTCATGTAAATAAACAATTTTCATACTAATACACTTTTTTAGTAATCATAAATAGAAAATGGCCATTTTAAAAAATAAGGACAGCCTCCTGGGATCGTATGATTCAACGGTGCACACAAACATACCAAACTAACTATAAAGTTAGGTCACATGAGCCAATTAACAGACAGAGTTGTGTCTTTTGCTTCCACACTTCTTCCACATTTCTTCCAGAAATGGTGGTTCAAGGCAAGAGATGTAAAAGGGTAATATTTACTTAAATATATATATATATATATATATATATATACCAGTTTGGTAAGATTCTTTAATATGTCACTTAATTTGACATAAACTATATGTTGCTCAAGTACTCATTATTGGGTTATAATTTTCCTTTAAGAAAAAGCTGCAACGACAGGTGGCTTTTTAATGTGCATGAGGAATACTCAATGTCTTTTCCGTAGATACCAACAAATAACGATTTAGCTCTTGCTATAGACCAGAGAATGGGAACTTGACAATGTTAACAAGAATTGCCTAATTAAACCCAGATACAATGAGGCATGTACTGTATGATCAATGTATGTATATTATTATTTATATCGATACTTATGTATGCAGCACTGTACAGCAGACTCCTTCAAATTATCCATACCACCTGTCTTGGCTCTTGTTAGGCTATATTTTAAGAGCCAGCGGCACTCATATTCTCACTGTGCTCTGGGCTGCTATTGATATGCTTAGTTAAGGGGCCAGAGCCAGAATTAGGGGTAGGCAGAGTAGGTATATGCCTAGGGTGCAAAGCTGGAGGCGGGGGTGCTAAGCATGTACCTTCTCTACCTCCTACCCCTAAACCAGTCCCCTTTCTCCTTTATGCCCAACTGTTTGCACATGTGTCGATGCATCCATTTGGTGCTACGACCAGCTAGGTAGCTTATGACGTCTGTCCGGCCTAGTCCACCTCTGTTAGGGGTGCAGCAGTTTTAAGCAGTTGAAGTTCCCAGGGCAAGCTGCACGGTGCTGGGCCCCCATATTAGTGAATAAACTACCAATATCTGTTACTGTGGGACAAGTACCATGAAAATGTACTGCATGTTAGTAAAATTAACACTTGAATGAAATATAAAATACGCCGACATCATCATGGTTCCCCCAGCTTGGCTCAAGAGCAGAACCTGCAGCAGTGCAAATACCTGTACTTCTGGGTGTGATCAGCATGGAAACGTGCTAGCATTTTTCACCTCTCTAATTATACATGAACCCTGTAATTTCTGATGAAATGGTGGCCCTTGTTTTCACAAAGGAGTGCCATGTGAACCATGTGCAAGTAAGGGGTGTCTACCCATGTTCTTCCCACATGCCACATCTTGCAGCCACATAATAACAATCACAGTCATGTCCAAATCTTTCCATCCCCTACCAAAGATTTGGTAGGGTGGCTGGTGAAGAGGAACAGAAGGAAGGTACAATGTGGCTAAAATAGTCCCCTTGCATACAAATACCATTAATAAATTACCTCTTAAAATTACAGAATATACAGTATGGCAGCTCTCCAATAAAATATTGATTTCAAATATGCTAATAAATGTGTGCAGAAGATAAATATATTTTGTTTGTAATATTTCTATAGCGAATAAGACATCCACACTGTTTTTTTAAAAAAAAAAAGTGGCTTTGCTCCAGATATCACAAACTATTAAGAATGGAGGGAACAATAGACAAAGTAACGTGGTAGCGTGCTGCAGTTCTTCATCTTCCTGACCCGGGTATGTGTCAGATCATTACTGAACTTAGATTCAACTGCTTTGATTTGATGGGCATTAAAGGTCAAACACAAAATAGATCAAACATGCTAGGAGAATTTGTAGTGCGCATCACAATGTATTGACAGCAATGAAGAAGTCTTATTTCATAAGCAGTCACAGGCACAAAGACGGTGAAAAACAATCTGCAGAAGAAATCACAGTGATATATTAATGTTTTTTTCAGTACTGTCATGAAAATGAACTTTGCAAAAAAAACATTTTTGCAGCATTTCTCTTTTTTTCAAATAGCAAATATGTATTTCTGACATACTGTAGCTAAAACCTATACTTTTTTTAACTCATTGAATACCACAAAAACCTCTTGGTCTGTGTCTGGTATTATTCAGTCACTTTTCATTTTTCCTAAATGGATTTAGGAAAATCGAAGCTGTATGACTTTATCCAGGTTCTTTAATATTAGGGTACATGTCATAAAATAGAAAATAAATATCAAAAAAAGCACAAACAAAAAAGCAAAATAATTATCCACTGGAACAGCAACCAGTACCAGAATCCAGTGGAAAGTAAATACAGAGATAGTAAAGGTGGGGGGAAAGTATAATTTCAATGCTGATAGACTGATCTATTAAAATATTACATTATTCTTAAAATAAAGGTATTGAGCAATGAGTCTTTGATGCCTGATGAAGTGAGATGGGTTGAGAGAACCTACATGTTTTTGTTTAAGAACAATTCACTAAAGCAGGGTAAAGAAACAGTGAATATGTTATCAATTAAACGAATGGAAGTGTTGACAATATTTTTGCCCAGATAAATTGCCCACATATTTACTGGATACGCTTATTTCAGAGCTGCGTGAGCCATGTTTCTTATAGATGACATATTATAACTATTATGATCATAATTAGCAAATAAGTATATAGTACACAAACCCCACCTTACAGACACGGCTGGAGAAAGAGGGCTCTGCTCAGTAGAGCTTACAGTCTAATAGTATACCCCAAACAGCTGCCATTGAGGTCATAAAATTATAAAAATGTTTTCTTAATAAACACATTTTCCCTGATAATCCTCCACCTGGCTTTGTTACATGCCTGCATCTGTGTCAATCTGTTGCAGGTACATGGAGTGGCTTTTGTTGGCGAAACGCATGAGTATGCATTTCAGGGCGCAAATCTGCTCCACATGGCAGGCTGACACAGTGGCTCCAGGTGCAGGCACATCCGAAAACTGAGTGGAGCATAGAGGCTGATTCTCAGTCTGTGTTTATTTGCAGGCCCCATAAGGCCATAATTAACGAGCAATTTCAAAATATATTGATAAAACAGGACAGCTTCTGGATATGATAGGGGCCCTAAAATAAATTTGCTGTGGGGCCCAGTATTATGCTACTGTTAGTATGGTTTCCATGGGGATGAAAATAAGATTACTCCCATATATATATATAACGGAGGGCTTTTGTATATATATAAAAAAAAATATTGCTTGGTAAAGCTGCACAAGCATTCTGCCATTATTAATGATAATTTGGCCACTAGAGGGCACTTAGAGTATATTTTTCCTTTAATTTGTCTGTTTTTTTAAACAGCTATGGACTCTTGAACTATTGTTCCTTGGCTGTGTGAGGATGGGTCATTGCTGGTCACTATTGGCAGAACAATAGTTTTTAGAGACTCAGGATTGAATGTAGTTCCTAATATGTATTCTTTAGCATTTATATCAGCTAGGTTGCTGGTCAGGAAACCAGGGGCAGCATTATCTGGTAGAGGTGCAGTGTGTGTTAGTTTGACAGCACATTTGTCTCTTTTCTATTTGGCACACTTCTCCTGAGATCCAGGACTGTACATACGAGACACAATGTTTTACAGTATAATCATTTGTGGGGTTTAAACATAGTATTTAGAGGCAATAACACTTGCCACAAGATTGTTTAAACTGCAGGAATATTAGTGATTTTGGTCATGTTAAAATTTGAGTTTAATAAATTTTTTTTCATTTCTCAATATGTTGCTTTGACAATGATCAAAATCTTGATTTTTTTTTTAAAGTGTCAAAGTAACACATCCCCTATATAATTATTATTATTGAGTTTTTGTAAAATTCTAACAAAAATAGTTTTTCAATTATTTACTCAACTTTGGAAAAAAAAAACACATGGAAATGTTGAAAATAATTTATCCTTTTTTTAAATTTATGAATGAATCTAAAAAATAAATAATGAATATAACTGAATTATCAAAAACAAAATCAAGTTTACTTGTGCACAAATACTATGCTCTGCATTATTACAAGATCTTCAAACTGGTTGGTTGAGGACTATTGGAAAAGGTTCCAGACAGCAGCTGGAAAACGAGTGTAACGCTTATCTGGGCTATACAGCGCAGATTAGTTAAAGTGTCCAGCTAAAGTAGAGCATGGGTTACAT
>CM044439.1:121013372-121032426 GCA_024363595.1 Xenopus borealis
GCACTGAAATCAGTCGTCCAACAAAGAAGAATTGCCATGTCTATGGGGACCTTAAGGGTGCCTTCAAAGGCATCCAATCAAAATTTTCCGTCCAGCCCGATCAACCAGCCGCCCGATATCTAAATCTTCTGACGATAACGGACGGCTCATTTCCCACCATGCACGCACCGAATATCGTACGAAAATTTGTTTCGTACGATATTATCTGTGCGTCTATGGCCACCTTAAGTTTAAAGCAGGGATGTCCAACCTTTTTGGCTTTCCTGGGCCACATTGGAAAAAGAAAAATTGTCTGGGGCCACACATGAAATAAACAAACACTTTTGATTTGTAAAAGTAAAGAAAAGGCACAGAAAAGAACTTCAACACCAGTTGGATAACCAGATAGAGCTATAAACTGGAATATAGGAAGTCTGGATAATAAATAGACATTATTATGTTATTATTACTACTAACTGGGCAATGGTCAGGTTCCCCCCTCCTGCCTACTTCTATATCCTTTGCAATATGATGTTTCCTTTTGAACCAAGCATCTCAATCTTGTCCGCATTCATATCCATCCTGGGCCGCATGCAGCCCTCCGCCATAGGTTGGACACCCCTGGTTTAAAGTTTAATGTCCATGTCTGGCAGCTCTGTTAGCTAAACTGTTACAATTTTGCAATATTTAGTTGATTCATTTTTCAGTAGTATCTGTGGAATATTAGCAACTATTGTATCAATTCTAACCACTGCCTTTAATGAAACTAAGGGATTCTGCTCAGCATGGACAAAGATAAGAAATGTCTCAACGAAATGTATCAATTTAGAATAGTTTACATAGTCTGCCACCCCCCCCTCCCAGAGCTGCTTTAGAAAAATGAAATTTTACGCTTCAATATTAGTAAAACAGTCACACATAGATAATAGAAAGTAATCGGAAAAATGTCTTTATTTCTGGTGAACAATCTGAAAACAACTGACCTGAAAAAAAGTGTTGGAAGGTGAAGTAATTTATGACATTTGATCCCAAATGGTACAAATAATATTATTTTCTGACACTGCCCTTGAATTCATTTTTGCACATTTTTACATAAAAAATGGGATTTATATTATCTTATGGAATCACCACGCAACAAGTTTAGCGCTATAGAAATACATGTTAATAATAATAATCACCAATTAAAATGAAGGTTGCTGCCTCTGTCCAATGATTTCCTTGTGAGGGTTTCACCTTTAGGTTATCGATTTACATTCATAGTGGCCAAAATTGTTACCATCTCAAAGACAGACTGAGAAACTTTTTGATGGTTTTTGTTCTGCTTCCCAGTGGACATTTGTCCAATTCAAAACAGCTCTATCACAACTGCCAACTTGATTGGTTATCTCTAAAGAGAAGCCAGTGAGTGACTGACCATACACTGACATGGCACAGACACAGGAAAGAATGAGAAAGGGCTCACCATTTGTTTGTGTTGTCAGTTTCATGTCAGGATCAACCAAACACCCAAGTTACAGAACAAGCAGTGTGAGACGTCTGAGCAACTGATACTATGCCAGACACTGAAAGCAAAGTATTACTGGGATACAAGTGTAGCACAGAATTGGCCTTTCCCACACAGTGAGGGAGCTGCTTGTGCATACAAGCACTAGATGGGAGTACCCTTATATTGTATCTGTACTCACTGCCCCACCGAGGAAGCACAAATGCTGCTCATACTTTTTCATGTTGCTGAAAGCACAAGATTGATGACTGAGTTTGCAAGATTTGGCAAATTAAAGGAGGACACGGAGGGAGAGAATGAATAAAAAATAAAGAAGGAGAGGAGGATATGAAGAAATAAAGAAAATAATGTAAACATTTATTAAACGGGTGGTACACCTTTCAGTTTACTTTTAGTATGTCATAGAATGATCAATTCTAATCAACTTTTTGGTCTTCACTATTTTTTTTTTATAGTTTTTAATTATTGATTTATTTATAATTAATATTAGTTTTTACTTATTACAGCGCTACAAAATATGTTTATAAAATAAAAACGTTAATAGTAATATTTGCCCTTATCTTCTGATTCTTACAGCTTTCAAATGAGGGGTCACTGACCTCATTTAAAAACAAATGCTCTTTAAAGGGGTTGTTCACCTTTGCGTTAACTTTTAGTATAATGTAGAGAGTGATATTCTGAGACAATTTGCAATTGGTTTTCATTTCTTATTGTTTGTGGTTTTATAGTTATTTAGCTTTTTATTCAGCAGCTCTCTAGTTTGCAGTGTCAGCAATTTGGTTTCTAGGGTACAAATTACCCTAGCAACCCTGCATTGATTTGTATAAGAGACTGGAATATGAATAGGAGATGGACTGAATAGAATGATAAGTAATAAAAAGTGGCAATAACAATACATTTGTAGCCTTACAGAGCATTTGTTTTTAGATGTTGTCAGTGACCCCCATTTGTAAGCTGCAAAGAAACAGAAGAAAATTGCAAATCGTTAAAAAACTATGAAAAATAAATAATGAAGACCAATTGAAAAGTTTCTTAGAATTGGCCCTTCTACAATATACCAAAATTTAACTTGAAGGTGAACCACCCCTTTAAGGCTACCTATTGTTTGTTATTGCTACTTTGTATTGCTTATACTTCTATTCAGGCCCCCTACTATATTCCAGTATCAAATTCAAGTCAATGCATGGTTACTAGGGTAATTTGGACCCCAGGAACCAGCAAATTGTCTCAGAATATCATTCTATACATCATACTAAAAGTGAACTCAAAGATGAACAACCCTTTTAAAGGCAGTATAATAGTAATCACTAAGAAACAACATTCAGGAGAAAAATAAGAGAACGAGGCAGAAGAATCCAGTAGAGTGATGCTGCATTAGGGAAAGAAGGGGGTGATAAATCAAGGGGGAACATGTTTATAGGAAAGGAGACATTTGTAGAGTAAATTAAAGAGATTAAATGAAAGAAAGAGGGTTAGTGGAGAAGTAGTTGAGGAGAAATGGGACAAATTAAAGAAACTGAGCAGAAAGGAAGGTAGTAGTGTGACAGGGCAGTACAGAGGGGGAGAAATTGCAGGTAGCAAGGTGGGAGGGAATGAAGAAGAGGACAATTATAAAGGTAAGGTAATAAGGGGTTGACCAGAAAGTTATTTTTATAAACAAAAAGAGGAATTCTGAGACATAGAGCAAAATAAAACAGAGTTGTAATATCCAGTGGGGCTCATTTATCAACACAATTAATCACATTTTTTTGCTTTCATTGTTCTACCTTCACCTGGCTGAAAAAATGAATAACTGATTGGTTTGTCTGGGTTACTGTCGTGTTACTGTTGAGCTGTTTGTTGTGTAGTTAGAAAACTGTTTGTGTGGCTTAGGAGCACCAGTTAGAGGGAAATGATATTCCTCATATAAGTAAGGGTGTAGTATCTTGATGTATATACAATATTTATTCTCTTACCTGCTCTGAAAATTATATAGTGAATAAAGTCCCCCCCCCTCTTGTAAAAGACAAGGATATTAAAAGTTACAGAGGAGTTCCATGACCATATGAAAGCACAAGGCTGAAGGCCAAGGGGTAAATTTATCAAAGAGTGAAGTTCCGCCACTAGAGTGAAATTCCGCCGCTCTCCATTCATTTCTATGGGATTTTGAAAGGCGTATTTATCAATGGGTGAAGTGAAGGTTCACCCTTTGATAAATACGTCTTTCAAAATCCCATAGAAATGAATGGAGAGTGGCGGAATTTCACTCTAGTGGCGGAACTTCACTCTTAACTTCACTCTTTGATAAATATACCCCCAAGTGTTTTTATACAGGTCATGGAACGCTAACATCACTAAGCTCCGATTATAACCTATGATTTATAAGGATAAAAGTTACAGGATATTCATGGCTCTTGTGTATTTTAAGGGAATAATTTATAGTATCCACAAAACTTTTTCCTGTATCCATATTTCTATAGCTACATACATTCAGATGTCATATTTTGCTTTATAGCCTGGGATTCTAGACATACACTCATGTTATTTAAGGAGGTTGTTCAACCTTTGAGATAACTTTTAGTATGACATAGAGAGTGGTATTCTAAGACAATTTGCAAATGGCTTTCACGTTTTATTATTTGTGGTTGTTGAGTTATTTCGCTTTTTATTCAGTAGCTATACGGCTTCATTCATCTAATAATGATTACAAAAAACTTGTAGCAATTTACAGCTTTGCAGTCACTGTTGGCCTGAAATAGGCAACTAAAAGAGAACTGAACACCAAGAAGAGAACACTCAGATGTGTGCTGTGTAACTCTCCACAGTGCATATTAGATCTCCTATAATGTAAAGTACCATGAGAAATAAAGGTATGAAATTTGACAGTGACAGAACCCATTCCCATTTTTCAAACGATGGCCGGTGTTGTTTTAATGCAGAATTACCCTTGTACTGTGGTCCCAATTCAATCAATAAACAAGAATCCAATAAAGATAAATAAACCTGAAACAGACATCATAATCAACTAAATACAGCGACGACAACAAAATGATTTAGCTGTGATGGAGCATTTGGCGAAGAATTTCCATTCCTGGATCTATACAAATTACTTCAATAATAGAAGCGCTTGTGCCGTGAAGAAAATGGGTTATTTTCCTCATTCCCAACAAGTAACCTTTACATTGCTGGTATTATGCTCATTGCATAAATCACGGGACAGCGTCAAACAGATCTCTCTTTCAGAAAGTAAAATAAAAAGGGAGTTTAAATGTTCTCTCTTAAATTAACGGACTTATTAATTAATTGATGGACCTAATTAATATCTTAGACCCATTAGTATCTCAGATCTAGTTTGTACATGTTGAATAATATTTTCTTCCAGTGGAAACTTGGAATTTGCTTAAATGAAACTGGTTATGTATTACAAAACTAAAATAATTGTGCAACATTTCAAAAGGATATAATTTTACTTATGTACTCCACGTTGCATAGTGGCATATAGGAATATAGGAATCACAGGCACAATTAGTGCCTTTTTTTAGCTATAGCCTGATTTAAGTCAGTGAATAAAAAGATATTAGCTAACCAAAATGTTTTTAATAGATAAACACAGAAAACATTGCACACAATAGGGCAAATTCACTAAAGCGCAATAATGCGCAAGCGTTGCCTTCGCCGTCGTTCGCTGAACTACGCCATGGCGAATTTTCGCAAGCGCTATGCAAATTCACTAAGATGTGAATTTGCGCTCAGGACGTCGAACGGTAGCGAAGTAGCGTTACCGTTACTCCGCCAGGCAAAGTGCATTTACGCTAGTGATGCCTAATTTGCATACGGCACTAACTTTAGTTTATAATAGAGGTGTATGTTACAGCCACTACTTTACACTACACAAGCCCAGGAAACCTTTAATAAATAAATTAAAGTTGTCCTATTGCCCTACATGTGCCCCCTGTATAGCTGAGTTGCCATATGTTAGGAAATGTAGTGGGAGAAAGGAGGATAACCCGAAAACTTTTTGAGCTGTTTTTAAGACTATCAACAAACAAAAGGTAAAAGACGCCAGCGTTTTTTGGGACTTAGAAAAAATTTCAAGTTTTTTTTTTCAAACTCCTATCTATTGTATTGAACTTCGCCAGGTTTGACCTGGCGAAGTAACATCTAGTGTAAGAGGTAACGTTCACAAAAATTTTCATCTTAGTGAATTAGCAAAGTTATATCCCTTCGTCAGTGCGAAACTTCGCCTGGAGTAAGGGTGTGAAGTTGCGCAAGTCTATCTACTTCGCTAGAGAATTTTCACCAGGGACACTGTTAGTGAATTGGCGAAGTTGCGAATTGATGTCACGCTGGCGAATTAGCGATAGAGTTAGACGCTTTGTGCTTTAGTGAATTTCCACCATTGTATCTAAGTGTTCCAGTGTGGGTGAAAAACAGGCAGTTGCATAATTATAACAGCATCCTCAATGAACCCCACAAAATCTTGCAGCCTCTTCATGCGCAACACATTTTGTTTATGATCTGTCAGGTCTTCAGGCTTAGAACTGAATAATATTGTGTTTTAAAAAATATTTTTTTTTTTATAAGAAACCTGACTGTATGAAGTGAAATTCTCCCTTCATTTACTGCTGTGAACAGGAATTATCAGGCGGTCCCTAACTGCAGCAGGAAAAAAAAAATCATACTTATGAACAGCAGGGGGAGCCTCCACCTTCATTCCCAGCCATGTAGAACTCCAGCAGCTTGCAGTCGGCGACTGTGTAGAGATTTTAATTGGATTTTATTTTTGCCTTCACATCCCCTTTAATGTTTCCAACTCCAGCAGCAGGGACAAAGATAATGGAGCCAAATTTAAACAGATAAACTGGGATTCTAGTTGGAGAAAGTTTGTATTAAACAATACAAAATCTATAAAATCCACATTAGATTACATGACAACACAGGACCCAGTGCAGTCTGTATATTCTGATTATTAATCAGTCTTGCTGTATCGGCTTCTGGCAGATATTATTTGACTTGTGCTGTTTTGATAATTTATGACGATCCCTAAGCAGCCCAGATCACACTGAGCATGTGCGTAGTCTTGCAAATATGTATAACAAAGTTACAAGATGACAGACCCCTGTGCTCAACTTTGAAAGCATAAATCATTTGTTTTATTAGGCTTGTGGTGCAGTAAATTCATGTTTATATTTAGTATACAAAATACAGCATTTCTAGCCTTATTCTTTTTTAGACTTTCCTTTAATGGTACAATATAATTATGAACTGCTTAGTAATAAAATACCTAAAAAAAATGTATTTTTAATGGAAAGAATATATGGAATGTATTTTGAGAACACATTTTCAATATATATTTTGCTCATGTTGAAAAAGGTTATGGCTGGGTGTATACTGCCCATTTAATGAGACAGTCAATGAAGCTATGTTGTCAATGGAAATAAACATATAACCCTGTCCCTAGAAATAAAGGAAAGCTAGTGACTATGAATAATGTAGCTCGAATTACATATCAGTATTCAAAAAAAAAAAAATCCTCATCCAAGACGAATGAGGATTTTGCCTAGCCTTTCTCAGAAGTTAGCCAGTGCCGATAAACTCTAATCTGTTGCATGTTTATACATAAGGAAATACAGTTAATATTTTTTTTGTTTAAATTATAGGAAAAATGTTGACCCTAAATACTTACTAGTTAAATTTAGTAGCATCTGGATAAGACATTCGCTTGATTTTGTCTGATTTTCGTACCGTGTGTTGGCTCCAAATAATCATCAACAATTTGGTATTTTGCATCATGGTTATCAGCCCCAGTCGATCTGATTTTGCATGTATTGGGATATCCATGGGTGACCATTACTGGGACATAACTTTCATGCATTTGCTGTCTGTCAATTAATGTTCAGAACATAGTCTGATATAGTCTGTTAATTTTCCTACTTTTATCCTAGAATTTAAATCTCAATACTTAGTTTTAGATTGTATGTATGATTGATATCCAAATGTTGCTTGGGGTGTATTTGTCCAGTGTTGGTAAATATTCAACACAGACTCATATCATGAAAACTTTAGTAATACCCCACAAGGAGTCATCTCCTAGCTAACCCCAGTTCCATGCCACTGCCTATTTATATCTTGGTAACTAGACTCATTGTTGAACGTGATGAATGCTGTGGCTCTTTAGTACACCTGGTTGAATATTGTTTCTAATTCTTAAACCTGCAATATCTTGAAATCCCCTTGGAAAGTAGAGGGTTTCCAAAAACAAGACTGCTGCTGGTTATGGAATGCAGAGAATTTGGTGGAAACAAACCTGCTGAAAACTTTAAAAGACACACACTGACTGAGTACAAAAGGAGGAAGGAAGATGACAATCAGTTTGCAGCCTGGTTCTACGTGAAATTTTTTTGCTCTTCTAAGAATACATTTGAAGGCATTTTGTCCAGGAAGTCATATGGACTCCCATGCGTTGCCTAGCTAGGACACAGTAATTGTTCTTGATACGTTAATCCGACAGGTGCAGTTCCTTTTTGGATAAGTCGAAGCTATTGTCTGCTGGAAAAAGTGTTCAGTCCTTGTCATACAATAAAAGAATGTCCAGACTGGAAGATTAAAAAAAAAAAAAATTATTAAAGATATCAGTTAACGCCAAGCTAGAACTATTGTCTGAGGGGAATTCCAGTAGGTTTCATTAATCCAAATAAACACAATGTGATTTTATCTGTAACTAAATAGATTTACTGTGTGTTTGCCCATCTTGAGTTCTTTCAAAGCTTAAAATGTTGAACTCATTTATGCCAAACAGTTTAATTGTTACATTGTTATACAAATATTAAATGTACATTAGTAACATTGAGATCTGTCATACATATTAGTTAGTATGGGTAGCAGAAAGGATCTGTGAAGTATCTGCCATAGTTCATTTTGGTGAATTCTTTTTCAATCTTTTAATCACTTTTATTTAAATAGATACATATATCATATAAATACATTCTGAAAAGAATGGCACTGGGGCTCAATTCAGTACTGCTACTTTAAACCACAGCAACCTTAAATTTGTAGTCTTATTTAAATTTGAACCCAAAATTCCCTTGACATCATTGTTTCAGATTACATTTCCTTATGGCACTTTCCACTTTGATTAAGTGCTGTCCTGGGTCACCAGTGGAACCTGCTGGCTCAACTTTATTGGAGACAAGTTATCATGAGTTGGGAATGTAGTAGGCCAGTATTTCTGGATGTAACCATGGGGCAGTCAAGCCAGATATTTTTGTTGACTTTATTATGGTATGGCCTTATGATACTTAACAATACTTATGGAAGTAAAAATAACTTACTTATGTTGTTAATGCTTTACTGCCAAATGAGAGTTGTAAGCTCTCCTACCTTACCTTCAACCTGTAAGCTGACTATACACAGGATGATATTGGCTGCTGAATTGCCTTCCCTTGACCTACTGTATGTGCAGGCCAAAACAATGGCCTCCTTGATTGCCAAGAAAGACTGGAAAATCCCCTTGTAGTAGAACTATGCCATCATGTGATTAGTGGACCAGAGTCAAACAATCAGATCAGGCTGATGTGGTCCATCATTTGGGTGGCAATTATCTGCAAATTGCTGCAAGCTTTTTGTGCAGCTTTATTGAAAAGCTAGTGGTAACAGTTTTTTTTAGACATACGTAGAACCTGTATGCCACCATTGTTTTTAAGTATATCAATGCAAAATCAACATTATCTATTCTAGAACACTCTAGATAATATGGCATTTTGTAATACTGTTAAATCAACTACATTTCCATGTGATTCTTAGTTAGAGACCATTCTGCATTTTAAATATGCACATAAATATTAAGGTTTACAGTACTAAGCAAATCAGTTTTTTTGCATCATTCCTAGAAACTTGGAAATAAATTGACTTCACATATATTTGGGATATACATGTTTTTTACGGTTTTGAATGGATAGCGGCTAATTTAATACAGCTTTACATTTGCAGATGGTGTTTTTGCAGGCTGGCATTCTAAAAGCAGTTACAATTTTTCCACCCGAATGAAAAGATGTGCCTGGATGATAGATCAGGGAATTGTAGCAGGCACAGAATACTGCCGTTTTTCTTTAGGAAAAATAATGCTCAGATATTGAATTCATGCAACGAGCAACAGTCATTGGCTTTCAACTTCTGCTGTGAATTTTGTTTCAGGGATTGGCAGTCTGGGGCATACTTGAGTATCTGGAAAGATGCCACAAACAGGAATTACTGAACAATTGCTCTGTGAAACTTAAGATAACAGTTTGTTTCACATGGTGGAATTGCTTTGTGGTGCAATAAAATTATCTGTTCAGTTCTAGATTAATCTTATGTGAAGGAGGAAAACTGATTTTATCGGAATGGCTATAATAAAAGAGGTAAGGTTTATAATGAATCCTCCAGTGTACGGCAGAACATTATAATCTGGGGAACCAGATGCAGCTGTTGTATTGATGTCAGATAAACAATTGCAGCAATAGAAATATGGCAGTGCTTCTGTATATTATTCAGTCTTCTGAGCTGAAATCAACATGGCAAAGTGGGAACAAGTTATTGGTGGGGCTTTCTCAGTGTCGGACTGGGATGCCAGGGGCCCACCAGAAAACCTTAGACCAGGGGCCCAACTTTCCAAACTATTATTACTTCTCTCCTCACTCAACCTCTTTCTTCTCCTATTCTTTCAGATCTACTTACTATACTCTATTCTTCCATTAGTAAGCCTCTTTTTCCACATAAAGAAATAGGGAATGAACATGAAATAGGCCAAATTGTTAGAAGCAAGAGGCTCACTCACGCCTGGGCCCACCGGGAGTTTTCCTGTTATCCCTATGGGCCAGTCCAACACTGGGCTTTCTTGTGTCCTATCATGAACCACATATTTTGACCCCCTCATCAAGGTGTATCTGTATGTTCTTAAAAAAACCCTCGACTCATTGTCATGGTTGAGACACGTTATAAACGAATGTACCTATTTGCTCTATATCAGCAATACCTAGTAAATGGCCAATGAAAACTGAAGCTCGTGGATCCTTTTACAGCCTTTCAGCAAATAGTATTGCTTTATAATGCCCTCCTTAACCATAAATAATACACTGATTGACGTATTATCTGAGTGTCCTTTATGAACCATCAGGAAAGCATAGTTTGTTCACGATTATACAGTAGCATACCCATACTATACTACTGTTCTGTTTTTCACAGGACACTCATAAATTGAGCCCCAGAATAGCAGAGCTCATTGGGGTGAGATATAAACAGTTAATTACCTTTATTTTTGCTCATGCCTTTGCAACATTAAGCCAGGTCTTTATACTAAACACACAGTTTTGAACTTCCAACCTTGTGTGATTGGATGTTAATAATCAGCAGGCAGAGTGATTGGCTAATGATTGCATGCCCACTCCTTCCTTGTTTTAGCTTAAACTGTCCTGATCAAAATCTATTCATGTCCATGCATGAAATAAGGGTTTGGTTGAAAGTAATCCAATTGTTCTACAGATGTCTCATGGCCTGTTTTACATAATAAAAGGAAAACCCACATAACTGCAGTTTTAACATATATCAGAATCTATATATTTATTATAAAAAGCCAGGTATTTCCATATATACTAACTCTAGACTTATCAGTTTTATATCTGAATTAACACTTAGCTTGAGACAGACTAAGAAATGTAGAAATATATCATGACATTTTATAAACAGATGGTTTGACATTTCTACGTTTCTATGTATTTTAGTAGACAGGAAAAAAAGATTACTACGTGCCTAGGCATTAGGCATATTAGTTTGAACAAAAGTATTTTTATTTTTTGTTTCTGTATCAAGCTGTCATCAGTTGAACATCATAGTGCATAAACCTGCAAAACTTTTTTCTATATCTATAAAATTATATAAATAGAAAAAAAGATCAGGAGGGTATTAAAAATCATAATTTGGCAGATTCAGTCCTGATATGACACTACATTACCCTATAACTGCTATGACGTGTGATCTCTTAAAGACATAATCCTGAAGGAAGATCTTTACAGGTATTAGATGTTTATAAGGTATGCTTTATGTTTATGTGAAAAAGTTCAGTGGCAAAATAAACATTCTGAAGGGATAATAATAGTATTTTAAAAATGACACCCATGTTATCTTTTAAAACTATATTTCTATTTATTTAATGTTTTCCTAGTTGAGTTTTAGTTTACAGCCACC
This sequence comes from Xenopus borealis, assembly GCA_024363595.1. Classification (NCBI taxonomy): domain Eukaryota; kingdom Metazoa; phylum Chordata; class Amphibia; order Anura; family Pipidae; genus Xenopus; species Xenopus borealis. The sequence continues at coordinate 121,025,056 of CM044439.1, forward strand.
CATACTCCAGGGCCCAACTGAGTGGTTGCCCAAACTGGCAAAATTCTGGGCTGGCCCCCATTAGAACTATTTTGGCAGTCACAGCTAAAAGGAAATATCTTAAGAGAGAGAAATTACAAGTTCTACAGTATGAAATGTTAAAGAACGTGAACATTTTTCTTGAGGAAAATAGAATTTTGCTGATGAAGTCTGAAATATATTATTAGTTAACACAAGTGAACTTCTACTTGCCCATGGTATCCATTCAGGGATTTGACTCCCAAGGTAAAAGTGAAGTATTCCGCTATGGCAGTAGTCCTCTGACTTTTTTAGTTCAAATACCTCTTGGAGGTCCAACCATTGCTTATTCCATAATAATGTTACAGATAGAAGAAAACATAGTGTATCATTGAATTAGACATGGTTATAAGTAATATAGGACAGCAAATACATTTTCACCCCAAATCTTACCATAGTTGTTCTTTGAGGTAGGCTTTCAGGTATATCTACAAGTGGAAATAGGCATTCTCCCCAGATTCTACCCTAAGTGGTCTTAAGGCTGATGCCCATCAGTCACTATGTGTTAAAATTGCCTGGCGTGTGGCGGGTATTCACGCGTCTCACCTATGGGGACGTCCATTGCCACTCCTGTGTAATCCCTCTTCCTGGATGCGTGGTGCTCGGGCGTTATGTCATCGTGCAGGGGCATGAAATTCAAGTATTTAAATTGGCCTTGGGCTAATTTTTATTACACACTGCTCCAAGCCCCCTTCCCTCCAGGTTGGCCAGCCCCACAGTTTGTGAACTGTTGCTCTATGGTGCATGCAGCTGTTATCACAAAATATTTAATCCCTGTTCCCCTCCCCACCTGTGCAAACATTTATTATCGAAACAGCAGCTGCAGCCAAACTGGACTTTGTTGCAGTTTTTGTGTGAATTAGTGCCATTCAAAAAGGTACTTGCATCTAAAGACACTCCTTGCACTAGCACATTTTCATACCTCCCGACATTTTGGAAGTAAAAAATGTCCCTAATTAGGGTAAGGCCACACGGGAAGATCGCCTGGCGACTCGTGAGGCAATTTTGAGCGACTTTGAAAATCGCGTTGCCGCGTGGGAATAGGCGCAGGCGACTTTAGTGCAAGATACTAGCAAGCCATTTGGGGAGATTAGTCACGGCGATTAGTCGCCAGGCGGCAAATCTCCCCGAAATCTTCCCGTGTGGCCTTACTCTTACCATGTTCATTCTATAAATGAGGTTATGAAAGTTTTAAAAGGCACACAACTTTGAACTGCATGCCACCACCAAGGTGGGTGTAGCTACAGGTTTCCCACAGCACTGTGCATTAATTGACACAAAATAATTTTGTCCAATGAATTGGGCATCACTTTGACACTGAGCATTGGAAATGATGAAATTGAAGATTTTTAATGCAGTTGAGTCTATCTGCATTCCTTTTTAGATCATTTCAGTTTATATATGAAGCATTTAACATGTTCCATTGTTTTTATGAATGTTTTTCTCCCATCCAAATCGAATGAAAGAGATTATAGAATATTGTAACCTAATTTTTGTCAGTTCACTATTATTATAAGCCTTAGACCCTTCAGGTAACAAGGACAAGGATTTGTTTTAAATGTGCATATTCCATGAGCATATTCATTTTACCCTGTGATGTTTGTTTTCAGTGCAAATATTAGATTGTAAGCTGTATGGAGAAAGTGCTTGTTTGTGCGTTCAGGAAAAGTTATTGCAAAATCTGCATTGTTATACAACAAAAAAGCCAATAATAATAATTATAATGATAATCACAGTTTCTAGCGCAGAGAACAGCATCCCTGTAGGAATTCCTGTGGAAGCAATGTTTAGCATTGTTGCTTCATGGTACAGAGCATTTTTCCTATTACCTCAGGAGCAGTAATTAAGGAAAATTATCCACTGGAAAAAAATTTCATTGGGAACATAAATGTCTTCTAAAACACTTAGAGACAAAAGGAAGTGCTTAACAATAGGCGAAGGGAGATGCATTTCCTTGAGGTCCATGGAACAGGGCACTGTCCATTTGATGAGTAGTGAGACGGAGCAAAGCCTTTGATGAGCCAACTCCTGCTTCCTGATATTGTGAACCTCTTGACAAACACTGAAAATAAAAAAATCAGAACACTCTCAGATCATTAGTGCATTCTGTGTTGAGATACCTCCATCTCAGGATGTGCTGCGAATCCTGTTTTGTATAGGGGTCTAAACCTTGACTTTAAAATAACATTGATATTTTGTGTAAAATAAAACAATAAAAGATTTATAATAAGATAACACTTTCTTGCTGTCTCATTGGTGCCTCTTTACTATTGTAAGCAGTCTCTTTATAATAGAAATCTGCAATAAAAAAAAAAAATAATGTAGTCACCTGTTGCTGGACATTCTCTACTGTACTGTAGACTCAACCTGTACAGGTATGGGATATGTTATTTGGAAATCTGTTATCCAGAAAGCTTCAAATTATGGAATGGCCATCACCCATAGACTCCATTTAAATCAAATGATTACATTTTTAAAACATTCCTTTTTCTCTGTAATAAAAAAAACAGTACATTGTACTTGATCCCAACTAAGATACAATCAATCCTTATTGGAAGTAAAATAATCTTACTTGGTTTAATGAATGTTTAAATGATTTTTGTTTAGTAGACTAAGGGCAGAGATTAGTCGCCCGGCAACAAATCTCCTCTTCTTTGGGGCGACTAATCTCCACGAACTGCCTTCCAGCCTCCTAAAATGCAAATCACCAGCGGGATGGCACTCGGAGTGGTTCATTTTCCAAAGTTGCCTCACGAGGAAACTTCAGCGACTTCGAAAACGGAAGCGATCCAAGTGACATCCTGCCATCCCCGAATCTGCTCCTGTGTCTCTGCCCTTAAGGCATCAGTGTCCAAACTTTTTCCAACGAGGGCCAAATTTGATGAGGTGAGAATGTGTGGGGGCCGACCATTCAACCTGAGATTCTTTGAACCATTAACATCATTTAACTAAACTAAACAGGGAATTGCCAGGTCCGGATTTGTGGCGGCCCGGGCCTTGGGTGGCAAATATTTAGGGGAGGCATGCCGTCCAAGCCACTCTATGGGGAGCACCGGGGATGCGCTGCTCAAGCGTTTGTGCTCCAGTGCTAGGACCGCGTGGCCTAGAGGTGCCCGCCCGGCAAATCTGCCGCTGGGAATCTCGTAGCCACGGCAGTAATATTTGGCCACATTAGTGAAATGATCTGCCACTTGGTCTATACTGCTGCTTGTGTGCTGAAGGTGTTCGCAATAGACACGCATGATTATTATTTTCATGATGGAGGCTGAGGGCTGGGGTAAATTTGAGAAAGGGCCGCATTTGGCCCCAGGCCTGACCTTAGACATGTCTGCCTTAAGGTATGGAGATCAAAATTAGCCTCAACTGGAAATCCTCAGGCCCCAAGTATTCTGGATAACAGGTCCCATACCTGTACCCCATTTATAATATCACTAGAATGTTCTCATTTGTACTTGAGCATTCCTAGTAAGCACCTAGAACAGCTGAGAACACAGTGAATGTGTGCAGGAGTGTTAACACCAGAAAGAGGGCAGACCAAGAGCACTACGATATGTTGCTATAGGCAGAGATATGGTTCTTCATATTCACAATACTGAGCTGGTTCCGTAATCCATATACAGGTCACGTTATTTCTACCCTAATTCTTATTAGGCATGAGTTACCCTTTAACTTTCTAAGTGATCCCTTATAAAACAGCTCATTGATTAAGACGTCCCTTTAACTGGTAGATTACTGCTCCACTGCTCAGTGCTGACATCATTCAGTCCTACCTTAGGACTACGTCAGTGTGGATTAATCTTGCTTAGCGCAAAAATGATAAATGAGCCCGATTACCTTTCCTTTTGTGAATAGTTTTCCCAGTTGGAAGCAGAATTTATTGGTAAACAAAGCAAGGATTTTGTATATTCCCCAAGGTTTTTCTTGACTTTATTTGTTTTTTTTTTTTTAGGAAACATGATTTGGTTTGCCTCAAATTAAATGAAAAACAAAGTAAGATTAACAGGAATAAAACAGCACATTAATCAGATTTAATTAGGTTTGTAATGCATCAAGCCTTAACTCGGGGAGTTTTATGGGTTTTGGTTTCAATTGCAGGTGCTCTGTAACATATGCCCTTCTAAGACACTTGTGATTCGTAGCCTCCAGCAGCATATGGTAGGGGAGAAAAAAAGCTTCTCAATTCATATCAAAAAGAAAGGCCAGTTTAAAACCCTGTGGTATAGTATCCAGTGGCAGGCAGCTAGGCCAGGATCTGAATCCCTGTCACTATGCCAGTCATGAAGCTTTTCCATTTGTTTGGGGACGGCAGGGTGTTTGTGTCTGCATGTAAATGTCAGAAAAAATACGGCCTTTGTGAATCTTTTGTCCCTAAGGTCAGTAGTGAATTAATAGATTTGTATCTTTATGTTATATAATCCTGATAAGATATGAGAGCTTGTCTGGTGCTCGGATTAGCTTGTGGTGATAAGTGCAACGCTTTCTTTTCCCATAGTCACAAGTCTATACACTTGGGCATTGTGGGAATGACTACACAGCTCATGTGCTGGTAACAATAAGGAAGCAGATATACTGTATTGTTTGATAGTGGTACCTGTGGGGTAATTTAAAGCCTGTGGGCCCCAGAGTGCAGAATTTATTCAGTTGCCTCCTTGTTGCCCTAAACCCAGGGCTGGAACTTGGGGATAGACAGAAGAGTTATGTTCCTAGAGTGCAAAAGTGGAGAGGCACACAGTATGTACTTTTTTTTCTTTTACCTACCTCTAGTCCTGGTATCTTCACTCCTATCGTCTCCATTGCCGGCACGAGGAGGGGGCAAGGGGGCCCTGCACTGCTACAATGTATAATTTTTCCTCCCCAGATTTCCAGCTTAAAAGCAGGAGTCCTTTATGACTTCCAGCTGATGCTGCAACATGTGTGCTGATTAACATGCACATTTCTTGATGCACAAGTTGGGGCAACAAGTGTACATTAGAGATGGGGTCACAACTGGCATGCTAATTTACATAATGCCATTAAGATCTGATTCTCTTGGCACAGAGTCAATAATGCCTATAGTGGAGTTACCATCAAATTGCAGTACTTTCAGGGTTCCATAGTATCAATGCCTGTACTTGCACATAATTCATTAGAACAGGCTGGGTTGTGGCAAATGAAATATAGATATCTCAATAGGTAAAGGGCAAATGTTGAAGCTCTGGGGTCCTCCCTTCAGTAGGTTTACTCCCACATTTTAAAAACATACAGGCAGGATAGCTGGCTCCTGATAAATTTGGCTCTAGTATATGTGATAGGGACCTTAGATATATACTAGAGCCAAATTTATCAGGAGCCAACTATCCTGCCTGTATGTTTTTGAAATGTGGGAGTAAACCTGATATGAATGATACATAATCTCTGTAATAGTACTGCAGAAATGTTTTGGTACTATAGACATAAAAGATAATAATAATGATAACCTTAACTACCCTTTTTACCCATGTCACTGGCTGTAATATAGACAGACTTCATGTTAATGTTGTTTGTTACGGCTGCTACAGGTATGGGATCTGTTATCCAGAAACCTGTTATCCAGAAAGGTCAGAATTTGGCAAAGGCTGTCTCCCACAGACTTCGTTATAATCAAATAATCATTTTATTTAACATTATTTCCTTTTTCTCTGTAATAATAACACTATAACCTTGTACTTGATCCAAACTAAGATATAATTAATCCTTGTTGGTAGCAAACCCAACTTATTGGGTTTTATTTAATGTTTACGTGACTTAAGGTATGAAGATGTAAATTACAGAAAGACCTGTTATCCAGAAACCTCCAGGTCCCGAGCATTCTTGATTACATACCTATATATCCTTAAGTGTCTGCAATGTTTCATTCATATACTGAAAAGTTTCTGGGAGAGGACCTGCCCTTCCTTTATTCTTTATTATTTGCACAATGCAACACATTGCATGCTGACCTCTGCAGATGAAAAGATTGTGTCGCAGCTGAGCATGCTGGGGGCTGAAGCAACGAGAGCCGGAACACTCACTCACAATGAAATGTATGGATGACAGGAGGCTGATAGATGGGAATGCCCTTGCCAAAAAAAACATTTTAGGTAAAACATTGTTTGCTGTAAAACACTGGCACTAAATCCTCTCCATGATGATATGCTATTTTTATTTAAACAGGTACATTGCCAGGAACAGTTGGAAATCTAGCAAGGTATAGAGAGGGCAGTGAGAGATGGCCAGAGAGAAGAATGATTGGTTAGGTGTCTTTCATGCATAATAAACAATAAAATTGAAACCCGGCACTGAGGATTGTGATAGGCTTGTCATGCACAGGATCCGCGCAGGGACACTTTTGGGTCAAGTTGACTGGTAGGCTTCAATGATCAAACGTGTCACACCTGTCTCGGCCACTAGTGCAGGTGTTCTAGGTCAGCTCTCACTGTGGTTATCAATCGCTGACAGTTGACAGTTTAATTTTACACCACAAGCACCTCATTACTTGTGTAGGCATTTGAAGAACATGTGGGCACTGGATTGGATCAGTGATCAATGACAAAGGTTGCGCAGGGAGCAAGTGGTAGCAGCAAAAGTGAAGGTCTCCGTGCATGAGTTGGCAGTGGTCGGAATACATGACAAGGGGAGTTTAACTGACAAACAATCTGTCAGCTCGAAAAGAATGGAGGTTTCTTAGGGAGCTGGCTCTACACCATAAAAGTCAGCTAAACATTAAAAGTGTCTTGCTCTTTAAATACTCTAAATCACACACATATATATACAGTATATATATCCTTTATATAATTTTCTCTCTGCCTTTGAACTGCAACTCCCAGAATGCTTTGATAGCCAAAGCCTGAAGAACCTGTGAGCTGCACATCCACAACAATTCATACTTACCGTAACCTTAGTGTAGGGGTTCACCTTTACATTAACTTTTAGTATGTTATAGAGTGGCTAATTCTGAGCTACTTTTTTATTGGCCTTCATTATTTTTATTATTTCTAGTTTTTAAGTAATTTGCTTTCTTTGTAGCTTTCAAATGTGGGTCACTGACCCCATCAAAAAAACAAATGCTCTGTAAAGCTACAAATGTATTGTTATCAAAATTTATTATAAAAATCCAATTTTCTAAACCCGGGTAAATAGGATCAACCTCTCTGAACAAAAAAACTATATATGTCAAGGAAGGTTGCAAACATCACCAAACAGATTCCTGGACCTCTCCCATTGACAAAACCCGAAAAATAAATCTAATATAAAAATAAAATAAATCTTCCCCATAGTGTCTGGAGAGGCTTTGCTTCATAGGCCCAAATTCACTGA
>CM044439.1:121048874-121062198 GCA_024363595.1 Xenopus borealis
TTTTTCTTTGTAGTGGTTCTTGGAAGTGAAACTTGCTTTCTCTCAGACATAAGTACAAGTTTGCAATCAGGCCTGGATTTTGGGCTTGGGTGCCCTTTGGCTGCTGGGTCCTAGCGCCTGGCTGCCTAGTGAGCACCCCCATGCGCCTGAGCGTTAACATTACGAGTATAGGAGTACACGTCCCCAGTGCTCCTTTGGTTGTGGCTTGGCAGCATGTGCCCCTAATATCTTGCCCCTCTAGGCCCTCACCACAAATCTAGGCCTGTATGGGATCTTTTATGCTAAATGTTCAGGACCTTGGGTTTTCCAGATACGGAAACCAAAATATTAATTAAACTCAATGAGATCGTTTTGCTTCCAATAAGAATTATGTTTTATTTACAAGGTGCTGTTTTATTATAACAGAGAAAAAGGAAACATTTTTTTAATAATTTCATTAAATGAAGTGTGTCTGAAACGGCCTTTCTGTAATTTAGAATTCTCTGAATAACAAGGTTCCGTATAATGGATCTTATACCTGTAGCTCTTTTATGTTTTATGGGTAGTATTCCCACTATTATTGTCACAGAGAACATGAATACAGTATGAAACCCAATGTTTAAAGTATTATAATATTTGGAACTATAAATTGTGTTGTTGTTGACCGAAGAAAGACTATAATAGACCCCTGCTTTTGTATCTTTTTTTCATCCACTCTACTTTGCAAATAATAAGCACATAATAAAAATATTCCTTAAAGTTTTCAATGATTTCAGAACTCTAATGCACCATGCTGGGCTGGTCTGTATAGGGGTGTAACAGGGCATGGTCTGGGAGTTACTGGCCAAAATGTGCCCGAAAAGAAAATCATAGGGGGATATTAACTGTATAAATACCAATTGTACTATGTTTGTTTTAAAATATTGTATACAGAAAAATATTAAGTCTGATTCACCCACTACATGCCGAGCACCCCAAGTCTAGTGCTGGCAGCAATTCCTAAAGTTTCTTGCACCAACAGTACTATTTATTATGTACAATGGACCCAAGTGTTTTATTATATATCAAGGACAACATACTGCAAGAAAATGATTTCAATCATAATACATATAATAATACATAGTTACTAAATTAAATGATCTGTATTTATACAGATAAAAAAGCTTGGACCAGAGTTTATTGTACCTGACAATGCCTCTTTTTAACATGACAATATATTGGAAATCTATTAGTCTTCAAATGATTGGTCTTACATGAAACCTTGATCAATACACATAAACGGATCAGACTATAGAACATTGGCCACACATGAAAGATTGGCAAGCAATGGGTGCAAGCATTATGCCTAATATCTTGCAGTAGCTTTTTCACTTCAGCTCAATTTATTATTCGCCTGACTGGTATAGAAATGTAATATAATATATGAAGCATACAGACGTTTCTGATCATTTATTTCTACAACTTCATATATTTGTTTTTTTTTTTTCTTTTTTAAATCTGTCAGAAAGAATCAGGCACATGAGTGAGTTTAGTTTATGGCAAATAATATGGAAGTGCAGGTCATTATTTCCAGCCAAGGTTTATTAGGTATACCTTTGTCAGTATAGTAATGGGGATGAAATATGTTTGGAAAGAACACTAATACAGGTATGGAACTCATCAGCACAGGCCAAAGGTCAGCCTCATTAAGGAGTTAAAATGAAAACTTTCAGTGCGTCTCACACATCTCAGGCATTTTGAAAGTCCTCCTCCCCCCAACTAAACTCCAAGGCCAACTAAAATAATCTGACAGTCAAACTAGATCAAGATGACAGGGCAGGTAAATGAATAAGATACTGATGTATTTTTTTTAAAGCAGCACTTCATAACATGGAAATGATTGAAACTCCCAGAATGTTGTTTGCAAGGTCTACAGCCCCATTTCCTGAGGTTAAACATAACATATCTAAATGATGCAATTAAGACTTCTCCCAAATAGACCTTATGTTTGGAGGATCGTTTAGGTGAAAGGATTGGGCTTAGACAAAAAATTCTGTGGTTGAAATTCTGTAACATTTGTTAATCCTGTGATTTCATGATATGGACAGTTTCATGACCACACAGATCCCTTCATCAGAGGTGTCTGTGTTGTTTTACAGGTCTTGTATCCAATGTGATTGCTTGTACGTGTTTATGGAATGGTAGGGGTACCTTCTAAGTACTGATGTAATTATATATTATTGTTATATGTGTGTGTTTATTCATGCCCACATATGCAATGTCAGTTTCCAAAAACTCCCAACCTGAGTATGTCCCAGCCCTGCTGTCTAAGTGTGAGCTGAAAGCATATGCATTGCTGCTATAAATATTCAGCACTGGGAGAGGCAATACACTTCAGAAAGCTTCACAAGTAAAGAAAAGTTATTTTGAGCTGTCGGACCCTGTGCAAGTCTCAAACCCAGTTCAAATTCCATGTCAACTCCACTTAGAGGAATTCATTTGTGTAAAACACAAGATTTCCATAAAGGTCTATAGAAAAGGAGCACAGTTAGAGAAGTTAATGCAAGAAGCCTTGGCTCCAACCTAACGGGGCTATTTATCAAATGGCATAAAAGATAATACACACCTTTTTAATGGATGGTTTAATGAATCGTAACCTAGTCCAGATATAAGATTACTCTTGGGGATTTATTTATTAAATATCAAGCTGTGTTTTTCCCTAAAAATTCAATTGCAGAGGTCCATTGAACCTGATTATTTAGATGTATTCGAGTTTTTCCCCCTAATAGTATTCAATCGAGTTTTTAACATTTGGCTTTTTTTTTAATAAAAAAGCAAATATTTGAGTTGTGAGTTTATTCAAGGTAGAAAAAAAAACTCTCAAACCCGACCTTTGATGAATAACCCCCTTAGGGTTGGGGCAGACGGGGAGATTTAGTCGCTTGGTGATTTATCGCCTTTCCTGCAAGGCGACAATCTCCCCGAACTGCCTGCTCACTGCCAGACGCCTGTTTGAATTTAGAAACGCAAGCGCCAGTGCACTTGCAGCTTTTCAATTTCCGGAATCACCGCAAGTGCATTGGTGCTGGTGTTTCTTCATTCATGCAAGCGGCGGGCAGGGAGCAGGCAGTTCGGGGAGATTGTCGCCCTTGCAGAAGAGGCGATTAATCGCCAAGCGACTAAATCGCCCCGAATCTGCCTGTATGTCACAACACTTAAAGTTATTATACATATTTATTCTATATCACTTTTTACATTATTTTTGTGATGTAAATCATTTAACCTAGCTAAATAGTCACCTTAGATTGTCTATGAAATAATGGTATTCCAATCTACGGCCCTCCTTGTTATTATTATTATTATTTTTGTTACAGCACTGCACAATATGTTGGCACTATAAGAATACACATTAAAGAACATGTCAACCCAAAAAATTAATTTTTTGCCTAATAAAAGAAATCAATTATAAGCAACTTTCCAAAGATTGTCGGTGCTTTAAAAGTTATTTGTAAATATAATTGCAGGCCTGGATTTATGGAAAGGCCTCCTAGGCCCGGGCCTAGGGTGGCAGGATTTTAGGGGGCGGCATGCTGCCCAGCCACACCCACATTGGTTCAGAAACACTGGGGAGACGCAGGAGATACAATAGTTGTTTAAATTTCCCATGCACCAATCCCATTGCTTTGGTCCTAATGATGAACATTTGCAAATAAAGGGCAGAGTATAGGGGCGATGAACCTACTATGTAAATCCGGCCCTGTGTAATTGCTATTGAAAGCAGCATTTGCATAATTCCTGGTTGTTACATTTTAAACAATTTTGCAAAAGTCAATCTCCTCCAGCAAACAGGTCTGTTAATTGGTTGTCTTATGGTAGAGCCTCCAGTACAGAGAATAGAAAGGGACAGACAAACACTGCTTTCAATAGCAATACATGTACAAATAACTTAAAAACCACATACAATGTGTAATGAACGTGTATTGCAAAGTTGCTTAGAATCATGTTTTCTTTTATTAGGCAAAAAATTATTTTTGGGGTTGACATGTCCTTTAATAAATATATTGTTTGCCTTTATTTATATAGCATGAACAATGTGCTTCACAGAGCTTGTGGTGGAGCTTCCAATCTAAGGTCCCTATTACATTCACTGCGTTAAAATATTTATTAATAATATAACAAAGTTAATTATATTCAACTGATACCTTCACCTAAGGCATTTTCTTGCCAAAGTGCCCCTTCAGGTGTTGGGTAGATATCCTCCTAGTCCTATCTGTTATCTGGAAACCCGTTATCCAGGAATCTCTGGATTACGAGAAAGCAATCTACCATTGACTCCATTTTATTCAAAAAAAATTCTGGATGTTTTCTGGAATCTGGAATCTTGCTATACAATAGCTCTGACTTACAAGAAGGTATCCCCTACAGACTTCATTTTAATTAAACAATTCAAATGTTTAAAATAAATGCCTTTTTCTCTGTAATAATAAAACAGTACCTTCTATGTGGTTCTAACTAAGATATAATAAATCCTTATAGAAGTGAAAACTATCCTATTGTGTTCAGGGTCAGACTGGCTTGACGGGCCCCTGGGAAATAAACAGTGGGCCCCCGACTTTTATGGGCCCCCCTCTCTTACGGTATTTAAAAAAAAAACATTTATGGGCGCACTGTAAAAACATTTATGAGCGCTGTGATGTCTGCTCCAGCACCAGTGTGGCCCCGGGCCCCCCAGTCCGACCCTTAGGGCCCTTACACACGGGCGTTTTTACCTGCGCTCCCCGTTGCGTTTGGCTGCGTTCAGCCGCAGGGGAGCGCAGGTATAGACGCACTCAATTATTTTCAATGGGGCTGTACTCACACAAACGCATGTAGGCGCCAAACGCAGGAAAAATGCAGCATGTTGCGTCTGAACCTGCGTTCGGCGCTTACACGCGTCTCGTGAGTACAGGCCCATTGAAAAGAATGAGGTGCGTCTATACCTGCGCTCCCCTGCAGCTGAACGCAGCCAAACGCAACGCAGGGGAGCGCAGGTCCAAAACGCCCGTGTGTAAGGGCCCTTATTGAGTTTATCTCATTGTTCAATTATTTTTTTATTATACAAAGTATGGAGATCCAAATTACAGAAAAATCTCTTATTCAGAAAAACCCCAGGTCTCTAACATTCTGGATAACAGGTCCTATACCTTTATAAGAAAACCAATCTTAGCATGTTAGCTATGTTTCATATCCTAACTAATTAATCTTAGCATGTTATGTTATGTTTCAAATCCAAGCTGGTCACCATAAATAATGTGCTAAAAAGCATTATCATGGGAAATGAGACACATTTATGCAGCAGTTAGGTTTTTGCGTTTTTCTCTTTATATATAAAATGTAGGAGAATTCACTTTTCCTAGAGATCAGGCTATGTTGTTAACACCACTTGCTGCATTAATGAAAGTTTGTTCTATTCTAATTAGTATGGCAAACACCGAAACAAGGGCTTTTTGTGCTCAGTCACTGACCAGAAAAAAAGGGTATGACCTTTGTAAGCCTGCTTTAACATTCTCCCTGACAGGGAACGGGTAATTGTATTAGCAGTACCAAGAAATAATATAGTTCATAAACATCGTCACAAGATAACACCATTTACTGCTTTAGTGCCTTGAATATTGGAGAGGTCACAACTGAGTCTGAGGGGTTAAAACATGCTTCACACCAACATAAGGTTAAAGTAAGCCTGATTAGGGACAGGAGGAACTATGTAATTAACACTCAAGCCTTTGAAAGAGAATAAGTGGTTCCGCATTCTGTTCCATCTTAATCACTTTGAATGGCATTTTATATGTGACATAGGTTCAATGATAATATTTAAGTCCACTACTTAAAATACAAAAACAAAATCAAATATATATTCTAGGCAAAAAAATGGGGACAACCTCTATATTAATTTTCTTAATTTTCTGTCCGTAAGGCTGGTATTTAAAACACTTGTTCCCAGAGACATCTAATACAGTATTATTTGTCAGATAAAAGAGATTGTGTTACCTGTAAGGGTTTGTATAATGATAATGTAATGATAATATGATGCAATTCTAATATATATTCAGACAAACAATGGCTAGTATTATAGATCTGGTGTCATTTATCTATTTTCCTACATGGTTTTCAGTCTACGCACACACACATGCTACTGGAAGTGATTCCATACAATGGACTAAATAACTGGGTTCTCCAGCAGTTGGAAATAATAATCTAAAGTAAATAAAAGCTGGGCTTTCTCTAGACCTGACCATTTACAACAAGAAGTTCACAAATAATTATAATATCAAATGTTGAAGTAAGAATAGCTACTTCCCTAAACATGCTTTGTTAAATTAATCGGACTTTGTCAGAACATATTTAGAAGGCACCATTCATTTTTGTTGGAGATGCAGTCCCTGTTTATATAATGTACCACAGTGTTGTTGCCTTTTGTTGAAAAAGAATAGAAAAAATAGAACTTGAGCTCTGAATGAGACATCTGTAACCTAAAAGAAAAAAGCTATACATCCACAAAATGTACTGGTGGTTGTTGGACTGTTTGGATCCAGGATGAGTCTTCTCAACCATTGATAAGGGCTCTCCTTGGCTCATACCAAAGAAAGCTTTGATGTATCAGGCATTCAGCCAGAGTTCCAATAATATCTAGGATCACTTATAAGTGTTCTCCACAAATCTCACCCTAAGGGCAAGGCCAGACGGGGAGATTCGGGGGAGATCTGTCGCCTGGCGACTTCTCGCCCCGATGAATCTCCCCCGAGTCTCCCGGAATAGCTAACTAGCGCTGCTCACCCGCTCTGCGTAAAGTCGCCTGCGCTTGTTCACACGCAGCGGCGCGATTTTAAAAGTCGCTCAAAATTGCCTGGCCAGGCGACATCTCCCCCGAATCTCCCCGTCTGGCCATAGCCTAACTCGCTGCTGAGCTTTTAGGTGTGTTTAGAAGAGCAAATAGGCCTTCTTCTGAAACTGGTAAGAGCATGTTGTCAGGCATTAGGCAAAATCTGTTGTGTCACTTTTTGTGGCCTCAAACATCAACTTTCAGGACAAAAAGTCATGCTTGGAACAGTGCTACTTCCTCGTGTCATTGCTAAGGCATTGATGGTCAGGGTAACTTGGTTGACTCTAGCTCATTGCAATAAATGTACAGATTGTACATACACTTTGAAGGACTAAATGCATCTCCAACCAATATGATTCTCTTATGCCACTGGCCTGAAAAATTCAAAGAACGAAGGAGTTAACGGAGACAGTCACTATATATGAAATGTTTTAGTTTCAGAAGCAGCCTAGCCCCATATAAACTTTCCACTGATTGTTCAAGGCAGGAGGTGCTTCAAACAGGATGAGTCAATGTGCATAACTTTGATTTCTCACATGGAGCATTTGGCAGTAAATTATAGAAAGGTTCATCAGAATCAGCACCGTTCTGGTGCAATAGTTTGAAAAGTTGCATATGAGAATATCTGTTCGCCCAATAAATTCGTGTCAGACAGAGTAATGATTCAGCGGAAAGGTTAATTTAGGAATTAATCTGCATCTTAAAATGACCTCTCTTGCCATAGACAAGGGGTGTTTTTTTCTTTTATTTGAAATGAGGAAGTTAACTAGAATAGAGGCTTTGATCCAGTACTGACTATACAATACCTATGAGTTATTACCCAGCTGGGCAGCAATAATGACCGTTGCAACCATTTTTATAATATAAAACCACCTTATTATCATATTAAGATCATTGAGTGGTTCCTATTAAAACTGCAGTTTAATCACATTATCTCATTATTATTTAATTAATCACATTACACTTATCTCATCGTTATTTCATCATTCTACACAGCAGTCCACCCTTAAAGGACTTTCCCTACTATGTAAACCTCCCCTTTCTATCCAGGAATAATGCCAATTCCCTATAATGTTGTGCTTACCATACTGATTCTGTTTATAATGTATGCTTAACATAAAATAAATCATGAAACTGTTGCTACTTCAAAATAATTTTTTAAATAAAACTAAAGGGGTTCACATAAGGCCCAACTGACCATCTCTGACACTGCTCTACACTGCTCTACTCACAAAAAAAACATTTCAATGTGTGTTTTTGTGAGTTTTTCTTTTTACTTGTTGAATGTCAGCAGACTAACACTACTAAGAATGCAATGGTCAGATTTTGAACAATCTGGCCACACACTTGGATAACCAAATGGTATTATTGCAATTTTAAGGCCTGAATGATTGAATCTATAAAAAGGGAGGTTAGATGGAACTTGGATAATGGAACTTGTCACTTCTGGGTCAGCAGAAGCTTGTGGAACATTGAAAAGAGGCTGCTATAATGGAAGACTTCTTTATATATATATTATAGAACACAAAATGTCATATACAGTCATAGGGTTGGTCAAATTGTATTTCTCATGCATCCAAAGAGGGGCTGGATAAACCTGTTCTAGTTGGCACCCCACTTTGACTTAGTTGTCCATATGTTGATCTGCATCTGGTAAACCATCTCATCCATAGAGCTAATCTGTGATTGATGCACTTGGCCTAGAACTTCCCTCCATTCCCATTCAGGAAACAGGAGGGCTGGGGAGATAGTACTCAGCTTTCTTTCAGAGTCCCTGTTTCCTTACTCTAATCACCTTCTGCTGTGGGAAAGAGATGAGATGAGGCCTAAAAAACAGATCATTGTCCGCCTCCTAGATTAATGCAGAGAAAGCAGTATTGTCTGTTGAATGGATAAACCTTCCTGCTGTCACTCAAAACCTAAATTCAACGCTACTTCATTTCTAAGAGGCTTATCTTCCTTGAATAGACCCTTGCAGCTCAAGTAAGAGGCGATGTAATGAAGCGTGTTTTTTTCTCAAGTGAGAAACCTGCTGGAAAGAAGTGGAGAAGGCTGTGCAGCTGTTCCAAAGGGTTTCTGCTGGCCCTCGAAAGACTTGTCATTTATCTGGTCTTGCATCACATCAAATGATAGAAGATCAAGTTCAGACTCTGGTACAGAGAATGTGGGAGGGTTTCATCTGTTCATTTAAATCCATTTTATATGTGTGTGTGTTGGAAGATGAAATGTGTTGCACTTCCCTCTACTGGTGATAGGGTCAATCATTTACACAGCTTTCATGAAACGCAAAAAATCTACTAGATACAAAATACCAATATTTATATGGAAATTCTTTCTGGAATACTGACTTATGGGTCCCCAAAAAAACCCATCAGTGCTAGGAAGGTCCACTAGTATTAAGAGACCCATTTCATATTATTATTCATATTATAAACAGTTTAACAAATGTATGTATATTATATATACTATAGTCATATATTGGTTACTATCCATATAACTGAATATTTTATTCAAAATATGTTTTTAAAGGTTTGGCTAGAGGTTAGGCCATTAACTACTGCCCGTGTCTAGAAAATGACTATATGTTGACTTAAAATTCACTTAGGTATAAAGATGCACAAATAGATGCACAAATACCATACAGTACAGTATATATACATTTTCTATTTATTATATCTCCCCTATACTTTAAGTTTCCAGAATTCTGTGTTGATGTTTGTTCATTCAATAGACAAAACCTGTTGACCACTAGGGAGCAGATAGAGAAGTAAACTAAAAAATGTGAACATATGTTAAAATTTAATAAACAACATAACATAAATAACATAACATTTAATAAATTAAATCTTTCGGGTTACTCTTCTTATATTTGGAAAAAAGACAGGATTTATATAAAGCAAGAAACCTGGGGTTATTTAAGAAAAAAATTCTATATGTTCTCTTCAATATTGGCAATGTTTGGCATAAGGAAAGTTGACAATGGGTGTTTTTTTGTTTTAAATATAGGTTTGAAGCAATTTATGTGCCACTATATCCAGATTGCCAATGATTTCCATGCTTTTGTATATGTATGGCCTATCAATAGGGAGTAATAATACTATAGTAATAGGTATCATAAAGGACAGTCTGATAAAGTACTTCCATGTAGTGTAAAAAGAACTACAGTTATGGGATCTCTGATATCCAGAAAGCTCTGAATTATGGGAAGGTCATCTACAACACGGTCTGTTATAAGCAAATAATTTAAGTTTTTTTAAAAAAATGGTTTGTTTTTTCTCTGTATTAATAAAACAGTATATTTAAGTAAACTTCAAGCAGACTTAAGGTATGGTGATCCTAATTATCTGCAAACCCCCAGGCCCCATAAATTCTGGATAAGAGATCATATACCTGTGTATAATTTTAAGATGTATATATAGTGAATAATTTACCCCCTCTTGTAAAAATATAAGGACATTATAAGTTACAGAGGAGTTCCATGACCAAATAAAAACACGAGGCTGAAGGCTCAGTGCTTTTATACAGGTCATGGAACTCCGAGGTGACTTCTAATATCCTCATATTTTCCACCAGGGGAACTTTATTATTATTATTCGCAGGTTTCAGTGAGTCGTATGACAGAAATTACATCACTAAGCTTATAACCCATGACATCACTAAGCATCATTTATAAGCATATCATTTACAGGATATTCATGGCTTTTGAATTTTATATGTATATATACATTTTTGTAGCTACCTGTCTATCATCCTGTATATATGATGCCACATTTTAGCCAAATACCTAGCCCTTGAGTAAACTAAATGCAAATGCTTGTTATCTTATGACCTTACATCTCTGGACAACAACTGTTTGGCATCATATTTAAAGATTTCGGTTGTTTAGGTTTTAATAAAAAAGGTATGATTTATTTTGGAATTTACGAGAATCACTTGTTGAGGATTCTGTGTTTGACTTGATCTGAAAAGTGGACATGGTGAATGAATTCTATATATTTGAAATTGTAATATGTATATGCTGGTGCTGGTGTTTAATTTTAACACTTTATTTCTGTGGTCTCCATCATTTCCATTTCTATCAGCTCTTTCTAAGATTATGCTTTTTTGGTGTCTCTCTATAGATGTCTTTCCAGTGGCTTCACTTGATGAATGTGACAAGTTTTGTGTTTTTTTCCCTCCCCTCATTGAATTTTAAAGTTTTTTTTTTTATAAATACTGGCCAATAAGGGCCCAAAGGCAGTATTTCAATGGCTTCTAAACCTTTCAAGGTTAGGACTTAACCTCCCTAATTCAACGGCAACCTTCAGTCTGAAGCCAATCAAGAATATCAGATGATACTTAAACAATGGGGGATTTCTGATATTCAGGTACAGCCTCTCTTCAATAGGATTGCAAATTCTTTGTGTGGAGAAAGTCGGTTTTGCTCTAAAGTACTGTCACAAAAAGTGAAATTACCATTTGCTTGGAATGATGCCATTCATCATTGTCAGAATACTAAGCATTGTAAAGAGTTAGGCCTCTCCAAATTAATGCTTGTTTTGCATCAGCTAAATTTTCCAAATCCTTAAGGATGGGTCATACAAAACTCATCTCACCATTTTAATTTATCAAGCCAATATGAATTCAAAGGGAAAAAAGAGAGACTTATACATCCCTGGCTCTTTTATTTACAGTCCAATTCTAAAAGAAAAGAATATAAGATATGAAAATAAGTTCAGAAATAAGATAAATCTCCTAGTGAAATCACCAGATCTCCCCAGCCCTGTAACAAAGCCTCAATAATTCATTTGTAGGTCAGCTCAGGGGATTAGGCATGACGTATTTGGAAATTCATTTATTTTTATTTTATTTTGCTGTTTCTTATGCATAAGGGTAATGTTGTCCCCAAGGCTTTGCAGGTAGCCCTCAAAATTTGACAACATTTGCTGTCTCTGAGGCCTGGGCCAAGATTAATTTTCAAATAAACAGCATAAAAATGTATGGAGTTGTATAAATTTGAATATAAAATGCATTTGTTTTGTTTTCTTACGCAGAGACAGGCATACTGTCTGTTCAGCCAAAAATCGTAAAATGACATTGAAATTAACAGTTTTTATGCACGTCGTGCAAGTCAGTAAAGTTTTAGCTTTTTTTTTAAAGAAGAAAATGTAATTGTAAAATTTTAAATGGATTTCTACAGATCAAAGGCTGAGTACAATAAGAATCTGTAACCTGAGACTCTCAGCTGGTGTTTAACTACAATTCCCAGGACACACAGTGAGATATATTAGAGGGAGTGCCTGGTAATCGGGGGCCTCAAACTGAGGGGCTAAATAATGCTCTTTATGGGTGTTGCACTTCAACAAGATATGAAGAGGACACTGGGACAACCCTCCTTGCTGCTCAAACACCTAAGGGGTGATAAAAAGGTGCACTGTTTGGCTCGTTTCTAGCAACCAGTCATATAAAATATTTATATTTATTCTTGTATTTACTGGTTTGCTGTTTAAAATTAAACACCTAGTTATTAGTTTACCTATTATTACAGCACCAGTATCCAAACACCAATTTTCAATTCCATTGCTCCACCCACCCATATTTCTTTCCCCTCTGGTTAAAATTCTTTTAATTTTGTTGAGTTTGTAACCTCAATACCCCTTGTAGTTATGCCCTGATTGTAGTACATGCAATGAAATGTGCTGGTATTTTTCTTTTTCTGTAAATATGTTTCTTCTTGCAGGTGAGACTTATGTCACACCTAAATAACTTGCTTATAAGGTCCTGGGAGATGCACATTGTTCTTAAGGAGCAAACTACACCACAGACAGATTATGTCAACATTCACCCGGGCCCACCACCGCATAGTGACGTTACTGATGTGGGCATATTAGGGAAAAGCTCTTCTAGCTTGGTGACCTCACCAAATGAGCAGATTTTATAGTGTACGGACAGCTTTAGGTTTGTCCAAAGGTAATTTAGTTGGTTAAAAGAGTTTTTCATTGTTTGTGATAAAGTGCTAAACACTCCACTGAAACTGCCCTGACCTGACTGACTAATGACCTTTTAACAGCTAAAGCCAACAAACAATTCTCACTAATAATACTGCTTGATCTCTCAGCTGCATTTGACACTGTAGATCACCTTCTCCTCCTCCAGTTCCTACATTCACTTGGCCTTTATGACACAGCCCTGTCCTGGTTCTCTTCTTACCGCACTGATTGTCTTCTGCAATGGTGTAGCATCTTCTCCCCTACCTCTTTCTGTTGGGGTTCCTGAAGACTCTGTCCTGGGTCCTTAATGTTCCCTCTATACTTCCTCCCTCGGCATGGTTTCCACTACCACCTCTATGCTGATGACACTCAGATCTATCTCTACTCTCCTGATCTCAACCCAGAACTCCTAACACTGGTCTCCTCCTGCCTGTCCGATATCTCTACTTGGATGTCACAACGCTACCTTAAATGAAACCTCTCTAAAATGGAAATAACCCGAAAGTATCCATCACAGCTAACAATTCCACTATCACCC
>CM044439.1:121077508-121092508 GCA_024363595.1 Xenopus borealis
TTTTTCCCATTACAGTATCCCTTTAAATATAAGCCACCTTTTTAAAATATTTGGGCAGCCCACTGCCCCTCTCTCTGCAAAAGGTTTAGGAAACAGAAAATCTTATGCTATTAGGTATAAAGGCACGTATGGCCATTATTATAAGTGAATAGGATGCAATATGTGTAATTTTGTTGATTTCTTCACTTGTTAAAATACAGGATAGTTTCCCCATTTGCATATGCTATTAACCTGAAATGGAGAAGTATTAGTGATATAGAAATAAGATCCTATCAATTTAGTCAGCCAAAATCATTTAGGAGAAGTATCAGTGAGAGCTGTTTTGTTGCTCCCATTCTTTTCCCCCAATTTATTTTCATTCCAAGACAGAAATACACTCCTCCCCCATAAACATATAACCTGCATTATTAGTAATATTGTACGGTATCGTGAAATATGAATCATTTCTGAGATTGTGACCACACAATTGAGGAAGCATTTCTCAAATTCCTAAAATGTTCGGTCAACAACCATGTAGACTAGAGGGCAACAGGAACAAGCAACTGATTGCCAGTCAACTCAGCCACGTCTATGCATTGTGGCCCTACTAGTAAGATGTGTAGAAAAAGAAATGAGTTATCTGAGATAATTTTTTGATTAACCAACTGTAATAATCCCAGCAGAATTTTGCAGTTGACCATGAAGGATGGCATTGTTTACAGTAGTGAAATATGGAATTCCTTCCCCAAATTTTATGTGCATATTCACTGTCTTGAGGTTACCTATCACATCTTAGCAGGGAAAGAGTTAGTTCAGCACACTCGTATTATCTTGGATACCACAAAGTGCATATTGTCAGGAGACAATTATGGGTTTCATTAGTTTTATTATGATTGGCTCCAGCTCACTTTTCCAAAGAGCAATTTATTTGTAAAAACAGATCATTAATGATAACAGCAGATGACACACAGCAGAGAGAAGGGGCGGGGGGTGGCAAAGCGGTACAATTTTGCAAAGGATGTCTGTGCTTCAAGAACTTGTTTTTCCGATGAACAGATCTTGCAGATTAGAATGGCATTGTTCTGATGTTTTCACAGTACTTACCGTAATAAAGCATCCTTACACAGACCGGAAGAAATTTGGATTACTAGACACAAACTGTTAAGGATTAATCATAACAATTAGCTAATGTGTTAACAATTAGTACTTTCCAACAACCTGATTCCAGAAGAACCTGGGCATATCCGCATGGAAGCAAAGGAATGTAATGATGTAGCACACAAATGGCTTCCAGCTTTATGAATTTGGGCCAGGCCTATCTCTAGGGTATTGCGTACATGATTTTTTTTTCTCCTTTATGTGGTTATTGTACAGGCCTGGGGTGGTAACTGAACTGAAAATGAGCACTTTATATCTAACTATATGGACATATTTTACAGAGGGAAACAAACAGTTTTTATTTCAAATGATATTTCTTTTTTAGTGATTCACATTGCAAAATGATCATATATAGTATATATATATATATATTAGCCAATTATTTGTAGTATTTTTAGCCCTTTGAGATTTATGCAAAAATACTCACTAACTTACTAAGTAAGAAACGGGGTCCTTTATTTTGCTTTGTACACCAGGGGGCTTATAAACTATTGCACTAAGCAGTGCTTAAGCACTAAGGGGCACCAAATTAGACCTGTGACTATGGGGCAATAGAAATGTAGTACAGTGCAGTAAAACTTGAAGATCGTATTGTTGTTAGCTACAAGGTGCTTGTTCTCTGCAGTCCCTGGCATTCCATAGCTGTCTGAATGGTGTGCAGGCTTAGTGGCATTCCAATGATGTCCATGTGCCTCCAACCCCTTTTGTTGTACCACCAACAGTAGAAAGGTTGTTGAAGACTCAAAAAGCAACAATTCTTTAGTTATCTCACAGGCATGGTGAAACCCTTCTTTAATTACATGTTGTAATAATTTTTCACAACTTGAATTATATACTCCAGGCCATCACAAGCCCCATTTTCTGCATGTAAAAGGGTCCTGGACATGAACTTAGGGTGTGGATCTGTTGGATATTGGTAGATCAAGTTGTTAGGTGGATTTAAGTCATGATGATGAATGTTCTAAATTTTCTTTTGGTAACGTGGCAAGATATGGTGCATGTAGCTAATTCATTTTCTTGGTCAAATTGGGGAAACCTGAAAATTAAATTCCAGGGTTAGGGTGCTTCATATACAGAAGACAAATATCTATGGACACGTGACATTTATTAAATAAAACCCCCACTGTTGAAACCCACCTGTCCTTAAATGAGTATTATAATGGACTTGCTAAGTAAAAAGGGGATAATATACATATTAATCCATGCTTTCCTATCCTTTTCCTTCTAGCCATGACCACAGCACAATCTGATTATTTTATGATTAATGGTATCACTAGGCTTTCAGCTTTCCTCATTATTTCTTCTCTGAATATCCCTCATCCAATACACCATGTAACATGTTGGCAAGTGAACAGTATAAATAAAATGGACTTAGCTCTTCTAATCAGCTGTAAGTAGATTCCGAATCCCCATTAGATGTTCTGGTGACTGGCAATGCTTCCCGGCCAGTGTGGTTTCTCGCTGGATTGCACCAGCTATGCTTCTTCAGCAACATTCTGGAGTATATGTTAGAAAGAAAAACATTCAGGAAAGGAATATCTGACCTAATAATAACTGAGAAATCAGACGGGTGCCATTTAAAACACACGATAGTTCTAAAAACATATGTTAATATAGAAAGGGTTTCTGCAAAGCAACATGATTAAGATGTAATATATTACAGATCTGTACAACCGCTAACGCTAAAGAAAACAAAGCTTTTATTGATTCATTTTAACCCAATGGTTTTAATGAAAGTTTGTACTGTGCTAAGCCATTTTTTGTGGTTAATGTGCCTCACCTGAACTGTAGCTTGCAAAATATACAAACCTGCGATATTCTTTTTGCTGTTGTGAACTAAAATTCCCTCATCCATAGTCAGCCATTTGCTTTAAGTAACACAAATACAGCATGTAAGTGCCAATATTTTAAAGTGCAAAAACGACATCTCTTTTATATGTTTAAATTGCTGCCAACATTGAGCCAGATTCCATTCTGTGAGAAAAAGTTATCTCATGGTTTATCACCTGATAACTCATGGACGAGATTCAGTTTGAAGAGAAAAAATAATAATTGAATTATACTTAAAAAAATTTAAGTATGAGATAACTTTTTCTTAATGAAATCTCAACCATTACTTTTCAGGTGATAAACCTTTTCCTCATTGACTTGAATGAATCTGGATCCATTTTCTCTTAACTCATAGAAATGACATTTTTAGTTATACCATTTGATCATAAGGGGTCATTTAGTTAAACCATGGACAGAAGAGCAAGTGAACTAAGAGATACACTAAGCATCTACAGAAATCTACAGTTTCTACAGCAATTCATCCATCAGCGCTACGCAACAAGTTGGCGCTATAGAAATACATGTTAATAATCGTGCAAAGCAGGGTGCATAGTGCATAAACATAGTGGATTGCAGGAAGAAAATGACCCATATTGAGCATTTACCATCAACATCAAAATGTCATTTTTATCATTTTTATTGATGAAATTTAGGAAAAGCTATTAAAGAAATATGTGGTTGTATTCATTTGGTAAGATTAGAAGCACAACAAATAAAACAAATACAAAAAAAAGGGTCCATGCAAGCTTGCTTTGGGTGCTGATAATTTCTGATGTATGAAACCACTGAATATATACATTTAAAACAGGGATTTTAATAATAATAATCACAATAAAAAATGAATACAAAAAAATATTAAAAAAATATTCATAATGCCTCACATTAAGAGGAAACCACAATATTCTAGGTCTAACTGGTAGGAACTCTTTTGGATACTTCCTTTAGGCTCACAGAGCTATTCAACTCCTCCCTTACCCTTCTTCTATTGTGAAGAGATGGATTATGGTACACTGCCCACTATGGAATGTAGAGGGACTTTAAGGGGGTTATTTATTAAAGGTCGAATTTTAGAATTTTATATACCTCGGATGAACGCAAATGAACTCACAACTGGAATTAAAATTTATTTATTTTTTATTTATTGCCTATAGAAAACTGTAGATTAGTTGTAATTGTTACTGATATCTCTACCACAGGGTGTTCTCCAGTTCAGTTAAGCTGGCCATAGATTGCAGATGTTATTCTTTGTGCAATAAATGCTTGTTTGTTTCAGTCTAACGATCTACCATTTATGGCCAGCTTTAGATGCAGATGCCTTTCTCTTGTTGCAGCTCTGAGGATGTCCTTGGTAGATGCCAGTTCTGCTCTTCATAATTTGGGCTGATCTAGTGGTCAATCAGATACTACTGAGTAGCATGGCCTTTTGTGACTCTTTTTGTAGACTCACATGTGCTCCTCCAGAGAGTAGATCGTTTGCAAACTGGTTCCCAGTTAGGTTGATGAGCTTATCAGGGTGGACAGCCTGTAGAGGAATTGCTTGAAATATACTAAAGGGTGAGGGATTCATTAGTTTACATGAAGTTATTGTTTTGCTTAATAGCTTAGTAGTGTGAGTGCTCATTTGATGAAGAAAACACTAATTTCAGCTACTTTATCTTCAGTGTTGCCATTTTTCACTAATAATACAACAATTTGTTTCCTCCAGTTTTGCACAGACCTTGATGGCAATGTTGCCAATCTGCTTACTTTTTTGCTGCTTATTGAAACTTAGAATCAGTGTCAGACTGGGCACTGGAAACCGAGACAAAACCCAGCGGGCCCCGCACTTTCCCAGGAGCCGGAATCAGCTTCCGATTTACCTCCCTGGTCTCCTGCTCAGCTGAACGAAAAGTAAGGTAGGCTGGGGGGGCAGGTTGCAGCTCAGGGAAGGGAGCCAGGTGGCACTTTGTTTCTGGGGTGGGGGTCCCGAGGCAGTAGCCCCTGTGGGCCCTGGGCCCCCCAGTCTGACGCTGCTTAGAATTTCTGACAAAAATAGTGGCGTAATGTCCAACTGAAAGGTAATGGCCTAAATGTGGCTCTCCAAGATATATAATTGGTTATTTTGACAGCCTGTAGGCTTTAATACATTGCATAGGCAAAGGATGCTTAAGCCAATGTGTTTGACCTGTCAATTAAAATCTGACTCCGACTCCTTCATCAAGAGAGACAGTTTGCTGAAAGGGTAAAATTGAAGAGTAACTTATTTTTTTAAATTGTTCAAAATTCTTAATTTATTATATATAGAAAGTTATTTCAATGAAGCTCAAAATTATTTTTCATTTTTGAGATTATTCCCTTTTAATGAAATGCATGATATTGGGAGTTGAACTGTATGATAAAAATGATTTTCCTTGCTACTACCAGTTCATGGAAATGCAGGAATTGAATAATTATATCAGCCCTGCCATAGAGAAAACATTAAAGCAGCATTATATATCTGCCCCATAATGATTTAGAGTCAAGTTGCCTTAGTAACCATCACACATTATAAGAGGCTACTGAATACATCTATAGCTGGTTATTGTTTTTTTTAATTAATGTTCATTTAATGTTCCTTATTATTTTCAATCAATGTTAAAAATTGCTGCACATTTCGAATATTGACTGATCTTTTTATAGCACCAACAAAATATTTGTTTTTGGTCTGATTAAGCTCTAGGAATAAAAATAGTAACTAATGAAATGTGAAATACCAGCAGTGAAGTGTTGAACAATATGGGGACAGGCACTAAGGCAAATACTTTGTGACTGATTCTGATGTTTGTGTTCTTTTAAACTAAACAAACAATCTTGTGTTATTCTTTTGAGGCGGCAAACTGATTTCCCGTTGAGCGGAGTGTTGCTTCTATTAGTTTTGGAATAGGACTGGATCCTGACTGTCAGTCTGGCTTTCAAATTGAAGATGAAGCCTGTTTCCTGTCGCTACCAGAGGGATGTGCTGAAAATGAAAAATAACCCAACCAAAAGACAAAAAGAGAGAAAAAAGTATGATCCTCAGATAACTATTACATGACCAGGCAAAAATCATTTAAAGGGATCGTGTCATGGGAAAACATTTTTTTTTAAACGCATCAGTTAATAGTGCTGCTCCAGTAGACTTCTGTACTGAAATCCATTTCTCAAAAGAGCAAACAGATTTTTTTTATATTCAGTTTTGAAATCTGACATGGGGCTAGCCATTTTTTCAATTTCCCAGCTGCCCCGGTCATGTGACTTGTGCCAGCACTTTAGGAGGGAACTGCTTTCTGGCAGGCTGTTGTTTTCCTTCTCAATGTATCTGAATAGTAAGCAGTGGGACATGGGTTTTTACTATTGAGTGTTGTCCTTAGATCTACCATTCAGCTGTTATCTTGTGTTAGGGAACTGTTATCTGGTTACCTTCCCATTTTTCTGTTGTTGGCTGCTGGGTGGGGAAAAAGGAGAGGGTGATATTACTCTTGCAGTACAGCAGTAAAGAGTGATTGAAGTTTATCAGTGCACAAGTCACATGACTTGGGGCAGCTGGTAAATCAACAATATGTCTAGCCCCATGTCAGATTTCAAAATGAAATATAAAAAAATCTGTTTGCTCGTTTGAGAAATTTCAATGCAGAATTCTTCTGGAACAGCACTATAAACTGTTTCATTTTGATACAAAAAATTTTTTTCCCTTGACAGGTCTGGAGTGGGATTCAAAAAAAGGTCCTGGCATTTTAAGTACACAGAGGCTCAAACAGCCTCCCACAATCCCAATAAATAGTTACTATTGGATCTTAGAGCAGCCCTTCTGGCATTAGCCAGAATTCAAGAATTCATGGAATGCTAATCTGCTCCTGATTGGTTCCAATGTCACATGGGGGATCTCCAAAAATGTATATTAGGTGGACAGTGACCGTGTAATTGGTTGCATTTCCATCCTTACTGTAGCTACAAAAGTCTAATTTACAGAATACTCATTGCACTTCAATACAGTGGATGGGATCTATTAATGCACCTGCTAACTCTTGTATCTCACATTCCTAGTGCACTTGCCTTTGAGTGATATGTATAGGCCCAAGGTCCGAATATGTTTATTTTATCAAATATGTTTATTATTTTCAGAATTGAATCTAGAAGACAACTGGAGAATACTTGAAGTGCTCTCCAGTCCATAAAAGAAAGCAATTCATGAGTGTAGTATGTAGCTCATAAACATATTAATTGCTAATAAGGTAAAAGTATAAAATAAAAGAAATGGGAAGCTGAAATGCCTCCAACAACTGTATAAATATTAACAACATGTGATTTTCTTCAGGAGCTCATTGTATTACAAAAAGGGATTTTTAAACACTAACAAGAATATAGTTGTGTTATGCTATTTTAAACATAGTTTACATTTTCTTAAAAAAAAGCTGCCCTTGTTACAAAATGTCTTTTTTGTTATCTACTCTCGGATTCCTAGCGACTACTTGTGTAAAACAAGTTTTGTAATCAAGGCCTTTCCTCAGGCAAGACCTCTATAAAAGACCCAGCAATCAGCTTCAGTTGGCATGTAGTATAACCAAATGGCAGACATCCAGTGCATTTCTAGACTGATAAGTATCTGCACAATGATAAGATGTTCAGTGACCTCAGAGTCATTCTACTGATTTGAAATCTATCTTCCATATTAGTTCATGCCCAAGCCTACCCTTGTTTATCAGGCAACACAGACAGATAACATCCTTGTGACGTGACCCTGACCTTCATGAACCTTTGTTAAGTCTTCATCTGAAGTCAGTCCTAATGTTTGTAAACAGGATGTAATTAAGGCTGGGAACTGACAAGGCCTGACAGTAAGACAATGTCGAGCTGGCAGAAAATAGTCTGTCAGATGTCAGCTTTCATTGTGTTTTAAGTGCCTTCATAATAATTAGTGTACTCTGGAAGAAGGAAGTTCACTCAGCGTTGATTAATCTATCACGGTGTGGAGGCCATCCTTGTGAGTGCAAGTGTTTCCTCTGATAAACCCAAGAACAAGTCTGAGAAAGATGGAACATGAGCCAACAGAAACCTGTGAAAGCCGAGACTACGCTGACAGGTGTTGACTGGAAATTAGTAACGGGAAATAGACGGGAGAAGAGGTGAAAGAAAAAAGCTGCTTTCTCTCAATGGGAATGTGAGAGGTCACATAATTATCTCTTCGTGTTAAAGGCCTAGTGCAATGAAGTGCTGCTGTACATGACAAAGTGACTCGAGAGATGACTGTGTAGAGAAGTGTACCGATAAACACATTGTAAAGTGTCACTGTTATCTTCGTATGTGTGATAATGAGATAAGCCTATCTGGCACAAAATTATGACTTTTTCTCATTATTGGAATAAAAAAAAGTCATACCAAACTGTAATCCACAATTTCGATATTCGAGTGAAATTCGAGTGAGAACTCGAATCAAAGGATTTTTTCGGAGGTTTTTTCCCGAATAGCTAGATTTTTTCAGGGCTTTTCGTACCTTTTCCTGAAAACCCTGAAAAGGTTGAATTGTTGGGTTAATGCCAACATAGACCACAGAAACTTTAAAATAAGATAGGGACTTCCGACTTTTTGCTGCATCAGACTTTAATAAATCTGGAAAAAAGCCAGTTTTAAAAAACAAACCCAAAAATTTTGAGTTTTGCCCCAAAACTCCTGACCGGAGTTTAGTAAATAACCCTCTACATATAGGACACTGACTGGTCTTCTAAAATATAAGGTACATACAAGTAACTGAAAAAACTGGGAATCAAAATTTAAATATAAAGTTGAAAAAATTAAGGTTGGTAAGATTGGACTATTAAATGCTAGCTATAATTTTCTCCATGTAAGTTAATGAGCCAAATATAACTGTATGGTAGAATTTCTAGTCCACCTTATATTATTCTATATAGCACCGACATATGCAACAACAGAGATTTTACATCATTCACATTAGTCCATGCCCCACTAGAGTTTAAAGTCTAAGGTACCTACCACATTCACGCTAAGGCTAATTTTATCAGGAGCCAATTAATATGTTTTTTGAGTGTGGGAAGAAACAGGAATACCTGAAGGAAACCCAGACAAACATGAGGAGACCATACAAACTCACAGATGCCCTGCAATCAAGACAAGGATCCCAGCAGTGAATGTCAGCAGTGCTAACCTATGATCCACCATGCCACCATATACTACTTTATTTGAAAAAATCTTTTTAGTAACTTCATGCAAGCAACTTTTATTTGCTCAGTTGTTGATAAAAGCAGAACAAATACAAAAATACCAGTTTATACATTGAAACAAGACATTTTTATGATTCAAACTCAATCGTGGGGGGCCACAGGGTGGATTTCCTCCTGAAAGTAGATGTGGAAGATGGTTGAGTAGACTAGGAAGTAACTTATTTATCCAGGTCAAGCACAAAGCATTCTAATTTCTACAAAGGGAATGCTGGGAAGTATATCTGATTCATATACTCAAGGAGTATATGCCCTGTCAAGTAGATCAAATACTGGTAACTAATCATTGTTCAGAACTTATTTTTTGTAGTTCCATGTAAACTTATTTGATCCCATAATATATGTTTGTTGAGATATTTGTAACTTGTATTTTATTGGGTACCAGAGTCATCAGAAAAAGGATGTCCAGTATCATAGGATATGCCTTTTTATGATATGATGAACTGAGCACACGTGCATGCTCATAGAGTACAATCAGTGGTACAAGTTAGATAATAGCCCAATCCATAGTCCAACAAATTCTCCTGATAAAGTTGCCCATATGACGAAAAGCATTAGTATTAGTACATATTAAATAAACTATTGATTTTACCCCTCTCTTTCTGTATTTTTTTTAAATAAGATTTTCTGGCATTTTGAAACTTTTTCCAACAATAAACTAATGGAAAATGTGAAGAGAAAAGGTTAGGTCTGAAGAGGTTGTCCCATAAGGAACAGCAAGGGAGGTAGGGAAGGGTTACTTTCTGTGTCTGTTTATAGACTTATGTAGTGTGACCAGTTACATCTGAGGAGGCTGCCCCAGTTGACAACATGGTTTTAAACATTTTGTAGACTATTTCTCTGCTAATTGTCAATGCGTAAATGGTCTTATTCTAATAATCTAATTACTTACTCTTCACATAGTGCCCCTTCAGGTCTTTTCTGAACTGGGCAGAGGGTTAACATTTTTGTCACATATACCTTACATTAGCCCACATTGTAGAAAATGGAAGAAGAGAAAGTTTTTAATTTGCTAAACTCCAGTATATTTTGAAGCATGTATGTTCAGTGAAAACAAAAGTCAATACAATCGTATTCCAAGATGAACAAATAAATAATAGAGTGGATAAACATATGCTGAAAACAACAGTCTACTTCCAATTCACTGCTGTGGGATTCTACAAAAAAGTGCTCTTAAAGCAATTTCACAGCATGAAAAAATCTCTAAGAATTTTTGTTTTCACTTGGAATCTGAGGGCCGAAAAGTTGCCTCTAGTAGAATGAAGTGCAATGACAAAAGCCAAATCAATGGATATGAAGATGGGCAAATTGTGCTCTTTTTAAATTACAGTTCACTTTGACGGCATGAAATATGAAGAGTAATTAAGTGCACAGTCTGTGGGCCTTCCACACTTTAAAGCGTTCTGCAGAAGAAAAAAATGCTCACCTCAGACAGGCCAATTACCAGAGAATGATGAAGTCAAGAGGAAAGTAGCAAAATTTCTTTACTTGACTGATCACAACCGCAAGCAAGTGATTAGTCCCAACAGCACCAGCGGGGATGTGATGGGGACACTTACTTTGGAAGACTTCAAATAGTCATTTCCTTGGTTAAAATAAAATCTGACGGCACTAAATAGACAGTTTTTAATCTCAATTGGACATCTGAAGAATTTTCAAGCTGTTGTTGGCTGCAGCAGAAAAAGGTTTTTTTTCTATTTTGCTTTGTTGATTAAACCAAGGGTCTCCGCTATTGCTTATCGGCCTGCGACGAGCTGTTCTTTTTAATTAAAAGTGAGCCACCACGAGAGAGCAATTAACAGCTAGTAATTACTGTGCTCTTCAGAACTGCTACATTTTGCCTTTCATTTCAATTATATAATGGACAAGTGGCTTTTTGATCTTCAAATTAGTGAGCTCTTGTATTATTTGTTTGGAGGCAGATTTGGAAGGTTAATGATGGCCTGTGGTGGCAGCCTTGCCAAACACTCAACTAATGCAAGAAAACTAGAGCGTCCTATCAAAAATGCAAATTGCACCTTTATGATAATGAAAGAAAGATACACAGGCAGCACCACATGCAGGTTTAAGAATTAACAAGCAACGGAATTTATTTTTTTTGACTGGTTAATGCTTTGCAACCCCTATACATAGTTTTTTGGCTGTCGTCGCTATTCTGATTTCTGTTTTTTTTAAAAACTATCTGAATATTCAGTAATTTCTCACAAACAATGACCATTTCCTTATTTTCTTCCCAACACCTGCTTTGGTCATTTTCTTTGGGTTCCACTTCCTTTTTTTCCATTTGTCGTCTGTCTTCTCATTCTTCATCTTTTGTCTCATTCCACTGTTTGCAAATCCTTTATCTGCTCTTTCCTCAGATTTAAACTCCCCTTTTAGTGCCTCCAAAATCCCTAATTCCTGTGTGTCATTGACTGGGTGACAAAGACTGCAACAGGTGCACGATATCCGTGACACAAATAGCCATGTCATTCCCTTCCTTTATGATGCTGATTATTGTTACTTTGTTAGTTGTTTTCTAAAATAGGAATATACAGGAAGGTGTTGTTGTTTACTCTTTCAGTCAAATGAAATTAAATCTGGGCCTCTAAACAGATATAGCCATCTTGATATTGCTTATTGATTTAGGGTTTTGTAGAGAAAAGGCAGAATTCATAATATATTGACTGTTATACTGTTATATAATATACTCAATCACCAGTACATGGCTGATACTGTTCTAGCTGTACACATTAGTAATGTACTATTGATACATTGTAAAACATACTAGTACTAGGGCTACATGATTGGAATAATGTCATAGTCATGGTGGTGCTATGTTAAGAACTGCTGCCTTGTAGCACTGCATTCCTATGTTTGATACCTGCCAGGACATTATCTGTACGGAATTTGTACGTTCTCCCTGTACTTACGTGGATTGCCTCCAGGTAGTCTAATTTCACTCCATACACCCCAAAAATGCTATATAAATAAAGAATAACAGAAAAATAATGAAGTCATGCCAGTCTACAACAGCCCATTATGACAAACCTGTGCCAGGCAGTGTTTTTTTTTCCTGTACCATACTTTTTGGTGAGGATGATAAGGGTACATTTAGAAAATATTTAAGTCATGACTAAAAGAGAATATGGCTAGAAATGCTGTATTTTGTATACTGAATTCACAGTACCAACTCAGAGGTTTAGCAGCCCTATGATATCCAGAGTAAAAAAAATGTTGATAAAACATTTTGGCTATCAAATCATCGCAGTGGCTAGCTTTAGGATATATTGGGAGGGGGAAATGCTGAAAGAGGAATGTTAGCATTTTGACAGTAGAAAGGAAAGCATAACATAAACATGAATCAGTTTTGCAATGGTAAAACTCCATCAATGCTGTCTAAAGAACAAGCGTGGAGTGAAGCCCAATGCTGCTTACAGAAGCACAAGGAAAGTTGTAGACTGGCTGCATGTCTCTTTCTGTCAGATGCCACAATGTCAGACTCCAAGCCATTTGTCATCCCTGGATTTCATTATCTGCTCCTTTCCTGTCTTTCAGTCTCAGTTTGCCAGGACATTTGTTCACTGTTGACCTCTGTGACAAATAATACACCTTAATTATGTTGGCAAGAAGGAATATGTCATTCCAAGGCCTCTTTAATTGTCTATCCGACATGCAACCGCAGAGAGTAAGCACCTTCAAAGGTGTTTTTCTGCCAGCCGTACATCCAAGGCTATGCTAAATTTATGTAAGAGAGAGGAGTAAAAAGCACAAACATGAAGGAACCATTCTGTATTGTATTTTCATTTGCTTGAAATGCCAAAACAGTATAGTATCCCTCATTGAAAATCACCCTATGTTTTAGAAGTATGAATGATATGGGGTGTTAAGGAAATAAATCTAAATAATATTTACAAATGTATGCTGGGCTACAGTGTAATAGCAGGCAGTTAAGAATATTGGAATGTGTAGCCCTAACTATCCATTATGTAAGCCCCAGATGTGGTTGGTGAGCCATCAACTGTATAGATTGATTTATTGCTAGTTTCAGAGATGGCTTGGAAAATATTTGGGGTGAAATATGTCTTACAAACTTAAAGAACACACATTTGGTTTTGCACAAAAATGACCTTAATGCAAGGGTACAACTTATCACTGTGATACAAATGTAATACAATATGATTTGGTGGACGGGTAAGAATTTCTGTGATCTCATAAAGAAATCAGGTTTATGATGTGCTAATTCTGTACTATAATATAAATGGGGGACATAGCTGTCAGGAGCACCCGATGGTGCTCCCGTCCTCTTCTGCGCTGCATCCAAGATGGATGCACCCATAGCTGCCATGTGGATAGCAGCCCCGGTGCCTTGACGTGGCACATACACATGTGACATCACTGCGTTTGGAACGAATATTTAAAATAAAAGTTTGCCCAGGTCTCAGGTTCAATGCTTGATTATGGGTCACACTCATAGGGGCAGATTTACTAATGGTCGAATTTCGAATTAAAAAAAATTTGAAATTCGACCATGGGAATAGTGGGGAAGTAAAATCCTTCGAATTCGACTATAGAATTTGAAGGATTTTACTGCAATTCAATCGATCAAATATTCGAATCGAAATTGAATATTTGAACGATTTTAAGCGATCTATCAAATTTTTATTTTTCGATCAAGGATAATGATACCCAGTTCAGTAGCATTGATCTGGCAAAGTAGGTAGTCAAATTAAAATTTAAAGGACAAGATGTTCAACCATCGAATATTTGAATAAAATTTTATTCAAATTTGAATATTCGATGGTCGAATTTGCCTAATTTGCATATTTGAAGATTCGAATTTAATACAAATTCGATCGAACTTCGGATTCTTCACATGAATTTTATATGAATTTAGTAAATCTGCCCCATAGTGTTCATAGGTATTCCTAAATTCCTAATTTATTGATCCTTGGACTTCTGACCCCTTGCTTTGCCCCTGATTCTTGCTTCCTGCCTGCTGAACTTCTGCCTGAAACTTGACTACACTACTGCTTGATCCTTTTTAAAGTATTTTAACTCTTGGGCTTCTGCCATGGTCCTAACTCCTCCTCTACCAGAGCTGCGAGGCCCCTGACAATAGCAGAACATAGAAGCACTCCCTAGGTCATCTTATTAAACTACTTTTTTAGACAATATATTATGCTTTGCACCAGCATGTTTAGCCAGAGTTTATATTGATGAGCAAATACTGATACAAGAACAAAACTGTGCTAGTGAAAAAGTCACTGGATCTTGGCTCCTGCAAAATATGCAAAACACCATGACCATCCTAACCATTAAAAGTGTGTTTAACACTTAAGAGCCATCATGGGAAGGTTAGCTGGCAATGATATGGTTACTCACTGGTCAGAAATTCTTGTCTGCATAGTCCCGTTCTCAAGTTAATTGCAGGTGCAAGTAAGAAGAAAGAAGGGCATTGGCGGAGGCAACCTGGGTGACAGTTTTAGGCTAGTAAAACAGTCAGTTAACAGAAAACTTACCTGTGAGTCGGTGAAGGCCGCTGAAGAGGAACAATGCTGTCATGCTCTCCAGGTTTATATCCACCCACTAAAACTTGTTATTTATTTAAAAAAAATTATTATTGTCACACTTGGAGGAAATTTTTTTTTTTATTTGAGTAAGTAGTTTACTGGACAAAACTTAAAAGGCAGAACTATATTGGGATAGGTGGCCTATTGAAGGGATTGGACTGGCTAGGCTTATGTATATGTATGCTTAAAATATGGTATGGTTAAAGAATTGGTTTCTCAATAAATAAGCTCCAACAAATAACTGTGACAGG
>CM044439.1:121097508-121122079 GCA_024363595.1 Xenopus borealis
CTGAGTAGTGCAAGAGCTGTGCAGGTCTTTCTTACTGTTGTATAGAGCACATCATGCTTTTAAGCAGTAATAACAATTGAACTGCATTTTTACATTGCATTCTCGCCATGGTAGAACATAACTTCACATGAACTTCTTGTTTTATGTTGTATAGCTCACCTCATAGCAGAAATACCCTTAATCAAATGATACAGGGTGACTGGCAGGGCAGTAATATGCTTTATTCTAAGTGGATCTGCTGTAAAGAAATGTATTTTCTTGTTTTTTATCATGCAAGTTATACCCTTATGTCTATAGTGTGGACTTTCTCAACACCGAACAGTGGGAAAAAGTAATAATCTTTTAGATTATAAGCTCTCATGAACCAGGTACATCTTTACTGCTTGTATTAGTTATTAGGAATTGGTCCTTTATAAATACTTTATAATTAGGAATGCACCAAATCCAGGATTCAGACGGGATTCAGCCTATTTCAGCACTATTCAACTGAATTCAAGACTGGCCGTACCAAACCTGAATCCATAAAATCACGCAACTTTTTATCACAAGACCAAGGATATAGGGATTTTGTCTTCGTTTAAATCCCTTACCCATATTTGTAAATGCAAATACAAATTAGGATTCAGTATGGGATTCTGACAAATAATTCATAAAATAATTCATGAAAGGATTTGGCACATCCCTATTTATAATACTTTATTATTAATAATAATATTGACTAAAAGATATGGTGCTTTATTCTAATACACTGTGCACTATAGAGGAAGCTGTAGCTGTCTTATGACTTTGCTAAGTATTGTGTGATAGAATGATATTTTGTTCATTTGTCATGTATTGTTTAATTAATGAAATTTAAAGCTAAAGCTACGTTTGCCATGAGCTACAGGAATAAGCATATATAGGATTGGACTGGGTGGGTGGGACACCGGGTAAAACCTGATGGGTCCTTGGTCCTTGGCCATCAGAGACTCTGCGCTGATCCCTGATCTCTCCCCCTGGAAAAAAGGTATAGAGGGAGGTTGAGGTTGTGGTGGGGGGCCTGGTGGGCCTCAAACCCTCTAGTCTGACACTGTGTATTTATCGTAATTAAACTAACTGTGTATTTAACAAAATGAAAGAAAGTGTGATTTCTCTATTCTTGTGACAGAACTATCCATATCATTTACAACTGGGCTGCATTAACTCACATAAATTTCTATTCCATAATGCTAACTTTGTATTGTTGCAGATATTCAGCAAGCACCCCTCTCAGGTAATGTCTTATACACTCAAAGCAAAGCTGGATATTCTAGTGGATAAAAACTTTTGGCCACAAATTCTTTTTTCTCATTGGTTAAATGACCTGAGACATAAGCAGCCCTAAACTCCATTGCAGGATCTCAGCAACATTTTATTCTCATAACTACTAACAGGTACAGCATTATATTTTTCTACCCATTTACCTCTGGTTTCCAGTAACAAAAAGCAACAGTAATTATGGGTACACCATGTGATGTTAATTACACTAGGCCCAACAAAAAGAATTTTTAAAATGAAATTTAACTCATCAAAGGGAAAATGGAAAACACAGAGGGATGATTTTCGAGGCCCTATAAATATCTTTTATTTGACATGTGCAGCAGGATATCCCCATGTGCTACGGCATTTCATTTTCTTTGGGGTCTCCAGGGGCAGCAGATACACACTCATCCATTACACAAAGTCATAGAGAAGTGACAATAACAATGACTACTAGATTAAGAGGATGGCTGCTTCATTGTATCAGTGCACTTGGAAACAAGGGGAGAGTTAATATTTACAACTAAAGATGTTGAATAAAACTTATAGGGAAATCATTTCTGATGCAGTCTTTGTATTTCTTGCATGTATTTAATAGGTTTCTGCACCTTACACTATGGACATTCTTCTAACCTACATGTAGCAGACAATAGGTCCTTTCACAGTTTTTTCAGAAATTATATTACATTGACATGACCTTAAGAAAGTAGCTGTAGCTAACAAGCCAAAAACCTTTTATAAATTAAGGCAATTAACTATATTTTTAAAGGTAAAATGGCAACAAAATGTCAAATTTTTATGTGCAAATTAGTATGTTGTAAAGTTTCATTAGTTCATGTAAGAGAAAAACTAAATATCATCAATATAGAATGCAATCTAAACACTTTTGGGACCTGCTTATTATTTTGTTTGATCTCTGTAATCTAGACAAAAGGCCCCATTCACCAAAGTGCAAAGCACCACTGTTTACCACCATTTGGCTCTAAGACCAGACATTTAATTGCTCTTATCACTCCCATCACTCATATATTACACCAGATAGCTATAAAATATATTAATTTAAACTGTATCAGTGCTCTGTAGCTAACAGGAGTGTGGTGCTGGGTATCCAGAAGTATCCCGTGCAAATTCATTATATATTTGCAATGTTTTGACCAAGGGGTATCTACCCAAAGTTTAGGCACTTTTGATCAAACTTTTAATGGTAGTCAAGGTTACTTTTGATCAAACTAAAGTGTGCTGGGAAAGCTTCAAGTGTCAAAGAATAAATTAAACAATGCATATTGAATACATTTTCATGTTGTAGGTCACTTTACTTGCCATTATAACTATACCAAAGGTACCTTCTAATTTTATCTTAAGAAATGTTGTTAACAATTAGTTTAGGTATCAAATTATGTAATACTGCAATTCTATGTTGGTCATGTAAAATTGCATTTTTATTAGTGCAATAAAATAGCTAGTTATGTATTGAATAAACACTCTGCAAACTGTTTGTTACTTTATGTGGTTGCTTTAGGGGCTATTGGGAAAGGTCTCACATGGAAAACTCTCAGTCACGGTCCTTAAACATGCAAAGTAGACATGATGGATTATCATTCTGTGCACCGGAGTATCAGCTGGAAGAAAGAATTGCTTCTATATCTAAATGGAAGTTGCCAAAAACACAGTGAATTGCAAGCTTTCATTTTCTAACTAGCTCTAGGACCATTATGTTTGGAATGCTCCCGATGGTGAAGTAACAAATAAATTGCAAATAGAGAGTGACAAGCATTCTCTAACACTAGACTAGTTATGGATGAGACAACAAGTATATGATGAAATTAATCTGTCAACTTTTTAGATTTAATTTTTAAAGAGAGTGGACCCAAAATCAATACCCTCCCCCTCCAATCTACACTAGTCCAACAAACAACCTTCCTTTTATTTACTGGTAGCTCTCTCTATAGAAAATTCAGCCAAGCAAAGCATAGTATAGAACTTCTAATGATAGTTATTCTTATTAGAAGTGTCAAGGTCAAAGCTAATTGCTGCAATAGAAATACCTGGTAATGCCTTGTTTACATCCTATAAAAAGCTATATTAGGTTGGCTTTGTGCCAACAAGAATATCATTAATACAAACTATAATAAAAAAGATGAATTTTGGAAGACTAAAGTACTTCATGTGTGAAGTGGCAACGGTATACTGTATCTTAGGGTGCCATAACAGCTAAATTGGACATGAAACATGGTGTCTTACAAGGCAGATTTAGGGCATGGACAACATGGTGTGGGTTTTTAAAAAACTGACTGCCACGTAAATACGCTAAGCATTTTCAAGCTTAGGCTATGGCACACTAAGTTAGTGTATTTACACAATGGTTGGCTTTTTAAAAAAAACATGCAGTGTTACCACTCCGTAAAAACACCTGTGTGTCCATGCCCTAAAGCTGCCGATTTGGACTCTTCAGACTGATTGGCAGCTTATTTGTCCATGTACTGGACTACCTGATATCTGGGCAAAAATCAAGCAGATGATTTTCATGTTGGATTGAGGACTGCAGCAGTCTTTGCTCCGATGCCTTGTATTTCTATCATTGTGGGGCCAAACATTTGGATTGGCCCCAGCTTTTGGCAAGGATGCCAAATGAGTGGATTTTATAGTGAATAGGCAGTATAATTTGTATATATATATATATGTGTATGATGTGTAGATGTTTCTGGAGTTTCAGAGTGAATTTGCAATTGCAAGCATGGGTGAGAGAATGGTAGGACTAGATTTGTGCATGGATTATACAGACAACATCTATCCAGATCTGCAGGCAGGCCACAAAGGCCTGGGCCTAAGGAGCCAAAATTTGGGGGGTGGCATGCCACCCAATGGCCACATCACCACTGGGGACTGAACAGGAGATTTTGACAGCATTTTGGATTTCCCAGCAACATAGTCCCTAGTGGAAGAGATTGTGATGTGCCAGAAGAAGCAGAGCCAGAGTGGGAATCTGCAAGCAGCAGGTTGGTGCGACGATTAGGGAGGTCGGGTGTGTGCGGTGGGGGGCCTGGGGGCACAGCATCTTGAAATCTGGCCCTGGATCTATCCTCTTTCCTCTGTAAGATGCGTTAGGTATTATGGTTATAATAGTGTAAGGCCTATAGATAAGAGTGTATATGAGGGATTTTTCAGTGCATTTAGATAAAAGGTATTATTTTTGGCAACTAAAGACAGGTCTCACCACAGAGGTAATCTTGGAATGTGAGGAATAATGGAATTCAACCACTATGCATGGAATTAACTGAGTAAGACTCTTTTTCTATACACCATAATCTAAAAAACAGGAAATGCATTTTTGGGCTTCAACCCCAGCTTGTTCAACAGGATGTCTAATGCAAAAATGAAAATACATGAGATCACTGAAAAGTAAGAACAGGGTATGAGTAGAGAGAAAAGAATAAAGAAGTGTATGACTGGATCCCTGTGTTTTGTTGCATACCGTTGTTGCATCTGGTAACTGATATGAAAGGCCTGGGGCTCTGTAATGAATTTGCTAAAAATAACTTTTTTTTATAAAAAAATAACTTTCTTTGTAAAAAATCACCAAAAGTTACCTTGAACTGAGAAATTGGATGTGAGATATCATAGTTCCAATTTTTGTGAAGGCCAACAGGATTTATTTTGCTAACATAGACTACAGAGAAGCATTAAGATGGGCTTCTACCTACATGATGGTATACATTTGTCAGCTCTTGGTTTGTATGCACATAGCAAGAAAATACCTCAGTAATTGTACCAAATGAACACACACTGGGAAAAGTCAGCTGTCCAAAGGATAAACAACAGTTAGTTACTAAGCAGGACACAATTTATCTTGCTTTGCCTCTATAGCAGTTCATCTTCATAGTCAAATAATAATACAAAAATGTCCCTGCCTCTGGCTCATAAAAACTGATGTCCGTTCGCTGTAAACTCATTACCACATGGCAATTTATCCTTTTTTATTTCTCACCAATTATCCTATCATCCATTGTATGTGGATCTGATTACCCTTTCCTGGAGTCAAGTGTTCTCTTGTAAATCATTTACTTTAAGTCCATGTCTACTACTGCGTTTCTCAGGATTAGTCCAGGCAGGTAATAAATCAATTAGTATTAATTTGTGGCATCATCAGATTGGTTTTCCTGATTCTCAAATATTGTGCAGCAGCTGAAAGCCATAGAGAAAGGATATACCATTGTGTTATGCAGTCAATTAAATTATATATCATCACAGTTGAAAACATGATTTCTTGGGGTGTTTTTGTGCCATGACAACAGCTTCAGGTAGAGGACAGTACTCCAAACAAGGGAGGACTGTAGCAAACAGAGGTATTTTATAATTTAGAAACTGTGGTATTTTGCACATGCAAAATACAAGAGGCTACAATAATGTGCTGGGCATTTACAGATACATGTTCATATCAGGCTAAACAAATGGCAACTAAAGTGTAAGTTTACTGAATAATAATAATAGCATCAAACAACATAATAAGGCAGACAGAAATGTCAGGCCCCATGGAATTCTATCATTGGTTTCCATGAGTTGGATAGACTAACTTTACAAGGGATGGAGGGTTTGTGAAGACAAAAGTTGGGTGGCCAGCAATGGCAATTAATGTACTGAAAGAAAATGCTCATCTCGGAATACCACATTCTCTTTTTGTCCATTTAATCTGGGACAAGCTAGATGCAGTGTCTTCTTATGAATTGAAAATCAAACTCTGGCAGGCATTCCTTAACCTGGAAACAAACTCAAGAGTAGATTTAAAAAAAGAAAATCAAATTCACCAGGGCCCTACACTACTTGCTGCCATTGTATTGTTATGTGGTGTCTATTGCTTGTATAACCTAGCCAAATTCTTCACCTAAATAATATTCTCAGACAGATATTTATATGATGTGTGTTTAGAAATCAT
This sequence comes from Xenopus borealis, assembly GCA_024363595.1. Lineage (NCBI taxonomy): Eukaryota > Metazoa > Chordata > Amphibia > Anura > Pipidae > Xenopus > Xenopus borealis. The sequence continues at coordinate 121,103,717 of CM044439.1, forward strand.
TGTTCACTTATTATTGTTTTATTTCTGCAGTATTTAGATTGAGTATACAAGTTTTTAGACAGGAATCCTTGTCATTTAGGCACTCATATAAAATGAAGATAGTTAAAAGAATTATTATCCATAAGAGTCAGATATACCATTTTGTTTTTCAATTCAAATAAAAAAGTGCAAACATTTCAATTTATTCACCAATATTTCCACTCTGGTTTTATTCCCATTTTTCCAGTTGGGTTGCGTGTGTTAAAAACAAAATAGCACTATTTTAATATAGATAATAATTAACTATGATTAACTGTATAACTTCTTGCTTCCAACAGTAAGGTTAAGGTTTAAATATAACACTGGATGAATGCAAAGGGGCCAATGGGTGGTGGGTTTATAAAATGCAATATAAAATTATAATTTTGCCTAATTTATATTACTAATTTAGAGAAACTGGAGAGAGAACAGTCTCCCCGGAGAGAAGGCCGTTAACACCAGGGTCACATAAGATAATAGGCCAAGCAACTTAGAATATTATTTTATGTGTGTATTTAGGGTCGGATTTGGCATTGCCGGCCCAGACCTGCTCCTTGCATGAAGCTTTTGTCCCCAGTGCGGCTGCGGTGCTGGGAGTTGCTGCTCGGGTGGGCTTTGTGTCTCGGTCGGGGGTTCCCAGTTCGACTATTTTACATGTAATATTCCATTGAAGCCTAAATAACATAAAAGATCCCTTTCCGTATGATAATTTATTTAGTTTACTTATGGATTTTTTCAGAGAGTACCCTGCCTTCTTCAGGATAAATATAAAAATGAATGAAGAATATTAAATATTGCAGTGTGAAAATATTCGCATTAACCTATTGAATTATAATAAACATGGTAAAAATGTGGGTTCTTGAACTATTTACTATAGCAGGGGTCCCCAACCTTTTTTGCTCGTGAGCCACATTTAAATTTAAAAAAGAGTTGGAGAGTAACACAAGCATGAAAAAGTCCATGTGGATGTCAAATAAGAGCTCTGATTGGCTTTTTGGTAGCTCCTATATGGACTGGCAGCTTACAGGAGAGAATGTTTGGCAGTACATCTGTTTTTTATACAACCAAAACTTGCCTCTAAGCCAGTAATTCAAAAATAAGCACCTGCTTTGAGGCCACTGGGAGCAACATCCAAGGGGTTGGAGAGCAACATGTTGCTCGCGAGCTACTGGTTGGGGATCACTGTACTATAGTTTTTCCTTCTGGATTTTATTTCTAAAAGTATGTGGTAGCTCTGGAATGACATGAACCACTATAGTTTTATGCCAGGGGAAATGTCTTATAACACATGAGCATGATTTCATGGGGAAACAAGTTTTTCTTTACCAATGATAGCAAGTACCACTTTTTTGAGAGTTAGAAACAGAATTGCACATTTTTTATAGCTTTTGAATATGTTTGAATATGTCGGAACACATTCATTATCTATTTGGTAATAATGGTCAGAGCAGATTATCTATAGTGCTGAGCACTAACAACCATTTGTATCATTAAGCTATTATACATATTGCTTGTTGAGGTTAACAATCCAAAGCTGGTTATCCACATAAAGATGTACATTGACCAAAAGAATGCATCTTTGCACTATTAGGTCACCAATTTGTAAGGTCAAATCAGGCTGACCTAAGCAAACTCTATCATCTATCTATTTATCTATCTATCTATTTGTCAGGAGCGCCCGATCGCGGTCCAATCTCCATCCGAGGTCACAGATTCAATGCCTGATAATAGGATTTTGTTTCTGCATTCCTGGGTGTTCTATATTTCTTCCTGAATTGATTTGTGGACTTTGACCTTGACTGAACCTTGTTTTCTTCACCTATCTGCCTGCCTATTGAATTATTGCCTGGACTACATTGATTCTTGAACCCTTGTCTGTACTGCAAACTTGGACTTTAAACCCTAAGCAGCCTCCTTGGTCCTGACTACTCCCGCTGGGAACCAACAGGCCCCACTGACACTATTTATCTATCTATCTATCTATCTCTCTCTCTGTATCTATTGTTAACTATCTTTAATCAGCTATTATTAACATGTATTTCAATAGCGCCAACTTATTTCGTAGCGCTGTATCTGTTTATTTATTAGGGATGCAACAAATCCACTATTTTGGATTTGGCCAAACCCCCAAATCCTTCCTGAAAGATTTGGCAGAATGCCAAACCGAACCCTAATTTGCATATGCAAATTATGGGTGGGAAGGGGAAACATTTTTTACTTTTTTGTGTGATTTCCCTCCCTGGCCCTAATTTGCATATTCAAATTAGGATTCGGATTCAGTTCGGCAGAAGGATTCCGAATCCTGGATTCGGTGCATCCCTATTATCTATCTATCACTCTCTCTATCCATTGTCTTTCTCTGTCATCTTTCTGTCAATCATACCTACCTATATGTAACAACAATCATCTATATCTGTCTAATCCAGCTCCTCTCTCTTAGGCCTGAACAGACAGTTAAGTGAATGAAATGCTGTAGAGAAGCATTGCACATAATCATTTTTATTAGCCTCTGCTTTTAGCTTTATGTGCCATCAGGCTATCTTGCCACCAGCATGTTTTTGAGGGGTGACAGTTCTGAATTATCACCGTTGTGAGATCCTATCTCATTAACTGAAATGGGAGAAGAAAGCATCACGCAATCATAAAAATAATTTGGCACAGAGAAGCCACTTAGGAGCAGCTGTCAAACAGTTTGGAAGATAAACTTCTAAATAAAAAGAATAGAGAGCTTCAATGTCAAGGCATATGCTTTCTCTGCATTAGAGACTTCTTAATGATATGAAGTGCTTGTGTTTATGCAGAGCAGCTAGACACTCCATATATGATATTGATTATATCTTAACCCCAATTGAGTAAAGTCCTTCTTTTCCTAATCAGATATTGCAGCGGTAGTTTTTAAACGTCCCTTAATGCCAGAACATATTTTATCTCTGAAGGCTGCGGCAGGAGATAGGGGCTTTGTCTCTTCTCTCCTTGTGGCTGGAAGCCCAGTTTTAGGACAACATGGGCCCTTTGGGGTTTAGTTTTGGCAGCTTTCATCCTGGAATTTAGAACATACATCTTTATCACTGCTGCTGTTGTCAGAGAACATTAGATAATTAATTGCCCATTTGTCAGGCCTGCACTGAAGATGTTCAAGCCATAAACACAATCAGGATAAATAGAGATGCTCTCTGAAGGCGTTTTGCTATGTCATACATTTCTTGCCGGCATATTTTTACTATTAAACCAGCCTCATTATTAATCACATGTAATGTTAATTAATTAACAGCCTCTGTGCATTGGGGGGTCTCTCTATGACTTTCAATTATGTTAAAGAGCTAATTGGCAAGCATGCACGTTATTGCACTCACATAGCTACTTAATTGTTATTAATGATGTTTCTGACCGAGGTACCACACGAGTGAGAAAAAAAAACACTCAAACTCATGTGTTTGATGCTGCAAGACAAACAGAAATATGTTCTGCATTCTCTTAAAAATAGACACAAAGATTATACACATAAGAATTTCCTCTACAACATAAAACTAAGAATCACAATTAGGAGCAAATTAAAACCAAAATCATGGATTAAGAAAAAACCTGCCTAAACTGGCCTAAATATTCTCTTCCCTATCAGAGGCAAAAACATAGAACTTGAAAAATATACTGGAGTATCTCTAATATTCTTTCATCAGCACAAGTAGAAGAATAAATATAGTAAGTGTATTTGTCTGTAGTGGCTTAGCTAGTGAACAGTGAGCTTTACTGCAAAACTCTGAGGGGGTCCCTTCTTTGTCACCCAGACACTGATGTTGGCTATTGTTGCCACCAGCTTCTGGAAACCAGTAGTCCTTTTCATTGTTCCTGCCCAAATTACTGATCTACTTGTACTTCTGTGGGGATATCTGGAAGCCATGAATCCTGGAGAGCTCAAGGACATTATTGACTTTTGTTAAAGCACAACAAATGTTGGAAACTCACTTAGTAAAATGTACTGATAAGCTACCCTATAGGGTGCTGTTTGTCCCAAATGTATTCTGTATACAGAAATATCCCTAGTACACAGAACAAATGTGTCTCAGTATACATAAGAATTTGCTAACCCATACACAGATAAAAAATATGCAAAACACCTATTTCTATTAAAGAATGACAACAAAATCTGGTGTGTGCACAAAAGGATATAATTATATTACAAACTCCATTCTGAATGGTACCCCGTGCTACCAGTCAGTTAAATACAAAAAATAATTCCGAGAACACAGCAGACAGTTTAGTGGATTAGGACTTGTGTGTCCCTTAAAGGGATACTGTCATGGAAATTTTTTTTTTTAAATGCATTCTGCGTTGAAATCCATTTCTCAAAAGAGCAAACAGATTTTTTTATATTTCATTTTGAAATCTGACCTGGGGCTAGACATATTGTCAATTTCCCATCTGCCCCAAGTCATGTGACTTGTGCTCTGATAAATTTCAATCATTTTTTACTGCTGTACTGAAAGTTGGAGTGATATCACCCCTCCCTTTTTCCCCCCAGCAGCCTAACAACAGAACAATGGGAAGGTAACCAGATAACAGCTCCCTAACACAAGATAACAGCTGCCTGGTAGATCTAAACACAGCACTCAGTTGTAAAAACCCATGTCCCACTGCATTACAATCAGTTACATTGAGAAGGAAAAACAACAGATTGCCAGAAAGCAGTTCCCTCCTAAAGTGCTGGCACAAGTCACATGACCAGGGGCAGCTGGGAAATTGACAAAATGTTTGGCCCCATGTCAGATTTCAAAACTGAATATAAAAAAGCTGTTTGCTCAGTAATTTGGATCTTCATACCTTATGTCTACTATAAAATCATATAAACATTAAATAAACCCAATAGGCTGGGCTTGCTTCCAATAAGGATTAACTTGATCTTAGTTTGGATCAAGTACAAGCTACTGTTTTAGTATTACAGAGAAAAAGGAAATCATTTTTAAAAATTTGAGTTATTTGGAAAAAATGGAGTCTATGGGGCAAATTCACTAAAGGGCAAATATTTGCCAGCGAATGATTCAGCACACTTCACCAGAAGAAAATTTGTTACCACTATGCTAATTCACTAAAATGCAAAGTTACATCCTGTGTGCTGATCGCTGGCAACTTTTCGCTAGCGTTGCTTGAGCATTGCGAGCACTTCTAAGCGAAATGATGCTATATAGATCACTTCTGCTTAGCAAAACTTCCTTTTAAGCATAAGTCCTCTTACGCTTAGGTCAATTTCAATAGGGCGGGTACATGAAAATCATATGGACATCTTTATGAACATGCTTGAAGGCCACTTTTTATTACAAATGTCCAAGTAACCTGAATAAAGACAAAAGAGATCCTATAATGCCCTACATATGAACCTACCCGAAAACTAATGTTCCATGCCGCGCAAATGTCTGGGGAAAAATCTTAGCACAAAAAAGTTTAATAGTTAGGACTTCCCACTTATAAAAAGGACAAGTTGCCAGAAGTAGAAGCACAACTTACATACAGTACATGATCAGATCTGATTGACGCTTGATATGGAATTACTTTTAAAACAATGACTAAGAAATGGTAAACCTTAATTTTGATCAGGTGAAAGAGCTGAGCAACATAAACTGTTTTGATATTGACCCCAAATTCCTATACAATGGAAAGGGTTATATTGAGTCTTAATTACTTGTGACCAGAGCTTTGTACAGAAAATTATTTTATCTTTTTTTCCCTTCATGGATGACTTTTTATTCATAATCCCTGCTTCATATCAGTGGGAAGTAGATATGTAAATGTCTTTAACACAAATATAAGATGCATTAGCAGGGTGATGTGAAATTAGAAAGCAAAAGCATTATTGGCAGGGGAATAAGGCAAGGAAGCTTTTTATAATGAAATTCAGAAGGATATATGGGGATTTAATGCGAGTGGACGCTGTGTGACTTAACTTGGTACTCTATTAATTTTGACCAACAGATGACCCTATGATGGAGCCACCACTATTGTACTGCAGAAAAATTTGTTCCTTATTTATGGGATACATTATTCATTAATACTATCTAGCTTGGAGTCTCATCTAGTATTTATTAGCAATGCCTAATAGCAAGGCGCATTCTGTGCTATGTCATATCTGGATTGTTGACTACACAGTTAAACATAAGAATTCCCCTAAGCATTAAGAATACCACACAGATCAGAAATATTTATCACACGTATCAAACAGTGTAATATCCACCTCTCTTTGGGTCATATTTCGTAAATGATCATAATCACTTTTGTTGGTCTGTATATCATTATTACTATATTGTCTGACTGACTCTATGCCATGGTCTGTGTCTGTTATTTCCAATACTTTTGTCTTGAATCCTACTAACAATGCCCGGGCTGGAGGGCTACATGATGGCCAATGCTTACCAGTGGAGTTCTCAGTCCGATAGCGCTTCAACTTTTTTGTAACTAGGAGATTATTTGTTTGCATAATATAAATGCTAGAATGTGTAAAAGGATTTGTCTCAGGATAATTAATAACAGCATGAATAAACAAAATTGTTGGTATTTCCCTTTTTTAACCCTTTTTGTAATATTTTAGCATAGTTGTTCCCTGCCTAGAACAGGGAGGCCCTGTTTGATGGTCAGTTAGAGTGAGATTTGAGGAGAATGCCTGTTGGGACCTGATGCTGACTAGGTCCTGTATCCATGCAGGGCTCATTTATGATCACAGCAATAGGTACAACATGTGTTCCTGGCAAAAGCCTTATGCCTTCCAGCCTTTGCCTAGACCTGCATCAAAATACAGCAAAATGTCTGCTGCATCTGCATAGGAGAATTGGGCACAAGTTGCAGTCAACTTGTAACAGAAACCCTTACAGGTATTGGATCCGTTATCCGGAAACCCATTATCCAGGAAACCTCGAATTATGGAAAGGCCACCACCCATAGACTGCCTTTTATCCACATTATTCAAATTTTTTAAAACAATTTCCTTTTTTCTCTGTAATTATAAAACAGTACCTTGTCCTTGACCCAGACTAAGATTAATCCTTAAAGGGATACTGTCATGGGAAAACGTTTTTTTTCCCCCCCAAAAAACATCAGTTAATAGTGCTGCTCCAGCAGAATTCTGCACTAAAATTAATTTTTCAAAAGAGCATACAGATTTTCAATTCAATTTTGAAATTGAATATAGCAGCCTAACAAAAGAACAATGAGATTGTAACCAAATAGCAACTCCCTAACACAAGGTAACAGCTGCCTGGTAGATCTAATGGTGGCCATAGATGTAGAGATCCGCTTGTTTGGCGATGTTGCCAAACAAGCGGATCTCTCCCCGATGTGCCCACCTTGATGTGGGCAATATCGGGATGATCCTATCGTGGGATCCTATCGTGGGATCATTGGAACATAATGGAGGCCTTACGGGAGGTCGGATTGCGGGACCGCATCAACGAAAAGATGCATTCACGATCAGACTGGATTCTTAGTCCCGCCCGATCGACATCTTGGCCGACTTTTAGCCAGATATCGATATGTGAAGCCCGCCGGAGGGCCCCATGCATGGACCAATAAGCTGCCGACTTGGTCTGTCGGCAACTTTTATCGGCCCGTGTATGGCCACCTTAAGAGTCCCACCAAGTCCCACTGAGACTGATTCAGTTACATTAAGTAGAAGAAATAGCCTGCCAGAAAGTAGTTCCATCCAAGTGCAGGCACAAGTCAAATGACTGGGGAAGCTGGGAAACTGCCAATATGTCTAGCCCCATGTCAGATTTCAAAATTGAAAATAAAAAAATCTGTTTTTTGAGAATTGGATTTCAGTGCAGAAGTCTGCTGGAGCAGCACAAACGTATGTGTTTTGAAAAAAAACATGTTTTCCCATGACACTATCACTTTAATTAATCCCTATTGGAAGCAAAACCAGTCCACTGGGTTTATTTAATATTTACATGATTCTGCATAATAGGTTCCACAGAAGGTGCACTTTAAACCAGATTTCAGCAGACCGTTAATCTCCAGGGTTACTTATCCAAGGCACAAGCTTAAGAAAAGGCATTTTAATTACTCTACAACTTGGGCCTGATTTGACATAGGTGTAAATGTTGTTCCTGTATCAACAAACTAACTGAAAGTTCGACTGGAATACTGCAAAGACATTGTATTGTGAGTACAAAGTATGGCAGGTAGCTCTTTCAAAGCAGTGCTGTTTAAGAATTCTTGTCAATACATTACACACATTCAGAGGCTGATATTCATGGAATAGGCTTACTGTCAATGTACAATTAATATGATGATTATAGAATGTATTCAAGTATTTTGTAAAAGCCTACAACATAGTGTGAGAGCCTTAGCCCCAGTGATATGGTCGATGCAGCACCTTCATGTCAATGCTGGGTTCTTGTTGAGTTCCCACAACCAGGACCGAACTGGGATTCAAAATAGGCCCTGCCATTCCTCCTACAAAGAGGCCCAAACAGCCCCCACCAGCCCACTTAATAGTCATTTTCTATGGCAACTTACAGCAGCCCCTCTGGCATTTGCCAGAACCCACAGATTGCCAGTCCGGGCCTGCCCACAACCATAGTCTAATGCCTACACTGCCTAATATACTTTATATTCTTTTACACTACTTTTTATGAAGAGAGGGTTTTGAGACCTCTGAGCTGTGCTTGGTGTTTGACCATGTATGAATAAATTGATATGTATGCACCAGATACTTTATTGTTACATTTTCCTGCCACAGACAAACACACACACACACCACACAACTCTGCAAGTTTTAGTCTACTCCCAAAAGATGCAAGATACTACAGTTGTCTTAAAGGAAGAATTTTCTTTAAGGAATATGGAAGTAATTTCAAGGCTCAGCGATTACTAGTCACAGAGTCTTCTTGAAGCATCACTCACGTTGGTATGAAGGTTGACTGTCACACCTATGCAAGGAGACGTGTTCATGGAAGAGTAAGTCAGTTTTTGGAAGAATGTAAATCTTTGTGGATGTGTCTGTTTGCACTTAAGGGTTCAATGAATTATTGTGCTCAGTAAGTGCACTGACTGCAAGCATTAAGATTCCAATTGAGTACAATTTCTATATATATATATATATATATATATATATATATATATTGTATTGCTGCGCGGAAAATTAGTCTAAAATATGATTATGCATATTACATTTTTGCCATTAATTATCTGTGTTGTAAAGGTGCTGGTATGTACACACTGATTAGATGTGCAATATTCTGTGTAATAGATTTCATTATATGTACTCAAGCTCTGAATTCTGGAAAGGCCTTCTGCCATAGATTCCATTTCAGCAAATCATTTAGTGTTTGAAAAATTCCCTTTTCCTCTATAATAATAAAATCTTGTTCTCAATGGTAACTAAGCTACACAAATCTATATTGGTGGAAAGTCATTCCTGTTGGGTTTATTTAATGCATAAATGTTTTACAGACTTAAGGTATGGAGAGCTAAATTATTGAAATATCCATAATATGAGAAACCCCAGGTCTCAAGCATTCCAAATAATAGATCCCGTACCTGTACTTTATACATCCACCAGGAATTCCATGTCTCTGGTAAGCTCACATTTATATACCTCTATTTGTCTTGCTGTTAATGTGGCAGTGCAAATGTTAATTGAGTTCACTCATAAGAAAGAATAAAATCAGTTAACACAAGTGCTGCCCCTAGTCTTGCAAAGTCAGCACCTACAGATTCAGATCATTATACTACATAATAGGAACAAACAGCCAATATATATACATTTTTTAGTAGCTGTATGCACAAAATGTCTCAATGTCTTAAATATGTTGATAATGGGTTGAGTGCAGAGGACCTCTTGTATTTGTCTATATATATATATATATATATATATATATATATATATATACTTCTTATGTCTGCAAGGCATAGAGGAAGACTGTTTTTACTAAGCCTCCTGTTAAATTGTACACTCCTACCCCAAATATTACTTAGGTCAAGGTTGCTTCTTAGTCCGTGGCTTTGTAGTTTAATTCAAAAACTGGATTTGAAGGCATCTTTTCATATTAAGGTGTCCAACTCCCTTTTGGGTCTATGTTTCAGGACTGTCCAAAATAAATAATAAATAAATAAAAGGGAGAGTTGTAAGGTATAGGTCAGGCATCCTTGTCTTATATCCTTAAAATTCAATGAAGGTGTTACATTTACCATTATAAATTATATCACTATCGTATGATTGTGTTAATGTCAACTATTGTGATTATAAAGTGATTTGCTGTTGTGATGCAATTACTATTTACTGTTAAAGTATATATTATGTAAAGACAATCAATTTAGTTGTTAGACTAGATAATGACAGGAATATGGAACACAGTATTGCCTTAAAAATTCTTTAGAAATGTTATTTATCAAAATTCATAATTGTGTAGTTTATAGAGGCTTTTCCTACTGTGAAAACAACCACAAATATCTACATACTAAATAAAATATCTGAATACAAAAAGTGAGAACAAATAAAAACATGGAAAGCATTTGAGAATACAAAAAGCTCAAAGTCCTTGTTTTCTTAAGAATGTTCATGTGAAAATGAAAAAAAAAACTCTGATAACCTCTAAAACCTTGAAGCAAAGAAAGATTTTACAAATAGAAAGGGACAGCTTCCATTGACTTTACAGTTTATAGATGGGGAAGTTTTATCACAGGTCGAATTTTTTTAAATTAGAATATACTGACAATTCAACAGGGAGATTATTTAAGGAAAAATGTAGATGGTTAATCGAATGGTTCCTACCTGGAATTTTGAATCCTATTTGATTTGTACGAATCAAGTTTTTCTCTCGAAAAAAAGATCCGGAAGGCTAATAACACACATTCAAATTTACATTCAAATAGGGTGATTAACATTTGAATGTGTGAGTTTTGGCACTTGGGGCCTGATTTACTAAGGGTGTAAGTAAAATCGAGGGAATTTTCGAAGTAAAAAAATTAGAAGTCATTTTTTTGGATATTTCGACCATCGAATAGGTTACTACAACTTCAACTTCGATTAGATGTAAAAATCATTAGAACATTCGATCGAAAATTCGACCATTCGATAATTGAAATACTGTCTCTTTAAATAAACTTCGACTTCAATACTTCACCACCTGCGAAGTCCTATGTTAGCCTATGGGGACCCTCTAGAGCAAATTTTTTTGTTGAAGTAAAATCGTTCGATCATATGCAAAAATCGTTCGAATCTCAGGATAGCCAAATTTTTATAAAAATACTTTGTCTTCGATATTCGAAGTCAAAGTATTTCAATTTGATTGTCGAATTTCGAAGTGGAAAATACTTCGAAATTCGCCAATCAAATTGAAGTTCTTTGACTTCGAATATCGAAGACGAAGTATTTTTATAAGAATTTGCCTTAGAAAATCAGCCCCTTGAAAATTCTAATTTGAATTTACTATTCAACCCTTAATAAATCTGCTCCTTAAATTTTAAAACAAACTGTGGTTTGGAGTAATTAGTCTACTACAGTGATATAAAGTTCCAATCAGGGAAACAAAAAAGAAACAAACAGGAGTAAATCAGCCCCTTTGTGTTCAGATGTAATAATCAACCTAAAAAGCACAATAAAAATATTTTTAGTAGCCTTAAATGAGATATTGCCAAATAAATAAATGTAATTTTTTTGTGAATATTTATTCCATAAATATACAGTATATATTTATCCATGTGGGCAGCACTCCACTTTTGGGGGCAGATTTATCAAATTTGCTTGATTCGAATAATTTGAATAAAATTCTATTTGAATTATCGAATATTCGTCATTTTTCATTATATATATATATATATACTGTATATGCGCAAGGGAATAATTCTCAAGCATGCACTTTCCTAGTGTAGCATAATCCATTCTAAATATTCCCATATGTTTTACAACATTATTAATGGGTGGATTTTTGGATCTAAGGATAAGACATATTAGTTTTATTTGCTGAGCAGTACTGATTCTGTAAATGCTTCCATTTATTTGATGCTGATTAATAGCTATATAACATGTAGTTACAACTGGTTTATAGCAGGCTAGATGAGCCTTGTATTGTAAGGTATATAAACACGTTTTAATGGAATAAAAAAAAAAAAAAGAAGTGGGTAATATACACTGAAATATGTATATATTTAATAGGATTTTGATAAATTATCTCCCCTTAAGATTTAGAAAACTTTAAATCTCTAGGTGTGGCTCTTCCACCGCCAGCACCTTATAAATTACAGTTATAATGAAGCAGTCATTTATTGTGAGACGATGATAAATGGCTTGCCCTAGGAGGAACTAAAGAATAGCCAAGTAGATCATTTTCATATTTGGTGAAAACAATATTAAGTATCCAGACCTCAGTGATTGCCCTAATAAATGAATAATCTGAGGTGAGGGGATGGCAGTCTGTGTAAAAAAAAAAAACAACTTGGGCTTTCTCTGTCATTTGTCAGGCTTTGCTATGACAGCATGCATTATGGGTAAATGAGCAATCAGCAAGAACTATGTTATGGCTGGGGTGTTTTGGAGGAATTTATCATATTCTTCGCTTAGTACCTTTAAGACCTCAAGGCTTAATGGCTCCGGTGCATGACTGTGAGTGAACACGCTTCTCTCAGATATAATACTTCATTTCCACTATATTCTACATGATGATTATTATGATCTTTTCTTTCTTTCTTTTGCATTCATTTAATGTATATACTGGTCACCAACTGTGTTTTCACAGAAATGATACAAGAGCACAAGTTTAATAGCATATATTTTTCTGGTTCAGGAATAATAATGGAAAAATAATTTTTTCCCCTTTTTTGTAGTTTTTGTCCTGTACCCCGATGGGAGGCATGTATACAGCAAGAAAGGCCCTAAGAGAACCCTGAAGGGTCAGTCTATGTACCTAGATTGTGGCCACACAAGGGAGGCTGTTTTGAAGGACACACAGAATTTTTTTTAGAAATCTGTGGGAAATGATTTTCAAGTGATGTCATTTAATAGTTGTAATTACATACCCAATTCATTGCCTATCATCGTATGGAGCTAATTACAGTATTTATAAAGGCTAATGGCACATAGTCATTTTGTCCATCCAGAAGAAAACAGTGTTGGTCTGCAGGGCACAAAATGCCTCATCCACCTGTCTCTGCTATTTAATGGTAAATACCTTCACTTTTGAATATGGAACAGTGGCAGGAGGCTCTTTGTATTTTTATATGTAGGTCCACTTGTCACCACTCCATGGTGCATTAACCAGGGCACTTGCCATTAACAATAAATGACAGGTGGACAGGGGCATTTTGACTGCCATTGTTTTACATTGGACAGCATTGGCTGTCAAACCGCTCCATGTACCACTGACCTTAGCATAACCCACTAATTCAGACAATCTGAAAGTGGACCCTTTTTTTTGCTGGTTTTCATGCTAATATCTATTTATATAACATGATTATACATTTTGTTATACATTGCTGTTATTTCACTTTATAAATATGCAGGATTTTCCATGGTATACCACCAGGTTCATAAGGAGCTCGCCGTTAATAAGGTCTATGGCATTTTGTGCAGTGGATTTAGTATTTCTGAGCTGTATCCAAGTATTGCTGCTTGTTTGCCATAAGCAGATTACTTTTTTATGGAAAGTCCATGGTGTCTATGATGTGGATGATTTTTGGTATTGTATTGGCCACATGATTTGTCATTTTGTCATTTTGCTAATTCTAACTATGACCAGAAGCTTGTTGAGCTAGTGTGCTTAGATCACAGGGCCTGGCTTGACTAGACTGGAATAACAACAAGCGAGTGGCTATAAAAATAAACAATCTTCAAGGGCTATTAAATATAAAAAGGATTCCAACATGCAGTCTCCTTAATGTGGACATTCACATAGAGATCTGCTTGTATAAAAGGATTCCAACCTGCAGTATCCTTAAGGTGGCCATACACATAGAGACATCACCAAATGAGTGGATCTCTCTCCGATATGCCCATCGCAAAGGGGTGATAACGGGCTGATCTGATCATGCGCCCTAGGGCCTAATGATAAGATCATAATGAAGGGTTATCAACAGATGCGGTCCACGATCCAAAGAGATTTTCAGTCCTGCCCGATCAATATCTGCCTGACCTTTGGCCAGATATTGATCGGGGAAGCCCGTCAGAGGGCCCCAACACAGACCAATAATTTACCAACTTGGTCTGTCAGCAGCTTTTATCACGACATGTATGGCCACCTAACCTTTACATGGCTAGTTTGGTTTCTCATTCTGTTTTTTAAATAAATCCAGATCATAAAATCTGTTTTGTACAGAGACAGAGAAAAGCAGACTGTTCCTTCATGTAGTCCCATTGTCCCGTGCATGGTGTCGGACTGTGTGGAGCTACACTGAGTAGATTTCAGCATTAGTGTAGTTTCACACCAGCCATCATTGTGCCCGTCAAAGGTGCTGCATGTAGAAGTGCCCTAAAAGCACTCACCCTTCAGCTTTATGCCTTTATGTGGTTAAAGAACTCCTTGATGACATCTGATTTCTCGAATTTAACAATAGGGTATACATTATCCTACATATATATATATATGTGTGTGTGTGTGTGTGTGTGAGTGTGTGTGTTTGTGACACATACTTCTGTTTAATAAGAGGCCATACTTTTGTCTTGATGATATTCTCCCTCTGCCCCACTTAAAAGTGTAAAATATCATGTCACAATTTACATTTCCATCATGCCTTACTTTTTTTCCACTCATTTTTCTGTAAAAATGGTATAATGGGTAAAATTTTACATTTTAGCTAGTATCTGGGTATCATAATGTTTCCTAATTATCCTAATTTTATACTTAAGCACCTAAAACTGCCACCACTGACAAGGCTTGACCATCAGTCACCAACACTTTGTTTGATTCTGGGATGGTGGCATTGCCCAGCCTGAAATATTCAGATAAAAGGATGATGGCATATTTGACTGTGATATAGTTTCTTCCTAATTAATTATAAATGCAGTCTGAAGTTAAAATGCCTTCTGGTCAAAATCTTTATTTATTCTGTTGATTAAAGAAAACAATGATGATAGTAACCCATGGATTCTACAAAACAATTCTCTATTAAGAGCTCTTTCATCTCAGCTTTTTCCTCTACTGTTGTACTTTAAAAAGTTTTTTCCAAAATTGATATAACTGTCTGTATAATGCAGTTGTATCTTAGAGGCAGCAATCAATAATGACTAATGCAGGGGAAGGGGCTTACAAATGCTATGATTATATTATTAAATGATTGATTTTGCTTGAAGATGATGAAGAACCAATGTGTGTGCCACATATATCTTCTCCTTATTATAACCACCGAAACACAAAAATCAATATTGATATACTTTCTAAAATGCTATTATTACTGTTTGCTGTCAGAAATCATTTTAACATAATTAGTAATATGTATATATACATTTTTTTTAACTGCTCTCACACATATATACACATAGGGCAATGTGCTGACACTGTACCTTATCTTATTAATAATAATAATAATAACAATGTTATAAACAGACTGGTCACCAACTGGTAGTGAATGGGTTAGCATAAAAGAAAATTGTGTTTAAAATGAGAAAATTCATTCAGTAGCAAAACTGCTATGATGAAGGATTTTCGATGGTGACATGCGTTTGACAGTTTTCCTAAGGTAAGTTATTTTGGTAAAAACATATGTTTCCATTTTCTCTGCCTCTGCTTCCATTTTGGTCCCAAGGCTCCATTAGGGTCATGGCAACATTAAGGCTTTTGTCACTGTGATTAATAGCTCTTTAGATCATCTTTAATTCACTCTCTTAATGACTGAGGGTCTTTTCTGCTCTCCAAGTAATCTGGTGATGTATGAGCCAATAGAACACCTTGTGGCAGAGGTGAAAAACATTCGGGCGATGCAAATATTATCATGGGAACAAATGTTTTCCCTTTTAATAAAAATTAATGAATTCTGCCCAGGAGCTAGTAAGGGAAACCATGGTGTGGAAAATTCAGCAAAACTAAGCTTCTATTTCTTGATACCATCGATTTGTCTTTTTTAAACAGACAATAATAACAGGGCTGAATGCATAAATACAGAGCAGTTATGAGGGCAGATTGGCACTCAGAGAAATGAGGTTAAGTTAGCAATACATATTTGCCAGAGCACCGTGAAATATTTCTGTCCCCTTAACTTCTTTTTTATGTTTATATCCGCCTGCATCTCTAATTCTAATGCAGTAATGTGTCAACAATACAAAAAATTTATTTTTTTATGACTCGGGTGGTCAGAAATCACAAAACCATTTTCTGCAGGAGGTAAATATTGGCAGTTCAGCTGAATAATTAAAAATCTTCCTTTTGGGAATGACATGGCTTTACATTTCTTTACACTTATTATAGAATGATAAGAATTAACTTCACCTGCTGCTCAGTATTTCCCTGTCTGTAACCCCATGGGAGAGAGGTTTCCCAACTAGCCAAGGGCTGCTATGCCTAGTTCATGTGCCTACTTTATACAAGGGGAGGAAGCACTTGGCTCACCATCTTTGATTTCCATTTGGGAACAGTGGGGGATTTGTTGGGGAGTCTGAGGCAAGCTTTCAACTAAGTAGGGACCCCGTAATGAGATAAAGGTGGTCGTAGATAGTTCTTGTCATAACTCACCCACAAGAGTTTTGAGATATATATTGTATTTAGCAAGAGTAGCATTCTACACCCACTGAGTACAAGTAGTGTGGAGTACTCAGTTATTTAGTATGCCCCAGTTGAGACCTGGCTGGTGTGAAGGCCACAGCTGCCTTCCAATGGAAGTATCCATTCCATGGAGGCATTTCTAATTGGTGCTTTCTCATTCTATCTTTAATGCTGTATAAGCCTTTATGAAACTGATTGCTATACCAAGACATTGAGGCATTTTCCTCCCATGTAATAAAAGGCACTGTTTGCCCAGGAACAGTAACCGGTAGCAACCAATAAGATGTTTGCTTTTAAACAGATGACCAGTAAATGCTACCTGCTGATTGGTTGCTATGGGTTACTGCACCTGGGGAAACTGAGGGGGGAATTTATTAAATCTCAGATTTATCTCACTATTTTAAAAATAAAAATTCAACGTAACTCCCAAACAGGGAGATTGTATGTGCAGGAAAAGTCTTGACACAAGGCATAATAAATACATGTATACCCTTCCCATTTAAGAATCAGGGATCATTTGCAAAATATTTAAGATAGCCAACTAAGTCAAAGTCAATTTAATCTGATTCATTAAGAATTATATTGCTACATTTTACACAGGGACTACGTTTTTACCTGCAACTTGCTTTCAGGGTTAAAACTCCCCAAAATGGTTGTCCTTTTATTGGCCACCAGTGGGATTACCTGACTATTGTTTGAACTATGGCAAAAAAAAAGGAACAATGCACTCACCATTAAATTTTAAACAATTAGGCCGTAACCACAAAATTCATATAGACAAAGACAAATGTTCTTCTGCATTCTGGGTTGTCTTTTGACTTGCCTACATGAATTTTGTGCTGGTTTCTGGTTATATTTCAGGAAAATTTTATGACATATTGCAATTTTTGTTCCAACATGGCCATGCCATCACCTTTTACCCGCAGTAAATTGTGCACTAGAGCAGTGCAAGTGCTGCACTTTGTATAGGCATGTACCACTCGTACAAAAGTCAGTCACTGGTGTTGATGCAGCAAAGAAAACAAAGTCAAAGCCTAATTTACTTATTAATAACATTTCAGAAAGTATTATCTACATTAAAGATTTTAAGACTTTTGGGGTAAAATATTTTGTCAGGTTCCTTAAATTTAAGACAAGCTTATATATATAGGGAAGAACACTGACGTATTAGTCAGCTTGCTATAGTTCAAGGAGTATTTGCTGCAAACTCTTCCCTTGTACAGGCACAGAATACAATAAAACTCTTTTCACAGACATTTTAAACTGATATTGTAAAATCTGTGTGGCACACAGGCTAGATGTGTTTTAATTCGATAATCCAGCATGTTGTTATATTTTGATAGCACTGAATTCTTTCTTCACTTAACAAGAAAGCAAATTCTCTTAAGAATTCTGTTTTCTATAATTGTTTCCAATACCAGCACTATCATTTAGATCTTGAAAGAAAGAACAGCAAACTTTTTTGTTCAATGTTTTTACCTCTGTGCAGTGCTTATCTACAAAGCAGCATATTACAGAAGGTCTTGAAGTCTGCGTGTTGCTTAGTTTTTTCCAGAAACCCAAGGAGGTTTGCTAAATTGTTCCTTCTTCATGCCAAGGACAAAAAAAGGATCAGCAAATGTTACAAACACACATGTGCATATATATATATATATATATATATATATAT
>CM044439.1:121127334-121189407 GCA_024363595.1 Xenopus borealis
AATAAACTCCTCAGAGTGAAATAGCTAAATGCCCCATATCAGCTGTTGTGCTACATAAAATTGGCTGACCCTAAGTGATGATTCAGTAGAGTGAGCAGAGATGGTAATATCTATTAAACAAAATGTTTTTATAACTTTGAATGTAAAGGTCTAGCCGTGTCTAAGCTGAAGACAGCTCTGTAATTCTTCACATAAAACATGCTATTTTTGGATTACATAAAAACCCAACACATTTAAACAAAGAGATTAAAATCATTAGCAGATTAACTGAATTTGACATCTTGATCAAATAAACGTATGTTGAATATTTCCACGGGACAGTCCTGACTGCAGCCAAACCAAATGTGTTCACTAGACGAACATTTTCTCCCTAGAAACATCCTATACCCTGAAAGCCAAATAATGACGTTACATTAGACAAACAACTTTTTAAAATGATGTACCAACCTCAGAAATGTTTGGCCTGTCTCCCAAGTCTTCCAACACGTTCTAGCAAAAATGGGTTCTTGGATCTGTAAATTCATGAAATTATTTTTAATATGATTTTAATTTTATCTTTCATTTTTACCTGTATAAAATATATTTAGATATGAGCAATTGGAGTTAGATCACATGAATAAAAAAAATATGAATCAACAACAGCACAGGACAGATCTATATAAATTCAAAAAGAATAATCCTTCAATGACACAGGCAACAAAATTCTAATTTATCACAGATTGATTTTGTTTTATGTGACAATTTACATTAATATAATGCCTAGTAAGTCTGGTTACTCCAGCGAAAAACAATGGCTTGTGCTTATTTCCTTTTTTTGCCGGCGAGAACCAGCAAGTGTTCAGTAGTGCTGCAAAAACAAATAACCACTAATCCCAATGTTTTTCTGCACTATACAGTATTCCAGCTGAGAAAATTCATTTTATCAAATGTATATATACATTTTCATTACTATTCTCACCTAAAACCCTTATTGATTTAAAGAACTAATAGATAATGAGGAATTTTCTTTGGGTGCCATGCTAAGGGGTTGCACATTTTTGCTTTATCTATTACATAATGTTATTGTATCATTGCACCATTTTCATTATATAATATTATATTGACCATGACTTTGATTATGAAGGGGAAAATTATATATTTTTGTGTATGTCTGGAAGAATGTTACTGCTTGTTTAAGGCAAGCAAGTGCTCTACAGTTTCCAGTGTCTTTTATGGACATGAATATAGGGTTCTCCTCCATTTAGGATTCAGACTTTAGCACCTGGATCACAAGCTGTACAGGGTGAGTTCTCTATTATTCCAATTATGGGTTGCTTTCCTCTCCTCTAATATTGTGCATGGGCATTGGCAACTGGGTCATTTTATATCTGGAGTGTAGTAATAAATGATTGCATGCCCTGTATAAATTGCAACTGAGATGAGCTTTAATTCATTATTTAAATCATAATAATTAATGTGTAATTAGAAAAAATACATGATCCATCTATATGGAATAATGTGCCACCATTGAACAAAAGTTATTATCAGAAAATCGTAGGGGCATTATTGTAGAAGTCCATTGTCACCATTGTCCCTTGACTTTTTCCAGTGCTGCCAGGTGCACACGTAGTGCACTTAGATTCAAAAAGGCTACAACAAATATTAAAAATTAATTAAAATTAAAAAATGTACTTATTCATTTGATTGGTCATTTGGATGGCTTTCATTAAAGTTCAAATGTCTGGGGAACCTACAAGAAAACATGAAACAGAATCCATATTTAATGTTAATACATATTCTCAATTTTTTATGTTTTTTTATTAGTATGTCTCGATCTACAAAATAAGAGCTCAGCCTTTGGCTGCCATTGTAGTCCAGGGTCAGAGCTGGTGACATAATACCCAGCACTGTGCTGACAGACCATTTTGCTGGTTTCTATTCTCTCAATTAAATAGCAAGAAGTTTCCACTAGCTAGTACTTGATGTTTTCAGCCAAAATCAGCTCTTCAGCGGGGGGACATGACAATTTATCCACATAGCCGCCTTGGTATCATGCTGTCAGATGCAAACCCTTGTTAATAATGTCTTAAGACATGATAGGTTCATCAGTTAAATAAAACTCTCTTTTGTGGAATAGCTACGCCAAGTCAAATTAGTAGCTCAGCATGGGTTTTCCTAATCTCGTCTGGTACATTTGTCCACATATTATTCTCATTTTTTCGTGAAAGAGCTTAAAGGGCTAGTGCTCCTTTTGTAAGGAGTGCAAAGAAAATGTCCCTGTTAAAATAATACCCTAGGCAAAAGAAATATCTTGAAATTGCCAACAGGACAGGCATTAAATTGTTTGACAATAGTATAACTATAAAGGTTGCTATAGGGCTGCTACCACTTTTGGAACCTTCAAAATGAAGCCTCTGCAATTTCGTTCATCATGTGTTTACATTACAGATTTTATGTATATTTAAAGCACAGGGTATTGAATAAGTAAAAAATATTTCTTCTTTGCTTCTCTTCCTCCTGCAGTAATTTACTGAAAATCACATGGGGTGCCCAAGAATAAAAACATTAATAAAACTAGATAAATAGCTAGAGGTGAAAACTTTTTCAATGTAAAGCTTTGTTGCTAATACTGCACTGCATACAGGGTCCCCCACATCCTCTTTACTATGCTTTTTACCATGGAGGCTAGATGAAGAAATAAAACTCAGATGGAGCATGCTGAATTTCCAATGATAATGGGCCACAAAAAACTTTTGCATGAGTTCAGGAGATAAGAGGTCATTTTTCAACATAATTCATTCTCAGGCTCTGTGTCTAAGGGGATGGCTTGGGTATGGGAGGGGGTTGTAAGGGAGCAGGAGGTGGCAGAATTAGGGTGCATTTGTGTCCATAGGCAGTGCTGTATTCATGGGGTTGGCTGCATTGTGCTCCAAGATGGCAATTCAACAAGAGTAGAATGCAGTGAGAAAAGTGAAAAAACAAATTGTGTTTATTTTCATGCACTTTGCATGCCACCTTCAAAACTTAAATGACCCCTTAGGAGCTGTAAAAAAAAATCAATTCCTGCACAAAACAGGTTAATCATTTTGGCACTTGTGGTGTCCTTGTTCAGCAAAACTCCATGACCTTGCAATTTCTCTTCTCTTTCAAGTGAATACACTTTATAATAAAGGAAACACATTTGTGTCTCTTTACTGTACACAGCTAGAGGCTGACATGTTAGGCATCCCCTGTGGCTTACAATAACCAGTAAAGCTGTGGGCCTCCTCCTGTGTTCTCATTATGCCAAATAATGTCTTCTGGAAAAGATTCTTCTAATCCTTTCTACTGGTTTTGCTCAATCTCCAGAAAGATTTAAAAACCCAATCCAATTAAAAGTCATTACCTCTCTTCTGTCCAGTCTGATTTCTAATCGTGACTTGAAATGCACTGTATGTTTTGTACATTTTTCCTTGGCACAGGAACTATGAAAAAAAGAGCAGCAACAAATATTAGAAATTTGAGTTCCCATACCCATTGAATAATTATTTGTAACCTTGACATAGAGGGTTGTGCTACCATTTAAAAATGTGCAAGTTCAGAATGGGCCATCATTATAGGCAAGGGATGGTTTTCTTGTATACATACAGTTAGTTCTTAACTATAACTTCCAACATTTGAAAGTACAGATGAAGCCACTTTTGATTGGGCATTTGACACAGAATAACTTAACTCATCTATCCCATTTATCCCACTTAGCACAGAATATTGTGTCACAGCATCCCATCCAATTAAAGAGTTCACCATTGAAAACAATGGAGCTTTGGTATGCTAATGAAAAGGTTAAATGCATTAAATGAGTTAAGATAACTTTGGATAACACAGTTTCTTCAATTAGCCCTGAGTCATGACGCATTTAACTCACAAATCCAAGTGACTCTATCTGTATCTCCAGGTGCTTAACTTGCACGATCTTTATACAACTGCTTAGTAAACATGCACTTTTGTGTTAGATTAAAGTGATGGGCAAATAAATTTGCGAAACGCCAGCGAAAATTCGCCAAAAAAAACCGAGTCACGTGTTGTTTTTGATGCGACGTGCCGAAAATGACGCGACGCGCGTCGAAAACGTGCCTCGACTCGTTTGACGAATTCTTTCGCCAATTCGTGAGTTTCGCTGGAAATTCGCTAATTTTTCGGCGAAGCCAAACTGGGTAGATTCGCCCATCACTATTAGATTATTATTAAGACTATTATTACGTTTTTCTTTATATTTTCCAGAAATTAAACATAGAGGTATGGGGATTCCTTTTCCAGAAAGTTATAAATTATGGGAAGGCGATCTGGCATAAAATCCTCAATACAAATAGGTACCCTCTGTCTTACTCTCCTCCACCAACCCCCACCACAGATTCTGATGCTCCTTCTGCTCTTCTTTCCCTTCCCCTTGATTCTAACTGCCACTGCCCCTGCTGCTTCTCTCTCCCCCACCCCCTCAGCACTTGCCATTTTTAGAGAGGGGCAAAGTTAGAAGCAGGAGAGGTTTGTGCCCCCATTCCTATACCCTAGATACATGCCTCTGTGCCTACCTCTAGTGCTGGCCCAGCCCTCTGGGGCTATAGTGGGACAATCAGTTGTGCATTCAAAAGCACAGTGCAGGGCAAGAAGAGAGTTTGATACAAACTATAATTTGATTATTTTTTCAAAAAAGAAAAGCGGCATAGGATTGCTGTGGAGGGCAAGACATTGATGAAGCAAGATTTCGTGTAGAATGATGAGTACAGTGATGATGTCAAGAGTCCAATATTCAAAATAAATTGTGGTAAGGCATGGTGTTTACAGTAACAGAGCATCGGGATTTATCATATCATTGAAAAGGCACAGAGCTGGTTTATGTATATGGTGGTAGATATAATATAAGAATACAACTCACTTGGTACAAGTCAGTCATGTGTGCAACATGCAAAGGAAACATTGGAAGTAACATTTTTAAAAGACAAGCAGTTAGTCACACAATACCCTTGTGCCAGTTCACCCTATAGTTTGCACTCAACTGCATGCAGTTTACTAAAGCAGGCTAAACTAATCCATTGTTTCTAACACAGGTCGCAAGGCCAAGTACATGTATAGGGCCAAGTACCTCAGTATTTAGGAGCAGATTTATGAAAGATCAAACTGGGATAGCCCAGAAGAACTCCCAACAATTAGGGGTAGATTTACTGAATTCACATGAAGGATTCGAAGTTCGATCGAATTTTCACAAAAGATTTGAATTTGAATTTTCGAATGTTTTTGAAGACAACTTCGAGCAGTGAATTTTGAAAATTCGATCGAATCGAATGATTCGAATGATTTGAATAAAATTTCATTTGAATATTCGAATATTCGACTGTCGAAATACTTTATTCGACCACCCAGTTCGTCCAATCGCCAGATTGGGTTTCATTATTTTCGATTGAAAAAAAAATATTCGATCGATTTATTTATCGATCGATCGAATATTTCCTATTCGATTGTTCGACTAATTGGATTGCGGTAAAATCCTTCGAATTCGATATTCGAATTAGAAGGATTTTACTTCCCTGCCTATTCACATGGTCGAATTTTGAATTTTTTTCAATTCTAAATTCAACCCTTAGTAAATCTGCCCCTAAGATTCATTATATGCTTTATTGCAACATTCATAACTGTCAGGAATATTTTCAGGACAGTCTTTCTCATCAAAAATGGTACCTGTTAAAGGGAAACTGTCATGGGAAAACAAGTTTTTTTTT
Organism: Xenopus borealis; assembly: GCA_024363595.1. NCBI lineage: Eukaryota > Metazoa > Chordata > Amphibia > Anura > Pipidae > Xenopus > Xenopus borealis. Next base: position 121,133,067 of record CM044439.1, read on the forward strand.
CTCAAAAGAGCAAACAGATTTTTTATATTCAGTTTTGAAATCTGACATGGGGCTAGCAATTTTATCAATTTCCCAGCTGCCCCTGGTCATGTGACTTGTGCCAGCACTTTAGGAGGGAACTGCTTTCTGGCAGGCTGTTGTTTTTCCTTCTCAATGTAACTTAATAGTACGCAGTGGAACATGGGTTTTACAATTGAGTGTTGTTTTTAGATCTACCAGGCAGCTGTTATCTTGCTTTATCTGGTTACCTTCTCATTGTTCTTTTGTTAGGCTGCTGGGTGGGGGAAAGGGAGGAGGTGATATCACTCCAACTTGCAGTACAGCAGTAAAGAGTGATTGAAGTTTATCAGAATACAAGTCACATGACCAGGGGCAGCTGGGAAATTGACAAAATGGCTAGCCCCATGTCAGATTTCAAAAAAATCTGTTTGCTCTTTTGAGAAATGGATTTCAATTCTTATGGAACAGCACTATTAACTGATGCATTTTGAAAAAAAATGTTCCCATGAGAGGATCCCTTTAATGTCTTTATATATATGTTTGACTGCTTTAAGGAGGAGGTCATTCTGCCTTGTGGCTTAATGCAATACAACAATGATATTAAAATTTGTTCCATCATAATGTTCAGTCATAAAGTACCGGAAATGTTTGACCTAGTAGTAACTATTGCTCAGTAATATATTTTCACTTGTGTTTGCAAATGAGCCCCATGATATGTAAAGGCATACCATAATGCAATAGGAATAAAATGGGATTTCAAAGAAAAAAGTGGGTGCGAGTATGAATGGGAAATACTGTTGGTTTAATTCTTTACAGTCCATAACACCCACAATATGAACATGATATTTTATGGCAGGCTCATTTATAAATTTAATCTGTTTAATTTACACCCATATGATTCATTTGAGGGTATCATTTTAATTAGAGTCACATACTGTACATTAGGATTAATATAACATTGTAGTTATTCAGTCACATTAGCTGCAAATTCAAATTCCAAACTGTAGTGAACCATATAAAAACTCCGGCTTTATTACTGACTTGAAATAGTTGTAGTAATCTGGAAAATAAACAATCCTGCCCAAGGAAAATTTAAAACTCAGTATATTTATTTTATTGAAAACAAACTTTTCAAATCAGGTGATATAATAGGTAGTTTAAATCTTGCTAACAGCAAATAAGTTTTCGAGCAGACTTTCTGATTATGGTTAAGTCTAGCACATCAAAACACAGGCTGAGATATCATAAATTGTATTATAAAAGATGATTCCCTTGAAATGAAGTCAGATTCACATTGTAAATACAAAGTCTGGTCTGAACCATTTAGAATTTACATAAAATAGCAATTTATATGGCAAAATATGCAGAAACAGCTTTTCAACAGAGTGCCTTTATTAAGACAACAATTCTGGTGCAAATCAAATTTTTTAGACAGTGTAGGTCAATTAGAATGCAGACACTGTATATTCCTGGTTATTGGAGAAAATTCCCAGAGACAATGGACAATGCATATCTAACAAGTAGAATGCTTTAAGGCAGGGGTCCCCAACCTTTTTTGCTCGTGAGCCACATTTAAATTTAAAAAAGAGTTGGAGAGCAACACAAGCATGAAAAAGTCCATGGGGATGTCAAATAAGCGCTCTGATTGGCTTTTTGGTAACCCCTATATGGACTGGCAGCCTACTGGAGAGAATGTTTGGCAGGACATTGTTTTTTATGCAACCAAAACTTGCCTCTAAGCCAGTAATTCAAAAATAAGCACCTGCTTTGAGGCCACTGGGAGCAACATCCAAGGGGTTGGAGAGCAACATGTTGCTCGCGAGCTACTGGTTGGGGATCACTGCTTTAAGGGGTGGTCCCCTTTAAAAATCTACTTTTAGCACAACATATGGCAAATAGTATTTTAAGGGAAATTATTATTTGTCTTTAATGCATAATATTTATTTTTTGGCAAATGTGCTATTATTTTAATATGGTCAATATTCACAAACAAAGAGAAAATTCAGTATACAGCTAATCTGTATAATGTAACTATTATATAACTGCAGGTTGGATGTGAGTTAGTTTTGGCAGTGGGCTTGCTCAGGGACAGCCCCATGTAATTTTTCCTCTTGGAGAACATACTGATCCAAATAGCTCATGTTCTACACCCAACTCCAATTAACCTTTTGGGTGGCTTTCCCTTTGAAGTTTGTCTTGTTTGTTGTCTAAGTAACAGTGATGAATATAATTACAGGAAACTTATTTATGTGCTTATAGTAAATCTCTTCCCAGCTAGCTTTATGCACGGCAGGAGTTTGGCAAATCGCGCAATATTCCAGTTTAAAAATTGGTAAAAATTTATGGTAACCTTTGTCACTTAATGCCTTATTGCTTTTACATTTGAATAAAAAATATTAAGAGCTTATAAATCCCATTGGGCATAGTCACAAAATGAGTAAGTCCTGACCCCATCATCAGACAAAATATATTTACAGCCAAAAATAACAAGATTCTTGACTATTCCATAAGTTGTTATTCATTCCCATTTACGTAAAACTGTTTCTTTTATATGTTATGCTTTGGACGTGAGAGTAACTGTGGATAGTTATTACTATTTAACATGTATTTAAATGCAGAAAATGTATAGAAGGTTCAGACTGGTGTTCAAAATAGGCCCTGGAAAGTACACTGGGGCCCAAATAGCTCCCCACCAGGCCATCAATAGTGATTGTCTTATTATTATTATTTATGTTCAAATCCAAGTTTTTTAAAAAATGTGATCATGCATTTTTTTTAAATTAAGCTCAATTAACTTCTTTTTCTCAATCACTAGATATTTATTCAAAAATTTGAATCAGAAAATCTCAGTCATGTTGATTTGCAAAACACTTAATCGTATGAAAATGTAATTTTTTCATAACATTTTTGCCGATTCAACTATTTACAAAAGCATGAAAACTTAAATAGCTTGAATGTTAAAATATACCTCCCATTGATTTCGAGAAAAGCTTTAGCTGCCAAGTGTTTTTCATTTGAATTTTCAAAATGCTTTTCAACTGATTAATCTTGAATATTTGAGCGAAAGCTTAAATTTAAAAACAAAATGAATGATCGCATTTGTTGCCTTGATTTTCTAAAATGGTGGGAGGGGGGGAGTGACCTTAAATTTTAATAGTGGCACCTAAGAGATAAGATCCTTGTATTTTGTTTAAACCCCTTACTGCAGGGGTCCCCAATAGTGATGGGCGAATTTATTCGCCAGGGGTGAATTCGCGACGAATTCTCTGGAAATTCGCGAATTTTTCGGCGAAGCGAAACGCGCCCGTTTCGCCCATCACTAGTCCCCAACCTTTTTCACCCGTGAGCAACATTCAGATTTAAAAAGAGTTGAGGAGCAACACAAGCATTAAAAATGTTCCTGGGTGGTGCCAAATAAGAGTTGAGATTGACTATTGGTAGTCTCTGTTTGACAGTGCACCTGGTTTTTATACAACCAAAATGTGCCTCCAAGCCAGGAATTAAAAAATAATCACCTGCTCTGAGTCCACTAAGAGCAACATCCAAGGGTTTGGGGAGCAACATGTTTCTCACGAGCTACTGGTTGGGGATCACTGCCTTACTGTATATTTAAGGAGAATCTGTAAATGAGACTTATCGCATATATAATATTCTGTTGATAAATAATTGATGTTGAGCCAGTGTCATACTGGGGTTTCTGGGGTCCACCACACACTTAAGTGCACCCACCAGCTGGTGTTATGTATATGGGTGATCATGGAGTCTTAGCATGGGTCCTAAGGTGAAAGTGTAGCTTTTAGCCCAAATAAATGCACAGAGCATTAGGGCAGTTCCACCATCTTTAGGCCCTTTGCCACATTATACCCATATTATCACCCAGACATGACAGTAAAATCACTGCAGAAGAAGGATAATAAGCATACAAACCCCAAACCTACCAGTAAATTCAGTGTAGAAAATGGGTAATATGAGCATATGCCAGAGGCATGCTTTCATAAGCAGAAGACCTCCAACTTCTGCTTCTTAATTAGTGCTTGCATTCTGTTTCTCCACCTCCCTCTACATTACTGAAACTCTGGCAGTCCAGGCCTCTAGATGCATGGTCATCTTTGAATTTATTTCAGCTCCGGTTTTATCCGTGGTGGTTGCAGGTAGAATGGGCCAACAGGACTCGGGTCCACCAGGATCTGTCATGGTGTCTCATTGTGCCACTCCAACCCTGCATTCTGCCCTGTTGTCTCAAGCAACTTTCCACATAAAATGTGCAAAGGTTTCATCTTACTTGCAGCAGCTCTGTGTGCCAATCATTTTGTATCAATGAACTTTATAGCCATACCAGTGTCTGGTTGTGTGTACAAAGTCAGGTAGTAAGGGCGAAATAAAAATATAAGTGCATGCATATGCCATATGTAGTAAAAGGTACCAAGTTTGGTCAAGTACAGTAACTCAGTATGATACTGGCTATTAAAAAGGTGCTCATAAAATGCCATCTACTGATTTCTTGGTATAGCTGATTAGAGCAGAGGGAACTTTGCACCTTTCATTACATTCCCCCAAAAGTATGTTTGAAAGAAGTTACTGCATAGTATGTGATGCCAAGATAATTACATGGAAACTATAATTGTGGTACAATAAACATAATTTTTAAGGGTGGAACTATCCACTTTTTCAAGGCCTCAGGTGATTATTTTGTTTTTTCAAAGAGAAAAATGGTGGACAATACCATTGACTTATATTGGTTATTCCAAGGCCTTCCTCTCTCTTTTAAGATAAGACATATTTAAAGACGACAGATCTCTATCTTATAGACCTAAGTATATATATATATATATCACTTTGAGAAAGGCCTTCGTTGAGGCCGAAACGTCAGCCTTCCGTGTATAATTAAAACATTTTTTATTTTGCTTTAAGACCTGTGAGTGCGGTTTCCTTTATTCCGATAAAATATATATATATACTAAAAAACTTCGAAATTCTACCATCAAATTTTTTTAAAGTGTTTTTTTCGATTGAAAATGGATTGTTTTCGAATTGGTCCATTTTTGATCGAATAAAAATCAAAGTACCCAAAAATTACTTACTGAAACTTTAATTTTTTCAATTCAAATTTTCACTTCTACCCTTAGTAAATCTGCCCCTAAAATAATTGTCATAATGTATATGTCACAAGAGTCTACATAAGTTTATTTCATGTACTGTTTTTTATAAGTTGTGAACATATATTTTCTTTTGCAATACCCATATCCTAATCCTCAACGGAAAATTGACTACAGGAAGTGAAAGCTGTTAAAATGATACAAATTATAACATTTCTATAACAGGTAATTCTGTGAATGTTTCAAACAAGTTAGCTCCAGATTGTTAAATTTTTGAGGCTTAAAATGATCTATGTTTATGTGTCAAAAACAGTGCAGTACTTTTCTCCTTTAGTGAGAGGAGAGCTACTATTATATATACAAATTTGGATGGTGTTTGTGGGTTTTAAAGCTGAGTCACACATTGTGCCAGCATAGTTTGCTATTAGTGGTTTGTCTACTGCTGTGGGGCAACACTCTATATAAACATGATGATACGTAAAGGTAGAATCTACTAATCCTTTGCCTAACCATAGATTTGTTTTTTAATTAAAACAACAGCCCAAGCCCTATTAATTTAAATTATATTTAAATTAGTATAAACTTGTAGATACAAAACATTTTTAAATGTCTATTTTTTCATAGGCAATGCTTCCAGTGAAACGACATGTGGTTCAAATGTTGGGGAAACCATGGAAGAGAGGTTTCAGCTTGATGGTGGGATTGGCACAATTTCAGACCTAAGTTTTCCAGAACTATCATCTCCAGCTTCTTCTAGTGATGAATTCACACCAAATGAGGAGTCACCCTACAAAGCACCTATTTACATTCCAGATGACATCCCTATTCCACCAGAATTTGAACTTCGGGAATCAAACATCCCAGACGCAGGACTTGGAATCTGGACAAAGGTTCAAATATCGGTTGGAGAGAAGTTTGGACCATTTGATGGAGAGCACTGCATGAATCTTGAACATCCCCAGTTTGGGTGGGAGGTAAGTTATGTACAAATGTGTTCCATCATATGTAAGTACAAATGAAAGTGTGCAGAGACTCATGTCTTACAGTAAACTACTAATGCAATTAAAATAATTTCATATGGTGGATCATCAAAAATGATTAATTTACACTAAAAAAGTTTTATTTTTTTCTTGATATGTGCTGTGATGATCTTACTAAAGTGGATTTGATTCTCTGGTATCTGTGAGGCCTGGACTGGGGAGTGGCACTGTAGATAAAACATCGGTGCAATGTCTGATGATGGCCCTTACTAGTTTCCTTGGACAACCTTGGCGTGTAGAAACCCTCACATTGTTGTGTTTACTGATGTGTGGCAAAACTGACTATGCATATAAACGTGTATTTATTTTTAGAGGCCCAGAGATTTATTGGTAAGAAAAGTCATGTTTCAACAGCATTAAGGTACTGAGGGAGCTATTACCTGCTGTGGAGTAGCAAACTAGCAATAAATGTGAAAAAAGATGACACATTCCATAGCTTAAATTGCAAGATAGATTTTCAAATGTTATATATATTTTCACATAGAATTTATGTAATTTTCAGTATACAGGTATGGAAACTCTTATCCAGAATGCTTGGGACCTGGGGTTTTCCAGATAATAGATCCTTCCATAATTTGGATCTTCTTAAAATGGAGTCTATGCGAAACATCCTTTCCGTAATCCTGAGCTTTCTGGATAATGGGTTTCTGGAAAACTAATCCCATATCTGTACTAGGAATTTAACTATTCAGTGGTTTCTTGTAGCGTTTTATATGTAGATCTCATTTGGACAATTCATTGGGTAACAAAAACCAACTAGGAGTAAAATTCTAAATACTCAAAATATAAAATAGTAAACATAGTAAGAGGCTGATTCATTAAAAAAAACTTTGTGCAATTTGAGAAGAAACTGGGAAAATCTGCCATAAAAAAATTGGCAAACAATTTTGGCAGCTTATCTGCCTGTGTATAGGCCTTCCTCAACCTCCTCCCCTCCAAATATCTCTGCCACATATTTGAAAATTCTGTTGGTGAGGAACGCTTTGCCAAGCTGATGAAGCCCTCTCCAGAATGGCCTTATTAGGCTTATTTTATATTCCAATCCTTAGCCAGGAACCAAAATTTGGTCCACCACTGAACTAGCCAAATTGGGTAGCGATGCACTCCTTTAGTGTCCTTCTCAATCAATCAAATATTTATGTGTTAAATAGGTCTCAAAGTTCTAGAATTTGTTTATATATTATCCTTTCACTCTGGATTGATTTAATATTTGAAATAATGCTATAATAAATGTATAGGGGAGTATGGATTTATGCTCATCCACAATATATCTTTGTAGATTTATAGACAGCAGTAGGAAAGGACACCAATAAGCTATAAATCTGATGGAGAAGATAAAAGCATCTTGACTAAAAGCATTGATTCAGTTGTCTATAAGAGGATCTGAATTCTGCTTATGAGATTTGTCTTTTATTTAAATGAAAGAATGTGAGAGAATGAATGATTTCCTTACTTAAAGTAGATGCTAATATTATTAGTAACATTTAATAAATAACATCAAATTAACACACCAAAAAAATTAATATATATATATATATATATTTATACTGTATATATAAAGTCACTTTGAGAGATTTGGCTGTTTACAGTATTAAAAGGGCAGTATCTTGTAATAGGACTCAATTACTATGGTCTAGGCTAGAATGATGTGCTAGAAATGGGCATTCCAAAGATTTCCCATGTGCCACAACTTCAGACAGGAGGAATGTGCAGATATAGGGGGAGCAAGGTGCAAAATTTAAAAAACATAGCACATTGTGCCTCTGTTTCTCATTTTTTCACCATAGTAAATGGGTAGGCAATCCATTTTGTCATACTGTAAGTCTCTTGCAAGATGAAAGCATTTGGTGCTTTGCAGATAATAGCAAAGTCAATGTGTTGTCTTCTTTATATCATGGAAGGTGTGACAGGAAATCATATCTCTTTCCATTAGCAAATCATATTGCAGGCATATATTACTGAGATGACACAGCATGGAAAGTTTCAAAGATGACTTACCTTCATTAAAACATAGGATGCTTTTAAATGAAACAATCAATATGTCACACAGGAGCCTGTAAAATTAAATTGATTTGGTAAATGTAAGTGAGAAATATTGGTTTATTTCCATTATCAATTTCTAAATGGTAAGTTTATGATCCTAGTGGGCAGTGCTGGTATGGGCCAGGATACAAGGACTTTGAGCCAAATCTATTGGGATAGTGGTATCTTCAATGGCATATTTGTTTTGGCAGAGAAATGCTGAAACTGTCTGTACTGGAAACTGCCTCTCAAGCAGTCGAAAACTCCCATGTGCTCATTGTCAGGCCAAGAATTTCCTGTACTATCGCTAACAGATTAACAGTGGACACAGTTACTGGGGAGTCGTATAGGCATTTTAGCTCTTTTGATGGTTGAAATATATGGCAAGAAGCTCCCTTTCCAAGCAGACTCAGAAAACTGATTCCAGTACAAATAAAATCTAACAAAAAAAAAAACTGACTTTGGCACAAATCCTACATGTAGAGTGACAGGATTCTACTTTAAAAGAGTGAACATATAATACATCTTGTGGTTAAAGGGGCACCCCTCTAAGGCTGTATTAGACTCACCTGTCAATCTAAATAAGACTCCTGACTCCTCTATGAAGAGAAAATGAAAAGCGACAGATGTTGAAAGGAGCAGAATGAAGAGTAACTCGACATCAGAAAAGGATTTGAATTTTTCATTGATTATATTTAGAAAATGTCTTATTTTAGTATGATGAAGCTGGTATTACCTTATCATTTTAATGACAGTTTGTTCCCCTTTATGGGGCCTGCAGCCACCTAGCAATGCTACTGGAGTGTGTAAAAATGGTGTTACAAAATGTGGTTGCCATAGGATGCTGGGTTGCGATCCTGTCGGGACAATTAACTGTAGCTGAAATACTGACACAAGGGGACAAATTGACTAAAGAGCCAAGTGCATTTTCTAGCCAGTTTACTAAAAGGTGAAAACCACAATTCGCTAACGAAAACGAAAAATTCGTTAAGAAAGTTTTGCTCTGAGGACTTATAGCTGGTGAAAGTCCGGTAGCATTCTTTTGCTGAGAGGAATTGTGCATTTTGGATGTGAATTTTGATGAATACGCATAGTCTTCAAGAAATAATACCTAGTTGAGCGAAGAATTTTCATGTAAGTAGATATTCCCCGTAGAGAGAAGGTTTTATTTTTTTCATATCACCTTGAAGTAAGCCTCCTAGATCTTAGATTCCCATGTCCTGCACTAGCGAATGCATATCTGAAGTCAAGGACAGCCTTCTTTCCCGCATAGAGCCTATGATGGTTATTATTATTAACATGTTACGCTATAGCACCAACATATTTTGTAGCGCTGTAATGGTTCTTAACTAAATAAGGCAGGAGGCATTTCTCTGTTAAGGAAACAACCTCTAAGCATTATTTCTCATCAGGGAAAAAAATAACTTTTTCCCCAAACGTTAAATTTCTTTTGTGGCTGGATCCCTTCTAGAGCTCCATGAAAATTTTCAGATCATAGCAACTTTCAGCCGGATGAGATTTTCACACTGCAGCCTATTAAAACAGACAGTTTTAGACTTTTTGGAGGCTGAAATGCATTATGAGAAGTCAGATGTAAGAGCAACTGCTTATGTTAATCACTATAGTGCCCAGTGTAGAAAGAACTGTGAGAAGATAAATCAGCAGATCAATCATTTAACATGATCTGAAAATAGAGCCATTGTGTCGCAGGAATATAATTAAATCAGTGTTGGCTTTTTTTATTGAACAAAGGGACATAAGCCTGGAGAGACTATCAAAAGCTCTTCAGACATTACATTTCATTCTTGTTTTCTTTCTAGCCCAGGCTTGCAGCCTGAGTTTTAAATTCGTTTTGCATACCGTAGCAGTGTGAGTCTTTTCAATTATGTGACTCTCTATCATTGCTTTTATTGCCAGATAGAGGGCCAGTGGCCTGTTAACAAGTGCTGAAGTTCAGGGACTCTTAAACTAGTTTCTGGGGTCAGAGGTGATCCTTACATTCTGAATAGAACAAAGGTGTGCCTTGATAACTCAAGTAGGGAAAAAATTGTCTGCAGAGCGTGCATTCTCTAGAGCTAGCCAGACAACTTTTAGACTTCAGAGATGCATAGACAATTATCCTGCACTCTGGCACTATTGCTGACAATCATTAGGAATGGAAGGTTCAGGTCTTAGTGAAGAAAAATGTAAAGCCTCAAGTGCCACAAAGAATCATTAATGCATTGCCATGTGCTTGAGAGCTGATATGTTGCCTGAATTGTTTAAGAATAAATATAGTGTTCTGAAGAGGGCAATTCCTAAAACACTCAGTCAATGCTTGGCTGACAAAGGATGCTGGGAGTTGCAGTTCCTAGCAGCCGGAATGCGGCAAAGTGGACTGATTTTTTTTTTCCAATGTTTCCTTAAATGCCAGAATTTAGCAAGCCTGTAAAATACCTTTCTTTGTGGTCAGTAGGGGGCTCACAAACCTGTGAAAAATAAAAAGCTCCATGTTATTACTTGCAATCATATAGATATTGAATTTATGGTCTTTCAGCATGTACTGAACTACAACTCTCCTGCTAGCCTTGGGCCTGGTGCAAGCTGGGAGAAATAGTCACTCTGCATTTTACATATGTATATAGTTATTTATACATAGGATTTTGCATATTTACAATAAGGTCAAAGTATAAACAGAGGGCCAAACAATTGCAATAACAATAATAATAATCCCTGCCATACAGCTTTCTGGAGTCCCTAGGCTTCAGTTTTACTGTTTCAATTGAGTGTATCCTTATGAGTTACAAATCGACAGATTGCTGACAGTACAAGTGGAATTTTACTTATTTTCTAAAAATAAACCCCCTTTGTATAGAATTTATTTATCTGGCCGGATACAATGTCCAATAGGAAAACGTCCCATGAATCACCTGTAACGCACTTACACTAATTAGAGTAACCTTGTATAGACACAGTGATTTCAAAGGGCATATAGTGTTTTACTCCTCAAGACCTTTAATCTGTCTAGGATGAAATTGTATTATGTTTACTGCCCTTGGTCCCTTTGTACATCCAATGCCCCTGTATGTAAATGCAGAGGAATATTTGGCATCATATAATGGCTGCAACATTATTTAATAATAATATTGTTCTGTTAGCAGAGGTAAATGCAAAACCACACACTGACTTCCGACTGTGATGATATACAGGAAGTAAACAAAATCTAAGCAACATCCCTAATAATGTAAGGTACATTGCTTGTAAAAACTAGGAAAAGTAAATCTTAACAGTTACAATTACAAGTGCAATATATGACATATATCAACTTATTTTCCCAGCAATACTAGCCATTGTCTGCGAAGAGACAGTATACAGTAGTGTAAAACTAACAGACCCAGTGGCTGCAGCAGGACCCATGAGATGGTTCTGACTGATATCCAGGCCCAATATTTTATTTACAACTGTTTTTCATCTGTTACAGAATGACAGACATGCAGAAGTGGAACAAAGTAAATTTAAATAGTTTAATTAGTAAGATATATCATTTATCAACTTATTTCAACATCCTCACCCCTCAAAGGTCAATTGATAATATTAATTTTAGTGTCCAATTTCCTTTTATTTTTTTTTATGGGAAGCGATTTCTCAGCCACATTATTTATATATATATATATATATATCGAGCGTGAAGCCAGCACTCACGATATCGTTGTCGAATCCATTGCCTGGGTGCTCGTCAAAGTGAAAATGTCCATAATCTTATAGAAGGACGGCACTCTCAGGTCTTGCAAAAATAGGGAAAGTTTATTTATAAAAAAGCTAACGTTTCGGCTGACACAACAGCCTTTGACAAAGGCTGTTGTGTCAGCCGAAACTTTAGCTTTTTTATAAATAAACTTTCCCTATTTTTGCAAGACCTGAGAGTGCCGTCCTTCTATAAGATTATATATATATATATATATATATATATATCCAACAAAAAAGTCCAGACAACGTAGTTTGGGTAAAAAATAAAGTCTTTACCACTTTTCCATGAAACGTTTCGAGGCTCCCGCCTCTTTCTCAAGCATTACAAACACCTTTGACATCACATCCTTTTTAAAGGCAATCAATTAGCATAAACACACCTCATTCTCTAATAGGTTCACATTACTTACATAGCCATTTTCAATATATAAATTGGTTACATAGTTCTTTGGTTAACATTGTAACAGTAGTAACATAGAAACTGCAATTAATCTGATATCTAAAGATGTTGATCGTTTGGTGGGAGACCCTGGGGGTTTTAGATCAATGAGATATGCTAATAATATGACAAAAAATGAACGTGTATCATTACAAGCGCTAATGGAGGATAAAAATGTTGTATACAAGCCAGCTGATAAGGGAGGCGCAGTGGTGATCCTAGACAAAGATTATTACATAGCAGAAATTTTGGGCCAATTGAATGATATAAGTACCTATGTAAAGCTAAAAAAGGATCCGACTTCTGAATTAACGGGATTGATCAGTGATATACTAAGGTACCATATGTCGGGTGTAATTAACAAAAATTTGAAGGAATATTTGATACAAGATTTTCCTAGTATCCCTGTATTTTACACCCTCCCTAAGGTCCATAAGAACCTGCAGTGTCCTCCGGGGCGACCCATTGTGGCGGGTGTTGGCTCAATTTTTGCCCCAATAGCCACATTTTTGGATAAAGTTTTGGCCCCTTTTGTACCAATGGGGAAATCATATATTAAAGATACTTCTCATTTTCTGAGGTCAATACATACCCTAGATGTGGGCGAGGAGCATGTATTATTAGCAGCTCTAGATGTGAGTAGTCTTTATACTTCCATACCCCATGACCTAGGTATGGTAGCTGTATGTTCAGTATTGGAAAAATCTGACTATGATGTTGCTCAAATTAATTGTTTCATGGAGTTGTTGGAGTTAATTCTAAGGAGAAACTATTTTTTGTTTCAAGACACATTTTACTTGCAAGTTCAAGGGACGGCCATGGGATCCAACGTCGCCCCCACTTATGCCAACTTGTTCATGAATCACTATGAGGAGATGTACGTGTATACAAACGACTTATTTAAGATGTATTGCGTCTGTGCACGCGCTGCGCGGCGATTCCCGGAATCGCCAGAATTTTCCTCACGAGGTATCTTCGGGCGATTCCGGAAATCGCCGCGTAGCGTGTGCACAGGCGCTGGCGCTTTGTCCCTTTTACTAGCGGCAGACAGGGAGAAGGAAATTCGGGGAGATTGTCGCCTGCTAAAAACGCCAGGCGACAGAATCTCCCCGAATCTCCCTGTCTGTCCCTACCCTTAAAAGCATCAACAGAAGGTAGTGTCCTGTTACTAATGTGAGATAATACAGATGGAGTATTATCATGGTGCCTCCTTTCCCCATACACACTTGGGTATTACTGACTATTGTTTGTGCTGATATGTGTTGCTTCCCTTCCTATAAGTCATTGAAAATAATGACTCCCAGTCGCTGGCAGAAAGTTCATCTGGGGTTACGAAAAGTGACCAAACTGCATTATTTTGCTTGCTCTTGCTAGAAGTGCTGACAATGTGATGACATCTTGGAAAGAGGATGTGAAACCTGCGGCAGTGATCCTTCAACCCTATCCTCGAGGCACCTCTGCCACAACATCTTTAGGGATAGGCAGCTAATCACACATTCTTATGGAGAGATAAGTGCAAACACATGTGCCTGGTAATTCAATGAGTCTTCCGAAAATCCGGTCTGCCTCGGGTGCTTTAAGCCCAGGCATAGGGAAACACTTCTGTATGTAGATTGTTCTGACACATTTTACTTTAGTGGTTATGACAAAAGTCTATCATTTTCATCTGTGGGGTCCGGAGCTTGATTCCATCCTGGGCACTGTCTGCAAGGAGTTTGCAGCTTCGACTTGTATGTTGGTTTCCTCCGGGTCCTCCTGTTTCCTCCCTCGCTCTAAATACACACAGGCAGGTTAACTGGCTCCTTATGTCATTGACCCTAGTGTACATTCTCTGTGAATGTAATAGGGGACTTATACTATAAACTCTAGGCACTATTGTGAGTGATGAACAATATATGTGCTGTATATACAAAGCATAATCTCAGTATACCTCTTAGAGACAACCAGCTTTTACTTTTAAAAAATGAATGTCAAGGGATGGCCTTGAACATGCATATGGTCCTGTTATACATGTACAGTAGAACCTAGTGATCATATTTCCCCATAAAGTATTATAGGTTAAATTAAAGGAAAACTATACCCCCAAAATGAATACTTAAGCAACAGATAGTTTATATCATATTAAGTGGCATATTAAAGAATCTTATCAAACTGGTATGTGTTGATAAAGGTCCTAGAAGCGGACCGAAACGTCGGCCTGTTTTTTAAGTCATTTAAAATAAAATGTTGATTTTTTAAACTAATAGCCTGTTCAATGGTTCCCAGTGTGCACTCAGTCCAGCCTTGAAGATTTATATATATATATATATATATATATATATATATATATATATATATATATATATATATATATATATATATATATTATTATGAAAATGGTTTATTTACATGAAGCAGGGTTTTACATATGCAATATATTTTTATAGAGACCTACATTGTTTGGGGGGGGGTATAGTTTTCCTTTAAAGAGGACCTAGAAATCATTTTCAAAAGTTACTAATAATTTTCAGAACTCTTCTATTTATTTATATTTGGTATCCATGTCATTGAACAAAAGAAACCTTATTATAACAATGGGGGTATTAAAATAAAAGGTACTAAGTTTTCCCAGGAGCAGTAACCCATAGCCAACTCAACCAGGCCTGGACTGAGAGTCAAAATAGGCCTTACATATTTCAGGTACACAGAGGCCCACTCAGCCCACACACAGGCCCAAACAGCCCCCACCAGCCAACTAAATACTGAATTTCTATGGCACATTATAGCAGCCCCTCTGGCATTTGCCTGAACCCACAGATTGCCAGTCCACGCCTGAACTCAACCAATTAACAGGCAGAACTTACTAGTCACTTTAAAAGCAAACATGTTATTGGTAGCTATGGGTAACTGTTCCTGGACAAACCTAGTGCCTGTTAAAACATATGGGGATTTGTATTTTAGATTTGTACAAATGATCAATATATAATTGGGCTTTTGTAGTGTGGATGAATGGGGATGATTTAATAGGGTGAGATGGAAACAGCTATAGTTTTCCCAGATGAAGTAACACATAGCAATTGCTATACCATTTGCTTTTATGCAACTGACCAGTAATTGCTACCTGTGATTGGCTGCTATGGGTATTTAGCCAAGCAGCAAACATTGCACCTTGTATTACATGAGGCACTGCTGAGTGTTTCTGGGAGTTGTAGGCCAGCAGCGTCAGAAACCCATCAGTTAGACACACCTATCCTGTATTATCATTACTATTGTCAAGCATTTGTAGAGCACCAATCCTATTCTAACCTATCCTATTAGCATTTAGGATGGTGTTTTTTTATATAAGGGTAATGTAATTAAAGTCACAAAATCAGCATTCCAAAAACTGAAAGAACAGGTAGTATTTAAGAGAAGCGTTTAAAAGCAATTTGGTTGCTATGTGTTAGTAACTCCAGTGCAAACTGGAAACTTTATGTAAACTTTTTTCTGGATGTTACTCCTCTCCATCTAAAGATAAAACAATGTCAAGTTATTTATGCAGATATTTACCTCAATCCAGATTTATATTGTCTGTGCTTTGTTGTAGATAGGAGCAGAGAATTTCCCTCCTGTTTGTAAAGTGCTCCTATAACTATTTCAGAGATTAATAGTCCACATGAATGAAGGCCTGTGGTTAGGCACCCAAAAGCCCAGTCTGTCATCCACCTATTAGGGATTTGCCATTTTTTGGGATTGCTGTGCTAGTATGCAAGAAAATAACACGGCACAGGGTCTCTCAAGTGTTTAGTGATTCAAGAAATTCAGATGACATTTCCAAACTGACAGGCTGACGGACCATTTTGTCGCAAGAGTTAGGGTTTTGTCTCCTGTTAAGCTCCTATACTGAGTGAATGCAGATGTTATCCGAGGGTCCCAGACAGACACAGTCAGTGAAATGTGACAAGCTGTCAGCAGACTTACACTAAGATGATTTTGTTTAAATAACCCCTTTGTAAAGATATGTTTTTATATATTTAGCTGCAGATCTGCCTCAATGTAACAAAATAGCACATCATCAAAATTTGGGCTTTCTTTTAATTTTTCCTAAGGGATCTTTCTAATAGAGAAATTAATACATTTCCTTGTCATAAATCTCCAGTTTAACACATTGATTTTTACAGTCAGAATTCAGAGTTTTAGATTATGAGAGCAGAGTTTTTGTATGATCGGTATTTGCTCTAGGTGTGGAGAGTACACTGTCCAACTTTAAAGTGAAGTTCTCACATAACAATATAAAGCAAATAAATCAGTGGCTTAAATATATTTATTTATTGCTGGGGAAGGCATAATAAGCACTGGGATCGAAACTGGGATATATCCATTTTTAGGAAGTTGAGTATGAAAAAGCATGTACCAAATACAGTATGAAACGGTGTAACTATTAGGGATGACTCAAATCCAGGATTCGGTTCAGGATTCGGCCAGGATTTGGCCTTTTTCAGCAGGATTTGGATTTGGCCAAATCCTTTTACCTGGCCAAACCAAATCCGAACCCTAATTTGCATATGCAAATTAGGGGCAGGGATGGAAATCACATGACTCTTTGGCACAAAAAAAGGAAGTAAAAAATGTTTTCCCCTTCCCACTCATAATTTGCATATGCAAATTAGGGTTCAGATTCGGTTCAGTATCCGGCCGGATCTTTCTGGAAGGATTTGGGGGTTCGGCTGGATTTGGTGCATCCCTAGTACCTACAGAGGAAGCAGACGCCAAGGGGGCCCCTGAGGGAAAAGGGGGGCCTGGACCAGGGTTTCCTCTATAGCGTGAGCAGCCTATGTGCACGATGCCCCCCGAAAAAGTTTCTAGAGGGTTTGGGGGCGGGTGCTCTCTTGTTACGCCCTTGCAAATATGCCCCAAATCCAAGATGCATTTGAGGATTTGGACAAAACTGTGTGATTTTTACAAATTTGGCTGAATTGTTCAGCCAAACCAAATCTGAATCTTTAATTTCATGTAACTTTAAAGCTTTAGACAACTGCATGCATTTTTTATTGTTGTTGAAAATGTATGTCATTTTTAAGATTTTGCTCAAATGTAAATATGCACATTTGGATTCAAAGTCAGTTTAACAATATTATTTGAGGTGGATTCAGTAATTGGCTCACACTGCAAATATCATAAAAACAAAATCAAAATATCTCTCATCTGCAACTCCCTCTTGATGCCTTTTGCATCATTATACGCATCATCAGAGCAGGTCTCCAATGGTGTGAAATCTGTTAGGAGGAAGTGACTGGTGGGAGAAATTGAGACAATAGGTGACCCTGCTGTGTTGTAGATAGATACAGTTATGGGATGCCTTATCCAGGAACTGGTTATCCAGAAAACTCTGAATTACTAGAAGGTGATCTCCATAGATTCTATTTTAATTAAATAATTCACATTTTAATATTCCCTTTTTCTCTGTAATAATAAAACAGTAGCTTGTACTTGGTCATAACGAAGCTGCATGAATCCATATTGGCGAAACAACCCTATACGGTTTATTTCATGTTTAATTATGGAAAGATCCCCTATCTTGAAAACCCCATATCCGGAGATTTCTGGTAGTTCTAAAATTTATAGTACTGTGACTTTTGCACCAATAAACATTTACTTTTATTTGTCATGTCTGTGCATTGTTTGATATTTTGAGATACAGATAGATGAACCCAATACTGCTGTTTATTATTCTTTTTTTAATACATTCACAGAATGCGCCGATGGAATGGCTGTCTCCCATAGACTCCATTTTATCCAAATAATGCAATTTTTAATAAAATGATTTTTTTTTATTGTAATATTAAAAGAGTATCTTGTACTTGATCCAAGCTAAGATATAATTAATCCTTATTGCATGCAATGCTAGTCTATTGGTATGAAGATCCAAATTACAGAAAGATTCATCATCCAGAAAACCCCAGGTCCTGAGCATTCTGGATAACAGGTCCCATACCTGTACTCAATAAGAAGGTTCCAACCACTTTTCTTTTTTCCTGTTGTTCATAGCATCATTGCTTTATATATTATACCAACAAGTAAAGGTGTGTAGAATGCCATAGATGTTAATAAGAGGCATGTGTGTCTATAACGCAGGCTTTTTATACTTTACAACCAAATGGCAATTGGAAAAAATGAAGAAGTACAATTTGTATTT
This sequence comes from Xenopus borealis, assembly GCA_024363595.1. NCBI lineage: Eukaryota > Metazoa > Chordata > Amphibia > Anura > Pipidae > Xenopus > Xenopus borealis. The sequence goes on from CM044439.1 coordinate 121,151,544, forward strand.
GCTGGCACAAAGCGCACATGCTTGGCAGTTTGTCTCAAGACTGTTATGAAATTACTGTGCAGTCAAAATAAAAGTGAGGCCTCAGTCTGTGAGCACAAAGCATATTGCTTTACAGTATTATTCATAATTCTATGTACATTCTGGAGAGATTGTTTGATTGTATTGTTATAGCTGAGATTTAATTTAATCACCATAAATGTGCAGACTGAGGATGTGTCAGCGAATAAGTTAAGCTACTAATTACACCAATTGTGAAGTTTAAAATTTCATTTCTGCTCAGATTGATTGTCATCCATTAATTGGCTTCCAGTTTAAGACAATCTTATGCAGCAGATGCAAAGGGTCCTTTTGTTCATGGAATTCAGTCGGCATGGAAATGATTTTCTCATTTCAGACCCCTTTTCTCTTCTCCATCCATTGTGTCATTGTGTTCAACTGCTCTAATCAGCTTAGGGGTCTGTTTGTGCACACGGTGCTGCTATCTGTGCCAGGCTTCAGGTGCACTCTCCAAGGGATCGTATCCAAGGGAGTGTCATTGTACCTTCTATCTTGCAACAAAGCAGTGGAATGCAGAACTTGCTCAAGACGGGGATCGTGAAATGAGTCAAAACTATAAGTATTGTTAAACACTGAATGTTTTAAACAAGATTAGCACTTACTAAAAGTATTATAATTCATGCAGAAAGTAAGAGAATCAGTGAATCTATCTTTAGAAATTTAATTGCACTACTGTGTACTTTAATTGGTAATGTAGTGCTCTGGTTACATTGGTATGTTTGTAAATCAGAGTTGTCATAGAATCAGAGGATTGCCCTGCAAATATGCAAAGGCTGTTTACTTTATAGTTTATTTGGCACACCATTTTGCACCACAGATATATGGTCAGACTTATTGAACCTTTGCTATGTATGCATTGATGATGAGGTTCATTGGTGTGTGTGTGTATATGGTTTTTAAGGTGCTGTTACTTTAAAGGACAAGGAAAATCTAATTCCATGGGGGGGGGGGGAGGTGCCAGGCTGGTGCTCCTTCTTCCCCCAGGCTGGTGCTTCTTATTAGGAAAATATCATAGGCAGCAGATGATTTTGGCTGGGGGGCCAGGATGAGGAGCACAGGTGGAGCAACATTTTGGCCATGCCCACTTTTGACCACTCCCTTTGGACTCCACCCACTTTTTTATTGAATTTTCAGAAAAATCTAAACCATAGCAGTGGGGGCAACATTTGCTTAAAGTCTGGCACAGCAGGAAGGGGGTATTAACACCACATGTACAATTTTAACTGTGAATGCTGGCACTACAAGCACATTATGGGGAAAATTGGCATTCAGTTTAATCTCCTTCTTCTATTGCAGTCCCACACTGACATTCCTAAGGGACCACTGATTTGTGGTTTTTGAGGCCAAAATAGTTCTTCATAAGTGCGAGAATTTTGAGACCACAGTCTTGGTTACCCTGCCTTTCTCAATCTTTGTGCAATTTAAAAAAAATTTTTTTTCTTTAATTGTTATATGAAAAGAGTATCTTGTACTTGATCTAAACTAAGATATAATTAATCCTTATTGCATGCAAAGCTAGTCTATTGGTTTTTTTAATATTTGAATGATTTTCTAGAAGACAAGGTATGAAGATCCAAATTACAGAAAGATTCATCATCCAGAAAACCCCAGGTCCTGAGCATTCTGGATAACAAGTCCCATACCTGTACTCAATAACAAGGTTTCTACCACTTTTCTTTTTTCCTGTTGTTCATAGCATCATTGCTTTATATATTATACCAACAAGTAAAGGTGTGTAGAATGCCATAGATGTTAATAAGAGGCATGTGTGTCTATAACGCAGGCTTTTTATACTTTATAACCAAATGGAATACAATTTGTATTGTATACATTTTATTATAAGTCATAAACATAATACAACACATCCCAAAAAGTTTTGACTCTGAAGATGTCCGGTTCAAAATGTTTAAAAATTCAGTATTTATTCATTGTACATCAATAAAAAATATACAGACCCATTGATCCTCTGCCTTACGCGTTTCGTACCCCCTGGTACTTAATCATAGGCTATGATTAAGTACCAGGGGGTACGAAACGCGTAAGGCAGAGGATCAATGGGTCTGTATATTTTTTATTGATGTACAATGAATAAATACTGAATTTTTAAACATTTTGAACCGGACATCTTCAGAGTCAAAACTTTTTGGGATGTGTTGTATGTGCCCTTGAGGACTGGGGGCTGTGCTCTGAGGAGTCCATGACCCTTGAGACTGGTCTCGGCAGCTGTGTGGGTGCTTTTTTGAATATAAACATAATACAGCCTGATTTAATAAAAGTATAGATGCAGAAAACACTGGCATTCACCTGAGGAATGGAAAGATGAAGATTCACGCTGCTATTCAAGTGTGATTGTTTACATTTTCTTGCTCAACATAGGAATTAATGATGATGTCAAAGCACACTGCAAAATAGTGAAGAAAGGGCTCACTTTCATACTGGATAAATAATGCGCATCCAGCAGAACCGCTATAGTAGTTTAAGAGGTGGTAACCTGGTTGTTGTATTAAAGGTATTTTCAAAAAAAAAAAATCGGAAATGGCAAAAAAAAAAAAAAAATTGTCTGCCTCTTACAAAAACAAGGGTGGAAATTCTGGGGGGGGGCACGGACCCCCTGCCCCCCCCCGGTTCCAGTGCCTATGGAAAATATGTACAGGCCCATGGTTCTTTTGTGTACGCTCTGCCTGTTGTCCTCTGTATTTAAAGCAACTGAGATATGGATACCTTGTGTCCTGTATTTTTATAATTTACAATTAGGTTTGTAATGATGATTCAAACACTAGAGGTTACACTCCCTGTATTTAGCTGTAGTGATACTGTATCAGAGGATTCATTGATGTCCTCCAACATCAGTGATTCCAAAAATGTGAGGCTGCCCCATGGGGTGCCTGTAGAAGTGGTTGGATTCACCTAAAGGTTAGGTATGTGGAGATTTAAGGAGAATGCTTAATTGCTCTACTAGATTCATCCAGTTTAAAGGTTGGTTAGTGAAGGTGAGATTTGGTTTTGCTGTCAGAAATGTTCTTGGAAATCTGTATGCCAATGTCTTATATATGTGGTCCTGACCAACTACTGGACCACCAAGTGGAATCAAGTAAAGCCAAAAACATCTTGCAAGCACCATTCTCTCATTATGCAGCCACTCAATAGAATGATTTCTATACAAAGCAATTTTTTAAAAAATATTATAATATCTTCCAGTTTCATATTGCCAAATGTTTTTTGTGGGTATGTAATTATGGAGCTACACTCTGGGGGGGCTGGAGTACTGGTTGGGAGGAATACATATTTGTTCTTCTAGATTCTCTTGAAAGCTTTGCATTCCAATCACATAAAATGGTATTTGAGGGTGAAAATGTATTTTCTGTTCTGTACCTTGTTTGAACTATGGTTGAATGGTTGATACAACAATATCTGTAACCTAGTTATGAGCTGGGGAGGGGGGTTCCAAATACTTTCAATCTCCAAGGTTCTTGAACCAAAATTTAGAAAAATGCTACTTTGTAATAATTCATTACATTAGCAAATTATATAGAATGTCGATGTGTCCTGAATATTCTGTCAATAATGGTTATGAAATGAAAAACTTAAAGTGAAGCAAAAAAATAAGTTTACTGATTAGTCTTTATGCTAGAAGAGCTTGATCTACAAAAGGAAATTGAATTGCTAACCAAGCAAGGTAGGCCAGATGATCAATGAGGTAAATAGGGAATAGCAGTTAATGTAAATTTTTGGTTTAATGATAGTGCAAGGAAATGAAGATAAGGTAAAAAGGAAATGGCAGTGAGTAGAGGGTCACTGACTTGATTAGATCTTGAGATATTTTCCTCAAAAGCTATTACCTGTGATCAAATAGTGCATCCATTTGAATACGTGAAAAGTAAGATCACAGAGTTTGGCTTAGAGACTAAAAGATAGCTAAGAAAAACAGATCTAATGGAAAGAAACAAAATTAAAAAGTAACAATAACAACTAAATTGTACCCTCATGGAGAAACAGTGTCTTATTTTTTTACAGAAGGGGTTAGAAATGATTGAACCTCATTTGAAAGCTTGAAACAAACTAAATATTAAAACGTAAAATACAAAACATATATAAGCAAAAAAAAATTGAACAATGGAAAAAAAAACAAAAATAGCCCAATTTGTTAACATACTGCAATGTAACTCCATTATGGAATACCCCTAACCCACTAGTACACCTTATAAAAATGAATGGTGACTAGTGATGGGCGAATTTATTTGCCAGGACAAATTCGCGGCGTCAAAAAAAAAATGAGACGCGACGTGCACATCAACGCAACTCGTTTCGCGAATTTCACTGTAAATTTGCTAATTTTTCAGCGAACCGAAACGGTATAGATTCGCCCATCACTAATGGTGACCATTTACTATGCAAGGTGTCTGTACAAATTGCAAACCACAACCAATTCACAACGGTTTTGCATGCCAAAACAGATCATAGGGACCTGACTGCCTCCATTGAATACAGCAGTGTGTATAAGTTGTGAGCTATGCCTGTCATTCAGTTGTGCAAGCTTAACAGTGAGGCCACAACTGGGCCTTGTACTTACAGCCTGCCCTATAGCGTACAGTAAGGACAGGGCTGCCTGCAGAAGCTTAAATCTCCCCGATAGATCCACATGTCAAATTTTTTGACTAGCTCAAGAGGCAGAGTGCTGCGAATCCCTACACACAAATAAAAACTGACCCATAAATAACTTAATCAACATAACCAACCTTATGAATCACGAAAGCCATACGCAAGCTTACGTTTTTACTCTCTCTGACCAAAAGCACAAACAATAGGAACAGCAGAAGGTAAAAGGAATCTTCACTTCCTTATCTTTCAGTACACCATGCACTGACCTAAATGGTGTATAGGCAGAGGAAATTGTCCAATTCCTGAACCTGACAATATCCATAGTACAAGCACATTGGACTGAACCGGTTGTGAAAACCTACAATAATTGTATGAAATTTTACCAGTTTAATTACACCAAAGTAAAGTGTATATAGTATAAAGTTTGCTACACATTTTGTGGTCAAACATTTTTTTTATTTTGTGTTATGATTTTCCCTCTAAAAGTGTCTCCTGCTTTCAGGTGACCCACGCCATTCTTTTCTATTGCAAAATTAAACAAGTTCCCCAGAAATCTATCAAATTAAGAGGACATTATCTTATAATGGCTTTTGAAACTTTCTAGGAAAAATTGATAGAGGACCTTGCACACCCTACTTACTGGGTATTGAAAATCTTCCTGGTGCACACAGGTGGAGGCTCGGCCACTCCGAATACAAACAGAACAAAAAGATCCAGTGGCACACAGGACTGTGAAAACACCTCAAGGTGCAAATTCACTAAGCGGCGAAAATGCGCTAGTGTTGCCTTCGCTAACGTTCGCTGCACTTCGCCATGCAAATTCACTAAAGTGCAAAGTTACCCTCAGGTCGGAATAGAAGTATATGTTACACTACATTACACTACACAAGCCCAGGAAACCTTTAATAAATAAAATAAAGTTGTCCTATTGCCCTAAACATGGGCATAAATTACTAAAGGCTCATCCAGACAAGAAGATTTGTGGAGATTAGTCGCCTGGCAACAAAACGCCACGTCTTTGAGGAGACTAATCTCCACGAATGGCTTGCTTGCAGCATGCACCCGCTAGAAGTAAAGTCGCCTGCGCCTATTCACACGCAGCAACGCGATTTTCAAAGTCGCTGAAAATTGCCCACAGCATATAACCCATATATGCTTAAGCTTGGCTATAGAATATGAAACCTAATACCTGCTTGCTGTACTGAGAGCTATAATGCGGTGACAGACCATCACAAACACAACTTTGGCTTTAGTGCGATAATGACTATTATTTAGTTATTTGGCTCTAATTAGAGGTCGATCAGTAATAGAACAGTGTATCCTCTCTGGAAGGAGAGGGCACTAGAGTATAGTATGAAGTGAAGCTGAGTATTAGCAGGAGCAATTGAGCTGCCGCTAATGATTAGACGCTTTGTAATATTACTATCCCCTGTTCACTCACCACAGTAAAACATTTTACTAGGATAACAAGGCAGAGGGTAATAAAAAACATGCCAAGAAAAAGGGGGAAGGAGAGGTCTAACCCATGTACAGGAAACAAATGTGATCAATTACCCAAGTGTCGAGCTAACAGATACCTTATCTCTGGGCTTCTTGAAATAAGGATTTGATTGTTACCAAATGTGTCCAGGAGCTAAGTGAAAAGAACACTTTCATTCTGTCTGCAGACTGGCTTTACTGGGAAATATAAGGTAACCTATTCCTCAAACTGCTGAAGAAGTCGCAGGAGAGGATTAGGATCAGTGATACTTTTAGGATAAAATAATGCTCATTTATTGACTCTGGGCAGAAAGAAAATCAGATTCAGATTGCCTATTATTTGACTGATTATTTGCAAGCTGAAACCATCTTTTTCTTTCTGGAACTAATATATATTATACATATGCATCAGCTTCTCACAACAAAAAGTGACCATATTACCCACAGTGGAGAAAGTCTACATACATAGTTCACAAAATATAGCCAACATTTTGAATATAATGATATATATAAACCCCTCTCAAATTTGCAATATCATGGCAAAACAATAAAAATGTATTTGACTATTATACCTTCCAGATGTCCTGATCCTTATGTCTGAGTGTGGTCTGGGCCTGAACTTTTACAACTGGCGTTTTTGCAGGGGCACATTTTGATAAAATTATGATTTTAGTTGGTTCACTGTTTAGATATGTTCAGTCTACCTCATGGACCAGAGTCTCTGTATGCTCTGCATATCTGTTCTTGGTCTGAAGCCATAGGAACACAAATACAGGATTCTGTCAGTGGCTGTCACTTGTTGGGGTTAAAGTGTTGGTCTATGGTCATCACTGGTCATTGGCATGAAGGAAATATGCTACACCAAAATTCTTGACCTAAGAAATAATTCCAGATTTGTTTATATTGTGTTTGTCAAGCAAAATAAATCTTACTTGCTCTCTATAAATTATATTAAAACTTTGTTTCCTTCATTTGTGGAATTCACAATCACAGCAAGCAGGTAAGTGCCAGTTTTTATGTGTTTATTAGGGCAAACTTTGGTTTATCCCAAAATCTAGTTTATGATCAGAATGGGGAACATGATGCCTATGAAATATAGACAGTCAGGATTGGGAACATAAGGGCTCTCCTCCGAGTGTCCACTCCCCCCCCCATGTCCTGTACCTCCCACCTTCTTAAAGGAGAATCAACCCATAACATTAAAAAACCCTACCCTACGTAGACCCCCCTCACTCATGACTTTTCCGTGACATTCGGTGCATGCACAGTTGTTCGGGGCCGGAATATTAGTCTGGTTCCAAAGTTTAACAAAGAAAAGAAGATGGCTTCCGTGAACTCCCGAGGACAGAATCTGCACCGAGGGGTAAGTAAAATGTTAGGGGTATTTGCCCCAGATGCCAGATAGGCTGGGGACAGGAGTGAGGGGGTCTATGTAGGCTAGGGAGGTAGGGTTTTTTATGTTACGGGTTGAATTCTCCTTTAACTTTCCACCTGTGATCAGTGGAGAGAGGATAGTCTGAATTGGGAGCCACGATAAACGTGATAAACCTCAAGGTAACTCATTCCCACTGAATTGAATTTGGCCCATTATTCGGCATTAAAGTATGCTTAAGCACACCCGAATATCCAATTTAATTGGAAACAGTTTTCCTTAAACAAAAATGTGAATTTCCACTGAGGGACTATACTGAATAATCAAGAATCTCTTTAAAATGCTTCAAGACTGTGTTGGTAGTTTATAGATACAGCACAAAAAATGTTTAATCCCATTGTCTTTCCTTATAGTTACATAGATAATTTGAGTTGAGGAAAAAAAAGGCGAACAGTATCAAACCAAATAAATGAATCCCAAAGCACATATATAAACATGTTTATCCAGACCTATGGATACTCTCTCAAATACATATATACATACATATAACAAAAACATTTTAAATACAGATAAATATTAAGCTAACTGTAAATCTTGAGGTTAATGTAGCCTTAGATAGTACGTCCAAGAAGTCATCCAATCCACTCTTGAAGGCATTAATAGAATCCATCATCACAATATTTCCTGACATGGGATATTCTACATATTATTTTATTTTCTGCTTAAGTAACAAAGAATTTATAGGAGCATGGACCATTAGCTATTGCACATTCCAATAAAACATTATTTGTGAGTAGTTTTAATGGTATGCCAATAAATGTTTCACATGTTGTACCCAAAACAAGGCAACATCATCCATCATATTTCCATCATATTTTTCCAAAGTATTTGTACTTTGTTTTGGATTTGCTATTTCAGTGCATTTCATACCTAAGTCCCTATATTTGCACCATTGGTGCTACTCTCTGCTGGGGGGGCCATTAGTAGCTGGGACAGGAAAACTGTCCGTGTCAGTTTAGATAGATAGCCTGATGAGTCCCAGGATCAGACATTCCAAGAAATGTTCTAGTTCATTGATATTGAGTCTTGAAAGAGCATTGTGCTTTGACATTTGGGGATCATAATTTGAAAAATTTGGGCCATACAACAAGGTAATGCTGATTTTTTTACTTTCATATATGAAAATACAAGAGTTGAAGTGATTAACTTATGTTTGACCTACTTCAACTCCAGTGGTAATGAGGGGTGCAGGAGCATAGAAACAATCTCTCCCGATTTGTTACTCTCATGGGTGCTGCAAAGTTGTAAAGGTTCTGATTTGGGAAAGCATCCTGTTGTGATGAATGTTTTATGTAGAACAGTGTGGACGTTTGGGTTCTTCTATAATTTTAGTACATTTCGAATGTTTCATATTTGATTGGGCTAAAATATATAGGTTATATAGTTTACAATGAGCGTTTTGAGTATAAAAATGAAATGCATTGCTAGGAAAAAAATAAATAATTTCTAAAATAAATTATACGAAGGCTTGCAGCAATATCAGTCAAGTATATTCTAACAATCAATAAAAAATATAGAGAAGTCCATGGGCTATATCCTCTTCTATCTCATACAATACTTAGGCAAACATATGGCAACTTTCTCAGATGGCTCATCGGGTTTTTTAAATAGATCAGAAAACTTGTCTTTCACTGCAATTAATACTGCCATGTATTTTGAATTCCATGGTGCTGTAAAAAGTACAAAGTGTCAGTATTCCATTTTGACTTTGGTTTAGGATCTAAATTGATATGGGCCAAAAGTCCACAACTTGTCGTTATACTACTTAGACAGAGAGGTAGATATTAACAGAAATATGTATTAAATGTTTAACCTTTGCTTGACATTAAACTGTGAGACATTATTTTTGATGTTCCCTTATTATTTATTATTTAGCTTTTTATTCAGCAGCTCTCCAGTTTGCAATTCCAGCAATCTAGTTGCTAGGGTCCAATTTACCCTAGCAACCATGCACTGATTTGGATAAGAAACTGGAATATGAATAGAAGAGGGCCTTAATAGAAAGATGAGTAATAAAAAGAAGCAATAAAAATACATTTGTAGCCTTGCAGAGCATTTGTTTTTCAGTGGGGTCAGTGAGCCCCATTTGAAAACTGGAAAGGGTCAGAAGAAGAAGACAAATAAAGAATGATGAACAAATAAATAATAAAGACTAGTTGACCAAACTGACCATTCTATGATGTGCTAAAACTCAAAGGTGAACCACCCCTTTAAGGTTAGCTACATGGGGCACATTATTATGATGATCAGGTGATCCACTCATTCACTGATAAGCTGGATATAGTAAAGTTTAGCTACATAGGCTCCTGGCCACATTGTGCTTATTCAGATGTTCAGCTGCTCTAGTAGAATCCAGCATTGAAATTCATTTTTCAAAAGAGCAAACATAGTTTTTTATATTTAATTTTGATATCTGACATGGGGCTAAACACGTCAGTTTCCCAGGTGTCCCCAGTCACGTGACTTGTGCTCTAATAAACTTCTTTCACTCTTTACTGCTACACTGCGAGTTGAATTGATATCACCCCCTCCCATTCTCCCCCAGCAGCCCATGAGCAGAATAATGGGAATGTAGCAAGATAATAGCTCCCTGGTAGATGTGAGATTAGCACTCAGTCGTAAAAATCTAGGTCCTGCTGTGACTCCTGAAGTTAAACTGAGTTGGAGAAACAATAGCCTTCCTGAAAGCAGATCCATCACAAAGTGCTGGTTCTTTCTGAAAGCACATGACCGGAGACGGCTGCCTACAAAAAACAACAAAAAATACATTTACTGGTTCAAGAATAAAATTGGTATGGTAGAATGTGCAAAGTGCAACGTGCACAGTGTAATTTAATATGTAATAAAAACGATACCATAAAAATCGCTTTAAATAAACACTGATGCAAAGTATGAAGATCTGGATTTTAGGTTAATATGTTTGGTAAATTTCATATATGTTCATTATTATCATATATTTTATTTTCACAGCAATGACATATTACATAGCGTTGTCAGAAACTAGACTGGAAAGCCACTCAGATATAGGAGAACATACAAACACAATACAATGAAAGAATCAAACCCAAAACCTATAACTGAAATCAAAACCAGAACCCCAGCTCTGCAAGATAATAATTCTAACCAGCATCAGATATAATTTAGCTCCTTTATATTGAAACAGTTGTATTTGTTCCATAAGTCAGTGATATGTCATGTCATTGAAAAGCCACGTAAAATTTGATTTTTATTTCTTAGGACTTAGGACTACTGTCGATGATTATATAAAAAACATTAGCTTGTTGTTTAGCCACATATTTTGGAGCTTATTTAGCATGTAGCCTGAAAATATTCCTCCCTTCCCCAGTGATATGGGGTATTGATCCATATTATTATGTATTACCCCTCATTAATGATATTATGGGTTTCTTAGGATGGTAATGTTACTTTAAATTGGTATTGCCAATAAAAACATTTATCTGCATAGACCATAGAAATGTTAATTCTACCTCTCAGCAGTTGTTCCTTGACAGCCAGGTTGGTAAAATGAATGTTTCAGGGCAGACATGCAGTGAAATTGCTATTATGTCAGAAACTAGCACAATCACCATGATACTAGCCAAAACTGCTTGACAACATGGGCGGTTTATGGTAAATTATGAAACAGACAGTATTAGTCCCATATTGAATTATATAAATTGTGTTTTTAATCTGACAAATCTGGTGTAGCACTTATCTGAGAATCCCCGTACTTAGCTGCACTGCTATAGCATTTTAGTAATAATTTAGCTTTTAACTGAGACCTAGGGGCAAATTCACTAAGTGGCGAAAAAGCGCTAGGCTATTACGCATAGTTTTGATAGTGTTACTTCGCCAGGCAAAGCTCATTTACACTAGCGATGCCTAATTTGCAAACGGTGTGAATTTCAAAGTGTAATAGAAGTATATGTTACAGCCACTACATTACACTACACAAGCCCAGGAAACCTTTGATAAATAAAATAAAGTTGTCCTATTGCCCTAAACATGTGCCCCCTGTATAGTTGTGTTGCCATATGTTAGGAAATGTAGGGGGGGAAGGAGGGTAACCCCAAAAAATTTTCGCTATTTTTCAGACTATCACCCTGCAAAAGGTAAAAGACGCCAGTATTCTTTTGGGACTCCTATCTATTGTATTGAACTTTGCCAGGTCTGACCTGGCGAAGTAACATCTAGCGTAAGTGGTAACGTTCAGTAAAATGGTCATATTAGTGAATTAGCGTAATTACGATCCTTCATCAGTGCACAACTTCGCCTGGCGTTAGGGTGCGAAGTTGTGCTAGTCTATCTACTTTGCTAGCGAAAATTCGCCAGAATCAGTGTTAGTGAAATGACGTCACGCTGGTGAATTTTCTCTAGTGTTAGCCACTTCGCCCTTTAGTGAATTTGCCCCTTAGACTTTAGGCTATTTTTATATTACACTATTTTCTATTTCATGTTACAAGTTTCTAAAAATGAAATGCTGGGGATATGTTGTTTTGCTTTTTTAACCTGTTAATGGCTCAGAAATGTAAAAAGAAATGTAAAGGCTCAATTCACATTAAAATATGGCATTCTGGGATTTTTAAACATTATTTCTCTCAAGCAGAACTTCAAATAATCATGGTTTTACCCTATCATGCCTTAGCCCCAGCCAGCTATGCCAGATTAAATATTATTACTTTGTCATTCTTGCGTTTATCTCTCATAGAGAATGCAGTACAGATATGGGACCTATTATCCAGAATATTTGGCACCTGGGTTTTACTGGATAAGGGCTAGGGCAGACGGGGAGATTCGGGGGCATTTTGTCGCCTGGCGACTTCTCGCCGCGACTTGTAGCCCCCGAACCTCCCCGAATAGCCAAGTCCTGGGGAGCACCGGCGTTGCTTGAAAATGCCGGCGCCTATTCACACGGAGTGGCGCGCTTTTTGAAATCGCTCCAAATTGGATCGATTTTTTTATATCTTATTTTTTTTTTAAATCTTAGTTGGGATGAAGTACAAGGTACAGTTTTATTATTACAAATTAAAAGGAAATCATTTTTAAAAATCTGAAGTATTTGGATAAAATGGAATCTATGGGAGACGGCCTTGCCATAATTCGGAGCTTTCTGGATAGCGGGTTTCTGGATAATGGATCCTATACCTGTATTTCACACGCTGAATGAGTGATAATTTTTTAAAATACAGATATTAAAAACATTTTATTAGGTATTACCTAAAGACTGTTTTAGTATGTTAGCTTTTCTTTTGCCTTATCCCTTTTCTGCTTGTGTTCCGCTTACCTGTTCCAAAACTCAGCAGGAACACAAGTCAATCCTGAGTATTAACAGGAAACAACAGGTTTAATGGCCAGGGAATACCATCACGCACAATTAACTTTGCAAAGGAAATTACGAATCAAGCAACCATCCTCTCATGGTCCCATTATCACTACTTTTAATGGAAGAAAATGCAAATAAAAAAAAGATAATGAAATAAACCCAAGTTAGCAAAAGCTGATGTGTGTCAGCAATAAATATATACAATGTACAGTATCTTGTCTTCTGTAATAGACAACACTACGCAATGCTTTAAAAGTATCAGCAAACATAATAATCACAACGAGTTAAATGGTTAAATACAGCATTTGTGTTTCAGTAGCGGCTAGAATTGCCAGCGCTGATCTTTCAGACGGGAATTATCTTGGCAAAACTTTGAAGCTACTCTCTGACATCCCTAACAAACTAATTGTTGTCTTCTGTCTGTACAAGTCTCTAAAGTTTTAACGAGCCTGTCTTTCATCAAGAGATGAGAAAAAAAGACCTATAAAATCAATTTACCAGGCTATTACGCATTGTCATGATCCAAAACAAAAACAGCCAAGGACAGGACACAAAGCTGAAGAAGTGGGTCTCTGAGAAAAGGTTACAGAACATCCATCTTCCCTCCTCTTCTAATTGTTTCTTTTCTTTGCTTGGTTTTAGACCCACTTCCCGCTTTTAAAAAGCACTTTATGACAAGTATTGTATTCTTTCAAACTGAGGGGAACCTTTTTTATTTTGCATAGTAGCTTTGTAGGCAGTGATTGACAGTGGGAAGGGGTCCAATTGCCACATGGACTCTAGGCAATAAATCATCTACTGCTGGCATGAGCCGGCCGGACAAGTCCCCACTTCCACAGAGGATATTCTTATTTTTTTAAAGTCTAAACAAAAAAATGTCAGTCCAAAGCAAATACTCTCTAAAGCCGAGAAAGAGGAAGGGGTTCTCATTAAAGTTGGAGATGAAGGGAAAGTAATGCTCTCAGGGTTTTTCCTGAGCAATATTTTTCTGTGCTTTTGATTAAGCAACAGTGACTTCTGCAGAGATTTGCATATAAATCTTTTGCATTCAGAAAAAGCTGGTCTCTCTCCATACTAAATGTCATATTAAAGTATAGATCATATTGTGCAGCCGTAAATGTGGTGTAGATGATCAAATACAACTGTTTTGATTTTGAAATATTAGACATAAAATGTAAATATGTTCCTGACAAAGTTATGGATGTAGTTTATTCTTTTCAGATTTCAAAGATTAAAGTCAGACTTCACAGAGCATTGTCAGAGCGTCACAGAACATGACACAGTGTAGTGTCTTGGTTTAAGTATGCAAAAAAAAAAAGAGAGGGGCAATAAAGCAAGCTGAGCAAATAGTGTGTCAGTTTGGTGTAACAGGAAAGCATTTCATTGATAACATGAAAGATTGTTTATAGATTATGTGCAATCAGGTGAAAGTTATTTATTAACTTGCGAATAACATGGAAGCACAAAGGATTGCAGAGGATGAATCTTTAGATCTTTAAAAAAAAAAAAGCTTTATAAGGTCAAAAAAGGACGTGGTTATTCGCTTACAACATTTTTTATTTTCATCGATTCTCCCTTTCTTATTGTCATTAAAGGTGGTTCTGCTGAACAAATTAGCTGTAAAATGCTGGTGATATGGTAATTCTTGTTGCTGTTGGGGGAAAAAAAACTGATTATTCCTGCTTGGCTTCTCATAAACATAAAGCACTTGCTCAGTGTCAAGAAGAAAAACTGAAATGGGTTTGGGAATTTAAACAGTGAATTAGTTATGTCCCATTGACTTCTATACTCAGTGAAATGAGAGGTAAGTAGAAAATCGATAACCACACTTCTGTCCGCTCCTTTACACATCATTTTTGGTCTGGTTTTATTAAGTATACATCTTTTTTCCTGCTTTGTGCTGCTCTGTAGTTTATATCGCCATATACTGCCTTTTATATTGAAAATATTTCATAGGAGGGAAAAATCAATTTCTAATATTATTCTGCATGTTGGATGGGAGGCTCTGGAAGATAAATTCTTATTTATTGATTTAGAATTCTAAGGCTTACATTTTTTGTTTTCCTTCAAAAGGATTAAACCCTAGAAACTGATTAAGCATCTCTTGCTTTGCCAGCACTGGAGAATGTTAAAAATATAAGAGGGTCATTTAAAAAGGACTTTTTTTTCTGTAAAAATAGAAGCCCATATAATCAGAATTCATCTATATGAAGAAAATAAATCCAAAACTGCAGCTCCATCTTGTAACCTAACAGCTATCATAAATAATCAAAATCTATTTGAAGCCAGAAGATGGGACATTAGAAGCTATTTACACTACTAGAGTGATGCCATCGATCAGTAACGGCTACCCACAGATAAGAACCATATGATGTCATGGTTATTTATGATGCATGTTGCCATTAAAGCTACAGGAGTATAGAACTCTTTCACTTGTCCTCGTTTGTAGTTTGTGACTTCACGTAAAAAAAAAAGGTATCAGGTGCTACATATATTTTCAACAGAATCTCATGTAGGCATTTAACAACTGCTATGAAAGTTATACTTTCACATAGTTTGGAAGGCATTGAGTATTTATTTTTATACAATTTCACTCTAATAATGCCATATAAGATGCAATCTACTGATATAGTAATTAATAATTAAATATATATAAAATTTAATATAATATATTTAAACAATGCATGGAATGATATCATATAAGTGCCCATGTGTTCCATTGGTCTGCAACTAGTATAGTAGATTCCAAGCTAAGAAGGCTGTATGGGAAACAATTTTTTTTATAAAGCCACAAAACATTTAGGCTTGTAGTGATTGGGTGGTTTAAAGATGTTGTTGGCATTTCTAAGTCCATTGGTTGAGTTTTAAGGAGCAGAACTGCTACAAGTGACATTGTTTCTTTGCCCTGCAGTGTGAGGATATAATTATTATGGCTGCACTGTCCTTATTTTTTCAGTTGGTCTAATAATTATTGGTATTACAGCTGATTGTCCATGAAGATAAAATGTTGACTTGCTACTATCGCTCCCCCTTGCAGGATGGAGAAAAGCATGTGTGTTGCTGCAGGAACTGCAATGGCATGGAATATGTAATAAAAATGATTACAAAATTAGTATTCCTTGTTGCATAAATATTCTAAGTGGATAAATAATTAAATTTTTAGCAATACCTTTAGAAGGTGAAAAAGAAAATGATGTTATTATGGATATGTCTGGTCTGGAAGCTGCATGCATGAGTTACATGATATTATTTACATTATATATATGTTGGTGCCTGCTCACAAAGTTTGTTGAGAACGTAAAGAACTTACCTTCAAATTGAAGTTTAAATCACAGGTCAGATCTCAATGGGAAAGAACTCACATAGTGCAGAGGAAATTTGGACTACAGTTACAAACAGGGTTGGACTGGGCCAGCGGGACACCAGGAAAATATCTGGTGGGCTCTGGCCCTTGTGGGCCCTGCAGCCCCCTCCAAACCAGGGCTGCTCCCCTGACTAGAATTGCATGCACCATTGCTCCTGCTCAATCGCTGGAATGAAACCGCAAGAGGTAAACAGAGCTGGATCTTGTGACTGGAGTGCGGGCCTCTGGGCGGCAGCCCTGGTGGGCACAGGACACCTTCATCCAACACTGGCTACAAAAGGACCCATTTGACTTTGGCCTAATAGTAGATACTGTTCATACAAACTATTGCTTGTGAATCATTCTCTAGAGTTGACTTTACCTCATTGTTGTTGTTGCCCTAGAGTGTGATATGAGCCAAATGCTTCCATTAACCACTTCTAGAATTTACACCAGTTCTGCTTGTAGGCCTTCATTTGCCAAGGTTACTCTATCTTTTGCCTCATCATAAAAACTTAAAAAGAAAATAAGCTCAGTTTTCTAATGTGGAAAGAAAATGGTAAAAGTAGATCTGCCTCTCCTGTAAAGACTTATTTTTACTTTGCTGAAAGTGTTTTATGGGCATCAGTATATTAAATTCAGAGTTCAACAAACTGAGACCTTAATTTAGAGCCTCTCATGTTCTCTTAGTTCAAACTGTCAGTGACAGTGTGAGCCTGACAGAAAATCTGGGATTGATCAGTACAGCCGTGCAAGATAGTGACAGCTGTACCCTCACAATACATCACTTCCATATTTTCTGCTTTACTTTTCACAGCTGGTGGCCTGATTGAGTTATATTCTTAAGATTCTTCTTTCTTTTTTGTTAACCAGTCTCCTTTTTATGGTATGCATATACATTATCATTTTAATAATGATATCAGAGACAACTGTGTTGCTAAAATACAAGGGAACTGTACAATATATCCACTGTACAGTCTGTATCGGTAAATACAATATCATTAGAATCCAGCTTGAATGGGCTGTTATAATTGTTTCCAAAAATCTAAAATATCACAATATAAAACATTTTGAATTTTATTTGAATGCATGTTATATTGTTGAGATACAAGGTCCTTACATTTCTCAAGAACAATTAAAGATTCTCATCACTTTCTTGACGACACACAGCTTCCTGTTTTTGTTTTGTGTTTGTATTGTTTCCTCTGAGAAGGGAAATTACCAGTTTTTCTCTTGCAAGTAGTTACAAATTCCCACCTTTGTCCATGCTCCTCTCTCATTAATAGAGATTGTGTGAATGAATGTAGTGTACTGGGAGAAGTTACAATTCTAAAGATCTAATTATGCCAAGATGTCAATAGAATAAGGGCTAATGTCATAATATCAGGGCCACACCTTACATCCCTGTTGCTATAGTGATAGAGAAATGCAAGACATTTATTGAAAAAAAAAAATAGCAAGGGGACAGAGTGGGGGACATATAATATTATTTGGTTCAGAAATGGGCTAGCCCATATAGTTACATAGATACATAGTTAAATTGGGTTGAAAAAAGGCAAAGTCCATCAAGTTCAACCCCTCCAAATTGAAACCCAGCATACACATCGGAGTAAGAAGTCATCGGCTGATGACTCCTTACATGTTATTACAGGTATGTGATCTGTTATCCTTATACAGACTGCTCCGGACCTGGGGTTTTCCAGATGACGGATCCTTAAGTCTACTAGATAACATTCAGTAAACCCAATAGGCTGGTTTTGCTTCCAATAAGGATTAATTATATCTTAATTTGGATTATATCTTAATTTGGTACTAGGTATTGTTTTATTAACAGAGAAAAATATATATAAAATATTTTTTTTTAAATTTGGATTGTTTGGATAAATTGGAGATGGAGAATACAGGAGGTGACTTTCCCATACTTCAGAGCTTTCCGGGTAATGGACACTGGCTCTCATACCTGTATTATTATTGACAGGTATTTCTAGAGCATCAATGTAGCAGCATTTTACAGTGGATAGTGATATACAGATAAGGTGATTGAGTTTTCAACAAAAAGTTCAACTTCCAGCTGGAAATTAGGTGTATACAGAGAGGCTATTCACAATAAAATTGCTATTTATTGATGCATTTACTATTTATTACTAAGGGCACACAACACCAGCTCCATTTTCGTGTCTTATGCTACCATTGAATGTTTAATAAAACAAGGCACATACAGTAAACAAAGCAAGGATGCAGAGAAAGTTATAGGAAGCAAAAGTGACAGAAGCACAGATATCAAACATTAAGGAGCAGATTTACTATTGGTCGAATTCGAGGGTTAATTAACCTTCGAATTCGACCATCGAATTGTGGTCGAATTTTAACCTTACAAATTAGAATATTGAATTTGAAGGGTTTTAACGAAATTCGATAGGAAAAATTCTAATTGATTCAAACGATTTTAACCATTTGATCAATTTTTTTTACTCGTTCTGAAAATGCTGGAATAACCCTATGGGAGCTTCCCATAGGGTTATACAGCAATTCATTAGGTTTAATCTGGCGAACTTGGGATTCAAATTTTTTTTAAAGGGCAGTACATCGACCATCAAATGGTCGAATGATCAAATAGATTTTTATTCGATCTATTCGGATCATTTGATTCAATCGAATTTATGAAATTTGATGGTCGAAGTGGCCACAAAAATTATTGAAAATTCGATCGAATTTCGAATCATTCACACAAATTTAGTAAATCTGCCCCTGTGTATAATTTACTTAAGTAAGTGCAAATTTTCTCCAGGGCAGTGAGCAAGAGAGTATTTTCTTTATTTATTCTGGCACTAGACAGCTCTACTATTTAGTGGTTACTATAGGTAGCTATTCTGGATAAACTACCCCATGTCAGTAAATGAGCTCTACGTGGTTTATAAATAAAACTTAAGAGAATATTTGACCACCATCAATTATAAATCCAAGAAAATGTACTTGTGAAGAACAAGTTGTAGATATATTTCATAAGGATAGGTACCTAAGGAACCTTTTAGGTATCCTTCCTTATTACTAAGTAGTATTAGGAAAAGCATTTTATAAGATATTGTCTGAGTGAATTCAATACAAACCTGTCTTGGTCTGTTTGTCGGACATGTAAGGTGAGAGAGAATGTTCAAGTCAATGTGATCATTTGCACATAGATTAGTAGAGAAGGTAGAGGGTGAAAAGTGCAGTGAATGTGAGGGAGGGGCTGAGAAAATAGTTGAGCAACAAAGAGATAGCTGGTGAGATTTAGGAGCTCAGTTCCATAGGGTGCTGAGAAGTCATATTACATAGTTCAAGAGGGTCATGCAGAGTGCAAAAAGCCTTTCTCTTTATTGAAATATGTGATCTGTGATGTCAATACTTTTCAACATTAATATTTCTATATCTTAACAACTAATTTGTTACATGTTCCACACGTTTAATTACTTTCTTGCATATCAGAGAGAGAGAAGTGCAGTATAATCTGTTGCCCTCCAACTCTTATAAACTCTAACAACAACTGAAAGTTGTGTAGGATCTCCCTGTCTTAGAACATTGATGTCTCATCAGTTGAATTTGCAAAATTATTTATTGCTATTATTAATATAAATCATCATTTATTTATATAATACCAGCAACATATGTTCATTTATAACAAACAGGGCTCTTACAATAATGTAGCAAACAAGAGTTACAAAGTAAATAATTGGATCAGGGGTTCCTTCTCACAAGAGCTTACAATCTAAAGGGTTGAGGTACACTTCAAAAATAAGGAATACGAAAAACAATTTATAATTTATGATAAGTTGATGTATGATCAATCGAGATATATTGAAGATGCCACCCTATACAGGTGGGTCTTTAGGGAACATGGAGAAAGTTTGGATGGAAGGGGATAACTCAGACAATTTCCGAGACAGGCAGAAGCCCAAGTGAGGTCTTGCAGTTGGGGATGGGATGAATTGATGAGAGGAGAAGAGAGATGAAGGTCAGAAGCAGGTTGCACATTAGGGTGAAGTAGTGTCTTTTGAGATAAGAGTTGAGCTATCCAGTATCGAGGGGCTTCATTGACAAAGGCCTGGAATGTTAGTGTTATTAATCTGAATTAATAATAGACTTGGCTGTTCATCCTATTCATTTATAAATATAAAGGCTGTTTGGCACTGAAATGTTTTATGCTCTGCCACTTCAGAATGAATTCAAGCTTGCATATCTATCAGAAATCCTTTCGGCCATGAGGTGGAAAGACTTCAATGTTTCAACAATTTCACCATGATGGGGCCCCCAGGGGAAATTCTGCTGCCCACCTCACCTTGAAGCAGACTGCCCGATGTCGCATGTCACCACATTTTTTGACACCTAACTTTTTTTTTACAGTATGGGGTTGAGAAGAGACCATGTCATTTAACCATAGAGGACAGGAAAAGCCACTCCTGATAACTTGTGGGACACTGCCGCCTAAGTTGAGAAACTTGCCCTACGGCAAGAGTGCCCAGAAGTGGACCCCAAACACCAGTGAGGGTCAAGCATGAAACTTTTTCAGGATCCTTTTAGTTACCATTTCACATGGCCAGTATTAGCAAACAAGAGGCATTTGTGTGTCTACTCAAGTGGTTGCAACTACCCAATAAAACAGCCCCTGTGATGTTTCACCCATCTTTAACTGGCTTGCATGTATAACTAAATGAAACTTCCCAGGGTCATGTAGCACGGACTATTTTGGTATTATCTGCTGTCATGCCCATTGCTCATATTGTTTGAACTGCCACATCATCTGAGACAGTAATTACAGCCATAGAACAGCTTGATATATGACTGCCCTGAGTGCTGTCTATGATGTAGGCCTCAGCAGTGACTTGCAGCAATACCTGCATATCAACAGTGTTTATTTCCTATTTCCTCACCCAGCCTCAATAGGATTGTATGATATCATCATTAATGACACCATATACTATGTGTTTAATGGCTTGAGAAATATCATCAAGATTATTAAGTGCAATAATAATTGCATCATATGACATTTTGCTAAATACCACATGTGACAACATTTACAGCAGGATCACATGCACTACTTGCTGCTGAAGGTGCTGGGGGTTACTATAAATAGCCTTAAAGTACCTTTCCTCAGGAGACAATAAAAGTCTATCCATCAGGTTTTGGCCAAAACAAACTGCAATTAAAATAAAAGTTAATCTATAAGTAGTGCATGGAAAC
This sequence comes from Xenopus borealis, assembly GCA_024363595.1. Lineage (NCBI taxonomy): Eukaryota > Metazoa > Chordata > Amphibia > Anura > Pipidae > Xenopus > Xenopus borealis. The sequence continues at coordinate 121,172,994 of CM044439.1, forward strand.
TTGACCTAAATTGTGATTATATTTTACTACATGAATGAGATTTACAGGATGTTTACAGTTTATTCCTATTATTTTATTTCTAAATCACAAAGTATAAAGTGCAAATAATTCACTCTACAATATAAAATATAATTCCTGAACCAGCAAGTGTATTTTTTTAAGTTGTAATATTGGTGTGTAGGCAGCCATCTCAAGTCATGTGCTTTCAGAAAGAGCCTGCACTTCTACGCAAAGTAACAGATTGTGACTCAGTGGGACATGGGTTTTACTATTGAGTGCTGTTCTTATAGCTACCAGGCAGCTGTTATCTTGTGTTAGGGATATGTTATCTTGTTACCTTCCTATTGCTCTGTTGTTAGGCTGCTGGGGGGGAATATCACTCCAACTTGCAGTATAGCATAAAAGAATGACTGAAGTTTATCAGAGCACAAGTCAAATGACTTGTGGCAGCTGGGAAACTGACAATATGCATAGTCCCATGTTATATTTCAAAATTAAATCTGTTTGCTCTTTTGAGAAATGAATTTCAGTGCAGAATTCTGCTGGTGCAGCACTGTTAACATATGCATTTTGAAAAAAAAAACATTTTTTTCCATGACACTATCCCTTTAACCTGCAAAATTTGTCCCAAAAATACACCAATGCTCCATGTGCCCTCAGCCTAAAGGCTATGCACTTGCATGCTTATTAGCATATATAAAAGTTTTCAAGGTGAGCTGAATAATGTACATTAAACACTGGCCAATGGGAGGCCTAATCTTTACACAGAGTATACAAGTAATATTGTGCTAAACAGATTAAAAGACAAAAGCTGTACCTGTTGATGAACTATGTGTGGTGCATCAGACAATTCAAAGCCATTCCTAAGTGCAGTATTTTCAACATGCCCACATCCACCTTTATGTAAAAAATAGACTTGACATTGAGCTCACAAAAAGGTGGGTTTAGATGCACCTTAAATTCATATTACAAGAAACTTGATTTACATTTTGAGGGAAGTTTTTAAAACATGTTCCTATATCAAGCCCTACTAGCAGAAGTCAAAACAGAAAAACAAGAAAAACCTCTTATTTCCTATACTTGTATAAATTGTGTTAAAAATTGCTTGCTCATATTCTTTGTGGTGGCTTTCAAATATGTGTTTAACGTTCATGCTGAGACTTGGTAATCATTTACTTCAGAGCAAACAGGGCTGTGGCCAAACATCTTGTGCTGAATAATAATGCTGATATCATTCACACCCTCATCATGCTTTGTGACTTCAATGACAGAAGTAGGTGACTATTTACATTTATAAAGTTATTGTTTCCGGACACCAACACAGAAACTCCAGGCAATTGGCAAACATATTACCTCTTCCTTTTTAACTTATACCCCATTTTATCTTTTTATATATATATATATATATATATATATCTATAAATCAGGTGAAAATGGACTTAATCATTAATTATCAATCAACTACCCATCAAAAATAAGATGGCCATAAAGAAAAATTACTAAACGTATGTTAAAAAGACACAAAAAGAAAGAAAGGGAGGAGAAAAGAGGAATTAAGGGAAGGACACCACACAGAGAGGGAATATGTCCAGGAACCTTCTAGGAAACTAAAATGAAATGGGACTTTATTTTCCAGAAAACTCAAAAGTATTTTCATGATATATCATAAAAGGTTAATACATGTACATCACCATGGTACATCACACTGGCTTTTTTTGTTTTCTCAATGTTGAGGTGCTGGGAAGGGGCTTTGTCTTAAGTAACATTTTCAGTAACTTCCCTATATGACTAATATAGTGTTCCTCATTTTTTCCCAAGAGTATAAGGGGCAAATTTACAAAATTCACGTGAATAGATCGTAGTTTGATCGAATATGATCGAATTACGAACATACGATTTAATCGGATATTCGAATATTCTAATTTGGCCGATTCGATCATCGAATACCGAATTATTGAATAGATCGAATGATAGGCTATTCGATAATTTGATCATTCGATGGTTGAAGGAATCAGAATTTTAAAAACCTTCGAATGCCTACTTCGCCAGATTGAACCTACTGAATTGCAATAGAAGCCTATGGGAACCCCCCCATAGGCTTCTTTTGCTAAGTCCTGCTCGAATACTATTCATACGATTCGTACGATTTCATCAAGAAATCGAATAGTGAGCAAAATGATAGCCTAAAACTATTCGATAAGCATTCGATAGTCGAATGCTTATCGAATTTCGAATAAAATCGTAGGATTTTGGGTGAACAATAGTAAATTTGCTCCTTAATAAAGTTGAAGAGTATGAAGTTGAATTGCATCTGGGGAAATTTGTAGATACATTTTTCTCATCAAATTGAATCTGGCCCTATTTATTTAAAATATTAAAGTTTTCAATAAGTAAAACAGTGAAATCATACCTGTAAAAATCCTGCTCTCGGTGTAATACTAATACTTGTGCCTACTATCAGCCAACCTTTTCTATACCACACCCCTAAACTAAAACAATGAATTTCTTATATACAAATATAAACAATTGTACTTGTGGCATGTAGTGCCTACTATTAAGTTTATGTTATCTTTATGACTATGAAGATTCTCATTCATCCAGGTCATGGTATATATATCAAAAGTAACTCAAAGCAACTGGACTTGCTGAGATATTTTAATGAAGACGTTTCACTGCTCATCCGAGCAGCTTCTTCAGTTCAACTGACTGGTGTAGGGGAGTTCTCGGCATATAGACTCTTCCAACAATCCAATCACAATGGCACATTGTAACTCTTCAGAGAGGTGACATCTGAAATTCACAGAGGTGTTGATAATTGTTATAATAATAATATAATAATTGATAATTGTTAATCTTACTACACAAGAGAGGAGAGCTCTCAGTTCTCTGAGTAAGGACCCTTGCCAGCAGATAAAGGCGATGTACAGTTGTGCTCAACACAACTGACTATCACTGCAAGATAACTACACTACTCAGTGATAGCAATACATATGAACCTTTAAGGAAAGATCCAACCAACTGTTTCAAGAGAAAGGTGATAGGTTGCTTACAACAACTTGAAAAGGCGAAAGCCATCGATCGAGTTTTATACCGCAGTTTGTACCCCAGAGAAGCCACACCATGCTTATACGGACTCCCCAAGATACACAAAGAAGGAGCCCCACTAAGGCCCATTGTCAGCAGCATAAATTCAGAGACATACAGCATTGCAAAATTCTTGGCTAACATCTTAGCCCCGTTGGTAGGCAATACAGAGCATCATATCCAGAATGCCAAAGATTTTGTAACCAAGATTTGTGGCCTTACACTAGAGGCCGAAGAAACCATGGTATCATATGATGTCACATCTTTGTTTACATGTATTCCTACAACAGAGGCAATTGATACTGTAAGAAATCGACTGCAGCAAGATAACACCCTAAGCAGCAGAACGAAGCTCAATCCTAACCAAGTATGTTTGTTGCTACATACTTCAAGTACAAGGACCTTTTCTATAGACAGAAACATGGCTGTGCAATGGCTTCTCCAGTCTCTCCCATTGTAGCTAACTTATACATGGAGGAAGTGGAAAGGAGGACTTTACTTACTTTCCAGGGAACTAATGGTTCAGGTTAGTGATGGGCGAATCTCACCCGTTTTGCTTCACCAAAAAACGCGCGACTCGTTTTTTTTTGCCGAATTTTCGCTGGCATTTTGCAAATTTATTCGCCAGCGGCGAATCGCGGGAATTCGCCGTGAATTTGCCCCTGGCGAATAAATTCGCCCATCACTAGTTCAGGTATGTGGATTACACCTGGGTTAAAACCAGATCCAATGAAGTGGCAGCCTTTACAAAACACATTAATTTAGTGGACAATAACATCAAGTTCACAAGGGAAGATGTCCACGGGAACAAACTTGCTTTTTTGGACTGTTTACTTTGCATCCAAGAAGGGGGTATTTTTTAAAAACGGAGGTGTACAGGAAACATACTCATACGGATCAATATCTGTTGTTTGATTCCCACCATCCGCTGGAACACAAATTGGGTGTCATTAGATCTCTGCACCACAGGGCGCAATGTGTGGCAACTGATACAGAGTTCAAGGACAAGGAGCATAAACATCTCAGAGGAGCTTTAAAAGCGTGTAGCTACCCAGACTGGGCCTTTGTTAAAACAGCAGCAACCAAGACCAACAGGAACATCAAAAGAAATAACCACCTGGAAACACATAGTAAGCAATACATAGTCATTCCCTATGTAGCTGGAGTGTCGGAGAAACTCAGGAGGATTTTCAACAAACACCACGTCCATGTGTTTTTCAAACCAAGCAACACACTGAGACAAAAACTGGTACATCCAAAGGATCCAACTCCTAAGGGAAAACAAAGTAATGTGGTATACGCAGTCCAGTGTAGCGATGAGTGCACTGATCTATACATTGGGGAGACAAAATAAGTGCTCCATAAATGAATGGATCAGCATAGGAGGGCGAAATCTAAAGGACAAGACTCAGCTGTTTTTCTACACCTAAAAGAAAAGGGACAATCTTTTGAAGATAGAAATGTCCATATTTTGGATAAAGAAGACCGCTGGTTTGAAAGAGGTGTGAAAGAGGCAATTCATGTTAAGGTGGAGAAACCATCCCTGAACAGAGACGGGGGCCTTCGACACCACCTGTCTGCTACATACAATGCTGTTCTCACATCTTCAACACCACTGTGAATTTCAGATGTCACCTCTCTGAAGAGTTGCAGTGTGCCATTGTGATTGTGAGTCTATATGCAGTCAGTTGAACTGAAGAAGCTGCTTGGACAAGCAGTGAAACGTCTTCATTAAAATATCTCAGCAAGTCCAGTTGCTTTGAGTTACTTTTGATATATATGTTATCTTTACTATCTTAATTATAAATTATCAGTGAATTTTGATGTGAGTTGATCCATGTGCAAGCATGCCAATTATGTCAATGAACTGGGAAAAAAATGTCCATTATTCCTTTATTTCATCAGGTGATGTTGCTTTAATTACTTTGCATCTTTCACTGCGTAAAAGCCTTGAAGGGTTTGTTTCACAACTATACTTTTAAGACTATGTTTTTAATAAGAAAATATTGTTTTTGGCATTGGAAAGGTTGAACCTGAGACATATATGAAATGCTATTGTGTTTGGTCATTTGATGGATGGACACCTGTGTCGTGCTGTGAGTAAAAAACCCAGCCAGATGGGCTCAAATCTCACTTGCCAAAAGTAATAATTCTTAATATTTTGCTGAACTGCTTGATGGGGATGAATCTGAATATAGATTACACCTATGGGGTAAAAATACAGAATAATATGCAAAAAGCTGATACATTTCAACAAGAATGAGTTCCCCTGTGATTTGTGTATGGTTGAATATATGCCTATTTCCATGCATACCATTCATACAATCGCTTAATTCAACCAATGAAATGTTTTTTTTTAAATTGTAATTCAAAGTCTTAGCCATAGTCCCATAATACTACTGTAAATATGCAATGCTTTTAGAGAGAACCAGCTCTAATAGCATGCTAACAGTACAGTTACAGGATCCGTTATCCAGAAACTGGATATCCAGAAAGCTCCAAATTATAGAAAGGCTGTCTCCCATAGACTCCATTTCATCCAAATTTTAAAAAATCATTATCTTTTTCTCTGTAATAATAATCCAGTACATTGTAATTGATCCCAAATAAGATATAATTAATCCTTATTGGAGGCAAAGCCAGCCTATTGAGTTTATTTAATGTTTACTTGATTTTCTAGTAGACTTAATGTATGAAGATCCAAATTACAGAAAGATCCATTTTCCAGAAAACCCAAGGTCCTGAGCATTCTCTATAACAGGTCCCATACCTGGTGGAAAGTTTGTCTGTTCTTGCATAAATCCATAAAATCTCTCTTAAAGGGGTAGTTCACCTTTACATTAACTTTTAATGTTATAGAATAGCGAATTCTTAGCAGCTTTGCCTTCTTCTGACTCTTTCCAGCTTTCCAATGGGGGTCACTGACCCCATCTAAACATAAGACCCTCTCCTATCCAATGACAAAGCGCCATCAGTTTCTACTTCGGGCGATTCCGGAAATCGCCTCTCCGCGTGTGCACAGCGCTGGCGCTTTGTCATTTAAACTAGCGACGGACAGGGAGAAGGAAGTACGGGGAGATTGTCGCCTGCTATTAAACGCCAGGCGACAGAATCTCCCCGAATCTCCCTGTCTGTCCCCAGCCTAAGGCTGAAAAGTTAATTTTTAGTAGCTTTCTGTCCCAGTGGCTGCACAGATCCTATCTCATCCCCACTGGAAGCAGCATTCCTGCCTTGATTTATGGCATTCCTCTGTACTTAGCACAATTCAGCTCCTGTGTTTGCACAATTCAGCAGGAACAGTCTCCTAAGTTTGCTCAAAGTCTGTACAGAGAGATCCCCTGACCACCAATTTTTTAAAAAAAAGTTTTTTTTAACTTATAAGGGGTCCCTGACCATCAATAGCTTGTTTTACAACTTGTATGTGTGTGTGGGGGGTTACCTTTTTTAGCGCTGATTACAGTGTCGTCATTTAACTGTGGTGTGGATCGGGCGGGATCTTGGGGCCTCGAAAATGTTGTTGTATGGGGCCCCGTTATTTCTAATGGTGGCCCTGCTCCTGAGGGCAAGTTCTTGGCATGCTCTTGTGCTCCTTAGCCCTCTAGCACTTGTATTCTGGGGAATAATGCAACCCCTGTAGTGTTTCATAGTAAATACTCAATGGCAATTACTCCAGTTGAACCTCAGTGTAATTGCTACAAATAAATAAATAAGTACAAATAAATAGTGATGGGTGAATTTGTCCCGTTTCACTTTGCCAAAAAATTAGCGAATTTCCCAAATAAATAAATTTGAATAAATAATTTGAATAAATTCGCCCATCACTACAAATAAATAAGTGAGCTGATCTTTATTCACAAATGAGGAAATTGACAACAATTCTGGATAAGGCAAATTGTTCATATATAGATGTGGGTTATTTGTATTAAGAAACAGTTAGTCCATAAATCATAAAAGGCTTCTTGTACCAAAGGATCATTTTGGGCTGCTGTCTACTTTTGGAAAGGAGGAACTGCACCACATTACAATAAGATATTGTAATTAATACGCACTAGAAGGGACATTGATTTACAATTATTAGAAAATTTCCCTTGACATCAACATAAATAAATGTCAAAGCAATAACACAGGAAGGTACTGCATTAATTTTATTTAATGATTAATGAAACCAGAGAAGTGCAAGGTCTTTTTCTTCAGCATAGTTACATACTGCTACGTTTAGTGTAATTGTGCTTTTGCAGTACTAGATTGTTTATCATTCCACAGCAGAGAATACAAAATGAAAGAAATAAAACAAAAGAATACAATGATAAAAAGATCAGCGTAAAGTAACATTACCTGCCATGATTATTTAGCTTCTCATTCCAATGCTTAACACATGTTTATTGGTACAGGAATAAACACCACTTCAACTAACACAGAAAAGAAAAAGAAATGCTCTTATATCATGTCGGATAAATATTCTATTGTGCTTGTGATAATGTCCATTTAATCCCTTACAGACGAATGATTATCACAATTCAACTTTTAAATGTATCCTTGAAAGCTAAACTAAAAACAGTGTTGGGGTACAAAATATTACTGTGGCGCTTTTCTCCTTGCCTAAAGACGGATATTTAATTCAAATTTAAGACCTAGGCTTATGAATAGAATAAACAGAATTTTAGGGGAGAATAAAGTGAATTGAAAAATGTGTTGATAATGGAATAGCACTTGAAACAAAATACTGAATTTGTATTTTTTTTTTAATACCATAGGTATGGGACTTGTTATCCAGAATGCTTGGAACCTGGATAACTGAAAGATCTGGATAACAAGTCTTTCTGTAAATTTCCATACCTTAAATCTACCTTTAAATCATGTAAACATTAATTAAACCCAATAGGCTGGTTTTGCTTCCAATAAGGAGTCATTATATTTTAGTTGGGATCAAGTACAAGGTACTTACTGTTTTATAATTACAGAGTAAAAGGAAATCATTTTTAAACATTTGGATTAATTTGAGTCTATGATAGACTGCCTCCCCATAATTCAAAGCTTTCCAGATAACTGATCCCACACCTCTATTTGGATTATTTTAATAAAATGATTAAAGAAAAGAATTACCAAAGAATTCCATAGATTTTGACATAATCTCAAAATCTGGTTTTAGCAAAATTTTCAATCCAATTTTCATCACAATATTCAATAATAACTCTTTGCAATTGGAAAATATAAACAAATTAATTAATTAAAAAAGGGCTATAATGTTAAACATATTTTCATCCTTGTTAACGCTTAAGAGATAAAATTAGAGGATTTGTCCAAATAAAGGGGGTGGAGATGATAAATTATTTAAGAACACATAGGCTTCCCTGAGGTTTGTTTTCAGTGACTGCTGAAAGCTGTGAATGGTACAAAGTACAAGGAAAATACACAGACAGTATGAGAATCTGAGTTAAAAGGTGACTAGTTTAAAAAATACAAAGAGCCAGTTTTGTAACATGGTAAATATAATATGGGAAAGTAAAATCTTTTGTTTTTTTACTGCTAGTCCCACTGTAAATGTGCAGTTTATTAGGGTTTTGGGGCTGCTATAATCTGAGGTTGTATGGCTGGTGTAGAAAGTGCAGGAGATGAAGGATTCAGATGGGTGGCAATTCTGGCAGTAATGAGGGCTACCATCAAATTGAATAGTGCATGACTGCGTCAGTGCAAGAAGATACTGAAGCAAATATTCTTTAAGCATGTGTTGATCAACCCATATCTGAAACAGGAACCAAATATGAAATTATTATTATATTTTATCATATTTTTCACCCAGTCGTTAACTCTGAAGGCTAGCAAGTTTTCACTCTAGTAAAAACATAGGACAACAATAGGGTCAACTTATGGGCGGGTTGCCAATTTGTTAAGCACTCCCCAGTCAATCATATTACTGAGCTTGGATGCCAGGTCAGCACTCATTACTGGCCAGAGCACATGTTAGTTGATCACTGTGCTGCCATAAGGCTTAGTCCAGACGGGGAGATTCGAGGGCGATCCGTCGCCTGGCGACTTCTCGCTGCGACGGATCGCCCCCGAATCTCCCCGTCTGGACTAAGCCTAAGAGTCTATGGGGCTGATTCACAACATGTTGTAAAAGGGAGAGTTATTTAAGCATGTGTTAAAAATGGCATCACTTCTTATATTTTGCGGTAATGTAGAATTACTTCATGCAATATGTCTATTAATTTGCGCAAAATTACTTTGATGAATCATGTCTTTTATAAACTATGTGTTTAAGATATATATATATATATATATATACAATACATTGGCCTTTAATTGTCATCTATTTGTTTGTCTATATCTGTCTGTCTCTCTGTGTCTATGTAGCTATCTTGTTCGTTATTAGCAAATAATCTAGACAGCCCAATCTTTATAATTAAAAATAGAAAATAAACATAATTCATTGCCCTTAATATCTACAATAAATTGATACAATATACTAATGTTTTAGATTATTATGATAATTCAACATGAGACATTTGCATCTTATTCAAATTCATATGTTGGCAAAAGCTATCCATCATGTTTGCAATGTAATTACACAAGCCACATAACAGTACATATACCTACAAATACTGTTGTTACATCTGATTAAAGATTCCTTGCCTCAGGACACCATAGAATTTCATTTTGACTGGCCTTTGGTAAGAATTACAGAGATGTCAATTAGATAACATGAGTTTCTTGTGCCTTCAATTGTGGCCGACCCTATCCTGGAGTTTGCTTGGGGCCTTACCTGTTAGATTCCCTGTAATCTGTGTTACTGCAGTGGAATAGTGACTTGTAAAAGCAACGAAGCGTGACAGGGGTTTTGAATGAGGTGGAAATCTGATATTTTCTTTTTCTTCTGGACCTGGGAATCAGTACTCCTTCTGCTGTGTTGGGATTTGGCATCTTCTATTAGATTCACACAAGAAAGCCATGCATTTTATTGTTTGGTCCTTACAGAAAAGAAAGTAAATAGGTTTATTGAATTGTGTAGCCATCTGCTTTCCCACTGAAGATAAAGACATCTCTTACTGCAGATGCAATGGTTTCTCACAGAAACACACACGTGCTTACTGTTCACTATTACCATGCTTGTGTAGGCATGTGTATTATTTTGCAGTTATGTATCATACACAAAATGCAACTCTGAAATTTGTAACAAGTCAACATCATATTTAAAATGTTATATTGTACAGTGGATGACAAATTAACATTACCAAATAATAAAATGTCTTTAACTACATTCAGGGCACATAAATATCTGGACATGGTATTTTTTTTTAGTATTCAAATCAGTGAGGTGTTGCTTTAGTAAAAAATGTCTGGTAAATCCAATGTGAGGTGTCTGCTTGACATTAGATCCAATGACCAGCTCTAAGGTATTGTCCATACTCTGGAGTAACTATTAAAATGTATTGGCGTTCATACTTGCATTTTAATTCTCAAGCTACCAATAACCAAACTGCACAAAGGTTCCTCAAACCCCCATGTAACTGTGCCTGATCAGGTGGGAAGATGAATAAGACCTGTTTATTGTTTATTATCCCCATAAAAAGAGTACAGTATAAAATATATATGTATTTTCTGTGTATTATACTGCAGGCTTTATAAGTGAGGTCTTATCATTTGCAGTTTTTCCAACTCTTGCCACTGGCACCCCATTCCCCATGCTTACCTCTACGGTGGGGTTGTTCTTCTACACAAAATTAATAGAATTTCTATTAAAAGAACAGACAATCTGATCCTAAGCAGTGATGGATTTCCTGTTGTCTAGCCTTAGTCCCTGTCTAGTTTCATGCTAAATTTGTACTGCAGGGAATTAGAAAATGATGTTTTTGGTTTACATGGGCTCAAAAAAACAGATACCCAGGAGCCTTTACTTTAATATGAGCATCTATTTTTTTATCCATGGGGGTGCAATTTAGTGGGCTGGGACATAACCTATCCATAGCCAATCAGATTATAATGTTAACAATTCAGATGTCAGCTGCCAGATCCAATAAGGACAACAACAAAAATGTGGAAAGTACCTGTTTCTTTGAAATAGAAGCATTTGCCAAGACAGTTGGGCTTGTATTTATTAGGTGTCTCATTAACAGTGGAATTCTTATGTATTTAATGGCTGCTGTATAAGTGGAATGTGTATATTCATTCCAGTCATTCATCATATATACATTATGTGCTGCCTTACCAGCCGCACACATTGAGAAAAATCTTATTAGCTAAGCTGAGAGGATGGAATTAAGGTGGTTTTGTGCTGTTACCAACATCAAATGCAGAGGAGCATGCGCAGAAACATTTGTAATCATTGATCCTAACATAAGTACCGGATACATTCGCTTTATATATCTAGAACAAGTATCCATACAAGAAAGCTAACTTGATCAGGAATGAGTCACTTTTCATTGTTTATATCAAACTTCTGGCTACTAAGGCTAGGATACGGCAGTGATCCTTCCATATGACATTAGGTTGCAGTGTAATAACAATTTTATGTCCAACATCAAACAATAGAACTTGAGTCTAGAAACTTTTAGACATACTGGGCAGTTTCAAGATGATTAGGCAATTGTATATATCCTGGTTTCACAACAGTGAAGTCTATGGACATACATACCATTTCACTTGGCTGGTTAAGGTGATCCTGATCCTGTCCAGTCAGTGAACTGCCTCTTAAGTAAAGAGATCATTTTTAGTATAGCATATACCATTCCATCCCTGAGTTTGCAATTACAGATATAAGTGGCAACTAAGCCCCCTGTCTGGCATTTGCCAGTGTATGAGTCACAGGTTATAAAATGTTGTCAGATGTCAGCCTGCTTCTCCTGGTCCTCTTCTGCCTAACTTACATAAGTCCTTATTATAATACGATTGTTGACCCTGGGATCTAATGTGTGGCTTATCCTGATTTGGCCCACCACATGCCCAAATCAGGCATAAAGCCAGCTATAATGACCAAGAATTGGTTAGGGAATTTGGCTTATCTAGACTGTCCATCTGGGCATGGTTATTACCACAGTGGGGGTGTTTCTAAAGTCCATTCTGCAATTTAGCACTACGAAATATGTTGGCGCTATAGAAATACATGTTGATAATAATAGTTTAGTCACAGTCATTCTGCCAAAACAGAACTGTGGATGGTGCATTGGTAGATTACGAATGTTAGAGGAGGCACAGCTCCGTCTCAATTCATGTCAGATCCAAGCAATCATTTATTCATTTGCCAAGGTCAGATAATATCGCTTAGGCGATTAGCTATTTCACCAACCAATGGTCAAATCAAATAAAACCATGTGCCAATTGGATAGTTAAATTGGAGGTCAGCCATTGCATGCTCACCTAAAATGGAAAGTTCACCTGTAGCTTGTGTTTTCCTATAGATGGATCTGCTAAGCAAGTATTCAGTTAACAACCATTTTTAATCTTGTAAGTTTTTTTTAATTATTAGCCTTCCCGTTCAGCCTCTTCCCACACTGCAACTCCTAGCTACAAAAACAGAATCACAATCAGTTTTGTTGTAATAATTGTTGATACTTCTATTTCTATTATTGTCCTCTACCATTCATCTCAAATTCTCCAAACTGCTACTTGGTTGCTAAGGTATTAAAGCCCTAGCATTAGTAAAAGACTAATAACTGCAGATTGATCTTGACCACTACTGTATACACACCATACTAAAATGTGCTAAAAGGTGAACCACCACTTTAAGTGAGGGCAGTAATGGAAAGATTACAGACTATGGAAGCTCCACAGGAAGCACATTTGTCATTTGACAATGGGAGTTTTCAAAACCACTAATGAATTGGGTAATGCAGAGAGAATAGGTGCTTAGTTAGCAGCTAGAGATATATGGTCAGTATTGATTTCCTTGCTGTAGGTAATGTTCTAAAATTGGCCCAATCTATAGTCAGTCTTTGATTTAACATAAATCTGTTGAGTAATGTTGACTACATCATTAAAGGAGAACTAACATTTAAAGAAAATATGAATAGAAATGATGTATCTTATAAACAGAACTTATTGTACTAGCCTCAAGTTCTAGTTCAAGTTCTCTATAACTGTAATGATCCAAGCCTTCAAACATGTTCACAACAGCACTTTTGCTAGGTCATTTCCTGAATGTCCATGATGCTGAACATGCTTAATATGCTCTGGGATGCTGTTGGGAAGCTTAGTTTAGGGAAACTTATCTAAACATTTGCAGAAAATATCTGTTATAGAAACAGCTAGTTCATGGCTGCTTATAAATTCCAATGCAGAATTAACTGGTTTCCATGCTGTCATGTGATAAACATTAATTATTGACTTAGCTTTGTATTGTGAAAGTTATATTGTATATATTCTATATGTTGTGAGTTGGTCCCTAAGTTCATTCAAAACTAAGGGTAGGCATATGCTTTGGGAGCAAGGTGTGGACCCTAGGCACATACTTCTTCTGCCTCCTCTAAGTTGGAGGGCCAAATTGCCAAGGGTGGAGGTTAGACAGTTGCTGAGCAGGGGAGTAGAAGTAGTCACTGATTGGGGGTGGGCAGAGTTAGGCTGGGGACCTACCTGAGGCATCCTAATATGTTGGCCTGGCTCTGAGCTCAGGTAATTGAGAGCCACTTGGAACATGTACAATGAATCAGCATTAAAGAAAATGTGGGCTAAAGAGGGCATCTTTGGAAGCAAAGAACTGCATTGCATAAGAATTGTGGTGGCCTTGGGTTGGCGCACAAGCCCAGCCAAGCATTTCTAGCCTAATTCTATTTTGAGCTTTAACTCTCCTGTAACCTTTAAGTTTTATGGAAAATCTGCTAGGTAGTTTACCTGCTGAAAATATATGACTTTTTTCTACAGTTTCTTTTGTGCTTAGCTTCAGTGAAGAAAAAACACAGCTGTGCATGACAGAAATTCTGTTTATTTTCTCATTTGAAGGAGAAAGAAAAAGATAGTAGAGTAGAGGGAGGCCAATCATAAAGAAATACTGATGAACGCCCATTGAGTGTTTGCACAAGCACTTTATGAAGGCTTTTCAAACAATCCTTTCAGATGTATTAGTAAGAATAAGATATCTTGAAAGTCTAAGGAAGACAAAGGTAATGCATTTATGGGAGTAGCAATCAAGATAAGTTGCGCTTAAGTGTTTAGATTAGTTAAATATTAGTGAAGCAGGAAAAGAGATAAAACTGATTTCATAAATGTTGAAAGTCAGACCTTTAAGTTGTAGAAGAGGTCACATGAATGCTTTAGTGTCTTGGGATGAACACATATTTCAGTTTATTCTGCATTTGTCTAAAAAATGTGATTTTATTTCTATGGCAACTATCATCATTATCCATGTATTCAGTTTGTACTTATCTTAACTAGGCAACAAATGTTAAGCATTCAGAGAACAGTGTGAAACATTTGCAGTTATTTATATATGTCAAAACATCAAAAGTCTAATGCAGCTGATAATATTTGCCCAAGGGGTAGTACAGTTTCATGCATAATGTCTCAAGTGAGGTGAGCAATGTGGCAAGTCATATTCTTATTTATAATTGCAGACCATATCAAGCTACAACTTTTATTTGTCCTAAAATTCATCCCATTTTCTGTAAACCCTTAAACGAAAGCTGTCCTATGTTGTTTAAAGTCAAGTGATTTCATTTTAAAGAACCCTTTAAAAACGCAACTATTTCATTTATTATATCAGCAGTCTGTGTCAAAAAACTTACTTGACTCTGATTTCCTGTACTACACATAACAATTACGAATGTTGTCAATATTTTGTCATTTTTTTTTACAAATCTCTTTCTTCTGCCTTGGAATAATTGAATTCCAACTTAAATGTGCTTGGTGTCTCTAAAAATGCACTTGTTTTGAGATATAAAATAAGACCATTAAAGCCATAATCTACTAAATCTACTGAATATGTCTCCTACATCATAAGTTGCTTTGGTTCCATGACTCTAGAATTAAAATGTTTCATAAATAAGACTGTCTTACTTATGTTAACATTGACAAATCAAGGAAATGAAGGATGACATCCCCTGCACGTTTGTAACTTGACCCATTATTTGCAAAGGAATGATCGGATTTAAAAAAAAAAAAAAAAAAACCTTGAAATTCGAAGACGTCAGCTTTTATATTTTTCTGAAAGTTTGGAGCACTTTTTCATAAATATTGAACTTTAGGAAGAGCTGGCTAAATTCAATTATTAAGAAAGTTGAGCATTTTGATAAAATGAACTGAATAAAACTAAAAATGAACCAATGAAACAAATGCAAATCAAATTAATAATAAAAGCAGAACTGGTTTCCCATATTCTTAGGCTGTGATTCCACCTCAATTACTGTTATTTAAAAAAAAAAAAAAAAAAAAAGATAAATGTTGTGTGTATACAGACATGAGATCAGAAAACCTTTTGTACAGAAAGCTCAGAACATTGCCCATAGAGGACTTTTATGAAATGTTTTCACTTTTTATTGACATGCTTTTTCTCTTTAAAGTGTCTTGTACTGTAGGTTGTCTCAGCAATTATAATTCAACTAGAGTAACTTTGTAAAGTTCACATGGTTTTTGCCATCCTCAGGGCATGGTGCTCCACATTATATAAAGACCCATTATCCATATAACTCCAGATACCAAGCATGTATAAATCCCACACCCTATGTATTTACATATACAGTATGTATTAGATGTGAGTAAGAGCACAATAAATGTGGTAGTCATATATTTTTCTTATAAAATACATAATTACAACAATAACTAACAGACCCCAGCATCAGGACTGGACTGGGATTCAAAATAGGCCCTGCCATTCCTGCTACACAGAGGCCCAAACAGCCCCGACCAGCCCACTTAATAGTCACTTTCTATGGTAACTTATGGCATTTGCCAGAACCCACAGATCCTTGTGACTTTAGCCTTAAGGACAACAGGTTGTATTGCATAGTTCTAGGATTAGCTATGTGTGCCAACTTTCTCAACCTATACAGATTGCACTGATGTAAAATAAAATGAATAACATAATTCAGATCGATATAATGGCCATCAATACAAATCGTAATGGAAGGGATAAGTGCTATAAAAGCTATGGTTTTGCAGCCCTAAGCATTTTTCCTCCTGCACCTAGTCCTTCATAAATGAGCCTAAAGTACTGTCATATATGTACTGAAGCACCCATATACTTTTCGCATACATTTTATAGGAAGGACCTAAGGGAGGCTGTCAGTGAATAGCTGTGACCTTTGTTTGCTGTATTATTTTAAAGGACACCACTGGAGGGGTGGGGGCGGGTAGGAGTGTCACTGCAAACTCCTTTGAAAGAAATTTAAAGGGATCTTGTCAT
>CM044439.1:121191714-121204066 GCA_024363595.1 Xenopus borealis
GCTCTTTTGAGAAATGGATTTCATTGCAGAAGTCTGCTGGAGCAGCACTATTAACTGATGAGTTTTGAAAAAACATGTTTTCCCAGGACAGTATCCCTTTAATGTTTTGTGAATTTTTCTGCAGTTTTGCAAATATTCGGGGAAGCCAAATGGACATATTCGCTCACCACTATAATAACTATGGTTAATCAACTACAAATTCTGCATAGTTATACTATTATATACAGTATGTATGTACTGCAGAAAGCATGTATTTATTTATTACATTAAAGATTCTGTGGATGTGTCCTGTAGCTATTTTAACACCATAAAATATGGGCTCCACTCCAGATAGGGTAATATCTGAAAGGTGTTTGTGTGTTTTACTATGAATATTCCAGTCTCCTCCCACAGTCCAAAAATATACATGCGTACTGTCCATTATAAGAGAGACTATAGTGTGTGTGGATGTGATAGGCAGAGTTTCTATGGAATATGTCAGCACCATATTAAGAAGAGATAATAATAAAGTTCTTTGCTTTGTTGACCCAACTTCCTAAAGCTACCTGGCTTGGTTCTTGGATTGTTAACTCTCAGCAAGACCCAAACCACTAAGCAAACCTCTAGATCACATGTTGGGAGTGAAAGAAGGAAAGTGCCTGCTTATATACAGTGCTGCCGGAATACAGGAACACTACTCCTATTATGCAATTGCATACTAGCCCCTTCAAACCTCAGGGTTAAATAGCTTCATTAGAAAGGATAAAAAACAAATACCCACGTCTAATAATCTAATAAACAATGATACATTTTTTTTTACTATTGAGTGTTGTTCTTAGATCTACCAAGCAGCTGTTAGGGAGCACAAGTCACATAACTGGGGGCAAATGGGAAACTGACAATAAATCTAGCCCCATGACAGATTTCAAAATTGTATATAAAAAAATTCCTGTTTTGAAAAATGAATTTCAGCGCAGAAATCTGCTGGAGCAGCACTATTAACTGGTGTGTTTTGAAAAAAACATGTTTTCCCATGACAGTATCCCTTTAAAAAAAAAAAAGAAAATACAACGTGCCCCAATTAAAATACAGACAATAGCTTCAATGTAATCTTTATTATGGAGAAACTGTGCGCATCCAGTTTCTGTTTTATTGATTTTGGTTTGTCCCGAGTCACATTATTTCCTGTCTGCCTTGCAGGTAACTGTCTATGTAAAAACCTGTGGACATACCTGTCCATGATTGGATCTTTAAGCATTTTATAGCATGTTTGCTTGTTCTTTCCTCCCTACTATATCTCTATTTTATTTGAAGACTGCAATAAAAGCATGAGGCATCTGCAATATCTGTTCAATAAAAAACCATCTGAATAAATAATGAAAAAACATGCATTTTGTAACACGTTGGATGACTGTGTCAAATACAAACAGTTCTTTGGCACAATATTCCCATTAGAAACCAGAGTTAACAAATAAATTATAGGCACTGAAGTGGTAGAAAAAGAAAATATAAATACAAGGCAAACTTGCCCAATAACCTAGGGCTAAGAACTATAAGTGAAAAATACTGAGGCTAAACTAGCCAGTGCTACTAAGAGTCAATTGACAGAATCCACGGGTCATTAATTTTGTGTCCTTTGTTTTGTCAGTTTATTCTGTAAGGGCTGCTAGAGAAAGTAAAAGCAGTCAGGCGGAAAATTGTCTGCTTTGGAACATGTTCCCCCACCCAGCATGCACTGACCCACGGGAGAGGATACCAGGTCAGCAGACCTTCATTTCCCTTCCAAATTCTTTGAACAGCACTGATCATAGATATGGTTTTGATAACGCCACTGGGTTACATTTTGCTTGAATTTGTTATTAATCGTTTCTTCTGTGCATGCATATCAGCTTTATCTAAATACAGGGGAATTTCCTTTTTTTAAACGGCTTGAAGAGTTTTCTTTTTAACCATTTTTACAGCAGTTTACAAAGTAGCTGAGAATATCCCAGAAATATTTTGGCACAGCTTCATTCTGAAATGTGGAGCTATAGATTATTTTGAAAAGAAAGAGAAGATTACGGAATTAAACCAACATATTTTTTTTTAATAATTTTAAAAAAACTAGGAATTTTTCTAAATGCATGTCTCTTTTTTGGTGAGTTTAGGAATAAAAACCCAGTTTGGGAAAAAATAACCGGTGTTTACTGATATCCCTGTTAAACACATGCAAAAGATATGTTTAACACTTGATAATCTCTTCCAAATGTATCTTTTTAACGGGGTCTGAAGGGTTCTTTCTTTTTCTAATTATATTTTGCTGTATATGTAATGGATACTAAGAAAGAATACATTAACGAGAAAGTTCCATTGCTTAAAAAAAAATTCTTTTATATAGGAAAATGTCTTGGCAGACAAACTGGAACTGCCAGATGGAATAGTTTGTGCCACATAAATTATAGACTGTCGCTTTTTTTTTTTCTTCTTCTTGCTGGTATCCTAAAGTTCCATCTGTCTGCCTTCACTAATAAATATCTGATCGTATTATTGCAGAGGTAACAAATTCCATAAAGATTAAGTAATTGGCTGCAGCAGTAAATGAAACTTGCAGAATTAACGAAACACTTGCAAGCGCTTATTAGAGACATGATGGTGCAGCCAATGCTTATCCAAACACCTTATCCATCTCAGTCAAGCCTTTCTCACACTGCCAATAGAGATGGGTGAACAGTATATGTTGTTGTATGTAGAGATACTATCACATTGATGGTTAACGTCTCGCCTTTCAGCAACTGTCAGTCAAAACTCCCTGCATCCTCAACCAACAGTTTACTGGAGGGCACCTCTGCTCTAAAATATTATTCTTTTTTCATTGATAATTAGTAACATACCATGCTGTTAAAGGGGATTTCAAAATAATATTTAATAATAAACACATTTTTTTGGTTAAACAAATAGAAAGTTTTAGGTTGTTTCTGTGTGACCATAACACTACTTCTTTTCATATTTGTGTTACCGATAAAATAGGGATGCACCACAACTTTCAATTCAGTATTCGGCTGAATCCCCGAATCCTAATTAACGGATTTGGCTGAACACCAAACCGAATCCTAACCTTTGACACCCCCTAAATAGCCGTCACAGGGGCTGCAACATTTTTCCTTTATTTGGCTTATATTTGGTTCAGCCTGGTTTTCGGATATGGCCGAATCTGAACCCTGCCTAAAAATGCTCAGATTTGGCCAAATCCCACACTAAGGGTTTTTTTTAATTGAAATCCGAATGTTATAATCTCAAAGATATTAAGTTTTGCTCACTAGAAAACTCATATTTTTAAAGGAAAAGCTTTATTATACCCCAATGCCGCAAAAAGGCCAGATCTGAAAATCTCAGACCTGTGGAGGTCCTGTATGAAGGTCCCCAGTTCTCTGCCAAACGACTGATTTTAGGGAAGTCTGACCAATATGTCAAATTATTTGTGTTTTTTTTTTCCATAAAATATGAGATAAATTTGGATTTTAGTAAATAACCCCCTAAATCTGGGATTTAGTGCATCCCTAATACAAGAACAGGAGCTGCCATGTTGCTTGACTCAGCAAAGGTATTTTTGATACACTGTCACACAAGGGTACATGTATTATAAATAAATATTGCTGTTAATATAATAATCAACAATAATATTAGTATGATTTATTTATATAGATTACAGTATTAATTTGCCCCAGTGGTGTTTACAAGTTCCTATAACACTGTGGTCAGTTCTAGAATTAATCTGTATGTTTTGGAGTATGGGAGTAAACTAGAATACTTAGAGAAAGAAGGAGAACATAGAAACGCTTTTCAGCTAATGCCCAACACTGTATAACAGTACTGGGGTAACAGCAATGCTATCACCGCACAGCCATGCTGCCTATGTGGTGTAATACACAAAAGATAAACTCCAGGTTGTATTTTACTTTGAATCATCTTTTCTGTGTGCTGGTGCACATGCTTGAGTGTAACTATAATGAGAAACTATCTGGGAATTGCTATCTCTGTTTATATGAGGTGCCAATATTGTTCAACATGGCCTCCATGACCACAAAGTGTTCAGCATCCCAGTGATATCATTTTCATAATTTTTTGCTTGATTGACATATTGGATTATATTGCTACATCAGGCTTTCTGGATTTCCTCAGCTTACTCCCTGTCAAATAACATTTTATCAAGATAGTTTTCCCAGTGTCTTGTCCAACAATGTGTTTTATGCTCCAATAAAATCTGTAATTAAAGGAATATTTCTTGTTTTTAGAGCTGCTATATGATATTTACCAAAATATAATTGCCCTATCCACCAAACATTCATAAGCAAGTTTCTTTATTTTTGGCCTCCACATAGCTACGGTATATAATGACCATTGGCTTTTATATAGCTATACAGCTCTTTGATAATATGATAACATCCCTTCAACACCATAACATTTCCATTCTTAAGCAATTTTATTATATAAGATTAAATAATGTGCAGTTTTCTGCTGCTTAAAGGCAGGATCTCTTCAGAACAATCTATATATATATATATAAATTATATATGTTCTTGAATCTAGATGAACATTTAGACGTACTGGTACATTTAGATGTACTGGTACATTTAGGACCATTGGGCATTCAGATTACATTTATCTTTGCCCCATGAAAACCTTTGCCATCATACACTTTCTCATACCGTCTTTGTCTTTTTATTAAAGGGATAATGTCATGGAAAAACATGTATCAGTTAATAGTGCTGCTCTAGCAGAATTCTGAACTGAAATCCATTTTCAAAAGAGCAAACAGATTTTTTTATATTCAATTTTGAAATCTGACATGGGGCTAGACATATTGATCGGCATGGCAAGACAAACGTTGGGACACTCCACACACTATCCCAAAATCTTCCGAATTGAGGATTTGTATGATCGGATCTTTGCATCTATGGCCAGCTTAGCAAAAGAACAATGGGAAGGTAATCAGATAGCAGCTCCCTAACACAGGATAACAGCTCCCTGGTAGATCTTAGAACATCACTAAATAGTAAAAGCCAAGTCCCATTGAGACTGCTTCCTACATTAAGTAGGAAAAATAACATAGAAGAATTTTCTGCCAGAAAGTAGTTCTATCCTAAAGAGCAGGCACACGTCACTTGACTGGGTGAAGCTGGGAAACTGACAATATATCTAGCCCATTGTCAGATTTCAAAATTGAATATCAAAAAATCTATTTTCTATTTTGAAAAATGGATTTCAGTGCAGAATTCTGCTGGAGCAGCACTGTCAACTGATGTGCTTTGAAAAAAAAACATTTTTCCCATGACAGTATCCCTTTAAAGGAGAAGGAAACCCTAAGAATGAATAGGACAAAAATGCCATGTTTTATATACTAAACCTATTGCACCAGCCTAAAGTTTCAGCTTGTCAATAGCAGCAATGATCCAGGACTTCAAACTTGTCACAGGGGGGGTCACCATCTTGGAAAGTGTCTGTGACACTCACATGCTCAGTGAGCTCTGAGCAGCTGTTGAGAAGCTAAACTTAGGGGTCATCGCAAATTATCAAGCAGAAAATGAGGTTTGTCTGTAATATAAGCTGATGCTACAAGGCTGATTATAAATTCAGATGCTAGTTGCACTGGTTTCTGTGCTGCCATGTACTAATTATCTGTATTAATTACTAATCAGCCTTATATTGTGACATTTCTATTCTATGTGTACTGTATATTGTGAGTGGGTCCCTAAGCTCAGTAAGTGACAGCAGCACAGAGCATGTGAATCAGCAGAAAAGAAGATGGGGAGCTATTGGGGCATCTTTGGAGACACAGATCTTTACTGCTAAAGGGCTGAGGTTGCCTTGGGCTGGTACAGAATCCCAAAACATAAACTACAACATTTCTAGCTACTTCTTTATTTTAACTTTCCTTGTCCTTTAACCTCCTCTATAAGTCACCATCATTCCCTCTATCATTATATTACTGTCATTATTGCTTGCCCCATGTTTCCCCTTATCACTGTATGTCAATTAGAAGAAGGCAAATAATTAAAAAATATATAAAAAAAATAAATAATGAAGACCAACCTGAAAGTTACTTAGAATTGACCACTTGTTAACAATCTATAACACACTAAAACTTAATTTAAAGGTTACATAAAGCCAAGACTGAAATCATGCCTTTTATATTAGCTAAGGACAATTTGCCTTCCTATACATGTTATAACCCCCCAACCACGCATTAAACTCAATTTTCCTTGGATTCAGAGCATTGCTGCCGAAAATAATGTCTGTAGCCACTAGTGAATAGCAGCTTCCCCATGTGTATCAAACTGTTTCTCTCTCTAGTATGATCCTTGATATAGCTATAGGGATGGCGCGAACTGTTCGCCAATGAACTTGTTCGCGCGAACATCGGCTGTTCGCGCTCGCCGGAAGTTCGCGAACGTCGCGCAATGTTCGCCAATTTGGGTTCGCCTTAGCTGGCGCTTTTTTTTTGCCATTTCTCCCCCAGACCAGCAGATACATGGCAGCCAATCAGTAAGCTCTCCCTCCTGGACCACCCCCACACCCCCTGGACCACTCCCCTTCCCTATAAAAACCGAAGCCCTGCAGCGTTTTTTCATTCTGCCTGTGTGTGCTTGGAAGAGATAGTGTAGGGAGAGAGCTGTTAGTGATTTCAGGGACAGTGGATAGTAAGTTTGCTGGCTAGTAATCTACTGTACTTCAAACAACTGCCATCTAGCTGTGTGAGCTTGTTCACATTCTGTCTAAATATCCATAATATTACCCTCTCCAGAAAAAGCACCTGAGTGACTTTTTTCAAGCAGCCATAATATATTTTACGTAATCCGTATCCACCGCTGTAGTAGTGTATACGTTGACCTTGTAGCCATTATTTGCCCTGTAGGCATTTTTTGCCCAGTGTGTTCTTCAAACAACTGCCATCTAGCTGTGTGAGCTTGTTCACATTCTGTCTAAATATCAATAATATTACAGTCTCCACAACCACCACCTGAGTGACTTTTTTCCCTTTACAGCACAAAACGCAGCGCTGTGTCAACAATGGATTTTTCAGATACATTTTTGCCCTTGATCCCCCTCTGGCATGCCACTGTCCAGGTCGTTGCACCCTTTAAACAACTTTAAAATCATTTTTCTGGCCAGAAATGTCTTTTTTAGCTTTTAAAGTTCGCCTTCCCATTGAAGTCTATGGGGTTCGCGACGTTCGCGAACCGTTCGCATATTTTGTCGCAAGTTCGCGAACATGTTCGCGAACTTTTTTTCCGCGGTTCGCGCCATCCCTATATAGCTACAGTGTACTGTATCTAGCCTGCAGTTTGTTCAACGATAGAAACACCCAGAGCTCCAAGTAACAAATCATGATAAAAAATATCCCTAAAAATAATGACATTTCATATTTTAGCCAGTACTACCTATTAACACTGATGGAAATGTGCTCAGTATTTACATAGAGATGTTAAATCAAGACCAGAGATGTTTATGACTGTTCTCAGCTCTGTAATCTCCTGTTCATCCTGTCCATCTATCACTGTTCTGTGCTCTGCTGCCTATCTCCTACTTGGTTTTATAACTGTTTATCTAATGTTCCCTCTTTTCCTTAAATTGTCACAGATTGTTATCTTTACACTTACTTGTATCTTGCTTTAGTCTTTCCTGCTCACGTTTGTTTATCTCACTTTCTCTCCTCACTCTAATTAGTCCCTGATTGTTATCTTGTGTCTTCCAGCCTGCATGGTTTATTGTGGTAGCTTATCTTACGCTTTCTCTTTTTTATTTGTACACTTATTTGTTTGATACTTAACTTTGCAAAACAACAATGCTTGACCTAAGCAAGAAAGCAAGTACATCCCTTGAAGAGCCTGTCTTGAATTGAACAGTTAATCCACATTAAAAAAGGATTACAAACCGAACAGTGTTTGGTTTATGGAAGAATTGTAATAGAGCTTATTTACAAACACAGGTGCTAAATTGCCAGGTGTAACCAATCAGGACGTTTTTTATTTTCAACATGAATTAGACATTTTTTTTTTAAATGAATTGCTGACTGGTTGCTATTGGCAACTGCACTTGTTCAATTTAGCTCCTATGCCCATCAGTCCCAATGCATGATTTATATAGTGTTACCTTACCTGAGGCTCAAATGATTTAGTAGCAGGCAAAGTAGTCATTTGTGGGCACACTTAATATATCCACAGATCACATAGTTTATTAAGGAAATGGTCAATGGAAGGAAAAGGAGCAAAGAGGAGAGACAAGAAAAATGGGTAAAAATTCAATGTGCTCTAAAAAAACAACCAAATCAGAGGAAATACAAAGACTATGCACACAACGCAATGTTTTTTTTTAATATTAATTTAACTATTATTGCCTTATTGGTTATTAAATGTAACCCTCCTCTTATGAGAGTAAAATGAAGTAATAACATGTGGCCGCTCATTTACTTAAAGCATGACTTAAGGAAAGAAAATGAGAAACATGGCATGTGTTTGTCTCATGATTTAGTGCAATGCATTGTATTTCAATGTATATTGTAGGGACTCGTAAGTCTTAAGAGGGAATAAGGGGTTTGCCATAATAATCTTTTTGTATTTGTACAAAAGATTAGCACATTTTTGGAGATATTCAAGTTAACGTTTAGTATATTGTAGAAGGGCTAATTCGAAGAAACTTCAGTTGGTCTTCATTATTTATTTTTTATAGTTTTTTTTAATGATTTGCAATTTTCTTCTGTTTCTTTGCAGCTTTCAAATGGGGGTCACTGACACATCTAAAAACTCTGTAGGCTACAGATTTATTGTTATTGCCACTTTTTATTAATTAGCATTCTATTCAGTCCCTCTCATATTCATATTCCAGTCTCTTATTCAAATCAATGCAGGGTTGCTAGGGTAATTTGTACCATAGAAACCAAATTGCTGACACTTCAAAATAGAGAGCTGCTGAATGAAAAGCTAAAAAACCACAAACAATAAAAAATTAAAACCGATGTTATACTAAAAGTTAACTCAAAGGTGAACAACCCCTTTAAGGGGTATGCAGAATACTAAATGGATCCTACAGCTGTTGGGGTGCCAAGAAATATAGATGGTCTATATGGGTGCTTACTAATATACAGTAACATCAAATTATTTTAGAAAAAAAAAGTTGTTAGTATACAATGAAAAAAAAAACACAAAGACAAATTAAACTTTGAAGTCTTTATTAAGAAATAACTTACCGAAACTCAGCTACTCTTCAGAAAAGGTGGCAGGGTGATGATCCATTGTGCGGTGCTCGATTTCTCCTCCCTGGCTTCCTTATAGTAGATACCCAGGTAGAAGAAATCAAGCACCATATGATCGTCGCCCGGAAGTGGAGTTTTAAGTTATTTCTTAGTGAAAACTTAGATATTTCAAAGTTTAATTTGCCTTTGCCAGTGTTTTTCTCTTTGCGACTTTAATTACATTCCCCCGATTAATTGTGGTTTCAAAAAGCTTTAATACCACTGAAATCCACCCTTTGGTAAATGGGCCTCCATATGTATAACAAATGAGAGATGAAAGATTGTTTTAAGGTGGTTATTACTGTATTTAATTTACAGAGAAAGGTTTTTGGCTGTATATACCACCTCGCAAGAAACTTGCTGGTTTCTCTCAGTGTTGCTTTTAGAGAAAAATAGCATTTTCTAGCAGATTACTATTCACTTTGCAGCTGTTTCCATCAGTAAAGAGAAATCAAGTTAAATTTACTAAAGACTTATTTGGCTTAACTGATTCAACAGTCTGATCATTGTAAAAGATCTGCAAGTTTCATGCACAATAAATCACCTACATTTAGCGTTAGCAATCTGTGTGCAAATGGGCACAATTTTTTCCCTTTCATTATACAGGAGTCAGCTGCCTAATGCACTGATGTGGGACACAGCATGCTTTCTTAACTTGTGATAAAATCAGTTTCATTCACCTGTGAATAACAGAGGGGAAAGCCAGTGTTTGATATAAAACACAAACTGAGGTAGGTGTAAGGTGGGGTGGAAACATAAACACTGTCCTACTGCCTTTTATCCAAAGTATGATTTTTGATGCACTTGATCATTAATGACCTTTTAATCAATGCTCACAACCGTCTGTAAAGTAGAATAAGGGCTGAACTCCCGGCCGATTTCAGCGCGATCTGACACCCTGGGTGAAAAAACAGGCATCACGTTAGATGCAACGGAAATAAGGTAAGAGATGGAAATGTCGTATGAGGTTGCATGGTTGATCCGGCACAACACGACTGTCGGATGCAGAAACAGCGTGCAGCGTCTGCATCCGACAGTCTCGTTGCGTCGGATCAAAGCTGCAACACAATCCAACAATGCTTTTACTTACCTAATTTCCGTTGCATCTGACGTCACACACATCTTTGATTCGCTCCAAAATCGTACGTGGAATTCAGCCCTAAATCACAAAAAGCGTCAACTTAAATACACATTTCCTCAGAGATATCTGCCATAATTATTATTATTAACATGTATTTCTATAGCGCCAACTTGTTTTGTAGCGCTTACTCTGTGTCTAGGGTTGCCACCTGGCCGGTATTTTTGATGTTTGATCCCAATGTTGTTAATAGGAAAAATAGATAAATGTATAGGAAGGCCGGTATTTTTTTCAAGAAAAGGTGGTAACCCTATCTGTGTCAGTATCTCACTTTAAGATGCTTGTTTTTATCATTTATCATTTATCATAACGGTGGGATTTTACAAGAATATGATAAAACTAGTGATAACCACATTGACATATAAGTAGAAAAGTGAGCAGGCACTACCAAAGACCAAACTTCCAGGCAGACTTGTCAGTAAAGAAGTGTTTTTTATTTATTAAAGGGCACTAGGATACAGCATGTTTCGTATCAATAGGATACCTAATCATAGGCTACATGATTCCATTCCCACAAAATGGAGAGCCAATTAGCTTTGTGAATACAAGAGTTACACATGTGGTTCAATAAGAAGCATAATTGTTGGAAACTTTCAGTGTAACTTCACTCTAGTCAGAACCCCTCCCTACAAGGGTTGGTTTAACGCCATCTTGGCACTCTCCTTGAAGGCAATTCAAAACAAAGAAAACTTTATACATAATAACACAACACAATAATAAAACAATATACAAAAATTGTACCAAGCATATATATATAACAAATGTGTAAATAGCCAAGTATTGACCACACTATTGGCTATAATACTCATTCCATTTTTAAACCAGGGACATAACTGTAGAATATACATAGAGGCATGTACAGTAGCACCATCCAAAATTGAGTACAAGAATTATATTTAGATCACTAAATCTATTGATGTATAGGGCTGCTGAACATGTCTCCAGGACAATGGCAAGAAACTCAAAAATAACATGTTACGTCATACTCGTTGTTCATTCCTAATGGATATCTGGTACCTAATGTGAAGATCCACCTTGTTTCTAAGTATAAAAGTTTTTTTGGTGATATCTCCCCCAATTTGATTCAAAAACACACTTTCAATAGCCCTAATAGAGAATTGGAAGTGTCGAGCCAGGTTAGTTTCATTCTTATTCTTGATGTTATTAATATGCTCATGGGCTCTTTCTTTAAATGTTCTACTTGTCTGACCCACAAAATAGGCAGGGTATAAGGTATATTACATTATGTGTATTACAATTGATATATTGTTTAATTCTGTGTGTCTCTTCTGTTCCCCACTACTACATACTGACAAGTAATACACTGTGAACTACCACATTTGTATGAGCCTTTATGGGTAAGCCATGTTGGTTTTCTATCAGGACGGATCATACTTGGGGACAAAATGTTTTTTATAGTTCTAGATTTCCTGGGGACAAAATGGCAGCCGTCTCCTTGGATTAAATCTAATGTGGAGTCAGTTTTAAATATGGTTAGGTTCTTTTTTATAGTGTTTACTATCTCTGAAGATGGTATTTCTTTGGGTATACAATGCTCTAGAGAAAGCCCTTTTTAAGTTAGACATACGATATCCTCTAACTAGATATGCCCTCATCACTTAAGATCAGTCAATAAAAGTTAATGTTTTATAGTTTTGGAGTGTTTTGTGGGGAATTTTAGTTGAGAAATATGCACCATAGACTCTATAGGAACAGTGTCCTCAAGTGGCCATAGTGTCATTAACATGGTATAAAGCATTCATGGCTTAACCAAACAATATATTTTGGTATTATTTGCAACAATCTACAAGTTATCTGTTATCCAGAAACCCTTTATCCAGAAATCTTTGAATTATGGAAAGACCATCTCCCATAGTGGCAAATTCACTAAGATCCAAAAAATCACTAGGCTTTGCTAGCGTTCGCCGCACTTCGCCAGGCGAATTTTCGCCAGCGCTACGCAAATT
>CM044439.1:121208608-121233425 GCA_024363595.1 Xenopus borealis
TATACATTACATTTTTGTCTAACTATATTGAAAACATTTTTTATTTTGCACAGCCTATCTTATTTACCCAGTTTTTATTTTTATACTGAACAATTCCTTTAAAAAAAGTCAAGTCTTTGCTATCCATTATGTGGCATGCTACGTATGCTGGCCTTATGCTACTCTAAAAAAATGTAAAGTGGACTTTACCTTAATCTCTCTGCCCCAATTTTACTCCAGCATTAATGCATAAAATGACAGCATCTGAACAAGTGGATACTTTTATTTCTAACAGTTTGTTCTTCCATAATGTTAGTGGTGAATGAAAATGACAAGTTGAACTTGAACTTTACGAGCCTTTGCTATTGGTTGAATATATTGCTGTGTAATTGCCATGTAATTCTGCACACACAGTGAGGGCTGTTATGAAAGATAATAGCTAGGAAGCACATCTGTATTCCAAGACGAGGTATTTGACAGAGGTTCAGATGTTAGTCGCACATGTATGGCAACGTTTTAGCATTCCAAACTGACGTAAACTTACTGGTGTTATTATTAGTGTCATAATAGAAGAGACAGAGGATTTGCAGGTATTAGTTTTGACAGCCACAAGAGACATGGCTGTTAGCTCCATCATTCGATTTGGGTGGAGATGCAGAAGAGAATCACTAAAAGCAAAAGTTAAATAAATGAGTGGAGCAGGAGAATATGAAACTGCAGGGTTTTCTCTGCTGCTCAAAATGATGATAAATGATAGCAGAAGGAGAAGATAACCTAACAGGAGAGTACGAACAGCAGGGCCAAATACTAGAACTCCCAGCTGACTATCCCATACACTGCAGCCTCTGTTCATGTTTATTTTTTCTACTCACTCTTGGTTTCGTCAATCAGTATGATAGACGATAACTCCTGACTAAAACAGCCTGTGCTCTGCTCTCTCACGGTGGGTAGCATGTTGTGGTTGGCGCCATGTAGTCGAAAGATCACCCGCATAGGAAGCATCAAGGGATGAGGTACGGAGCAGTCTTCCAGCAACCAAACCCTTGGAGAATAGCAAGCAGTGGTGTTATCAGCACTAAGTGGTTTTGCCAAGTAACTGACCGCACATTAGTACCTTTGTTTAACTATAGTCAAGGGGGCTTTTGCTTAGTAAAGCGAGACACACACAAGCTTTTCTTTAGTCACTTCTGAAACCATCCCTTTTTCATGTGTTAAAACACAAACCATTTAAAAAGAAACCATACGGTGATTGCTGGAGGCCACTGCATGATATGAGTCTAATGAGTAAAGACATTGCACTTCTCTGAGAATTGCTATTTTATGTCCAATATATTCCAGTATTGGGCTGTAAAAGCCAAACCAATTACACATTCCACAGAATGTTTCACTAGACAATGAGGTGATTCTTTACTTGATAAATAAACAGCTCATCAAATAAATGGGATTTCCTGAAACACAGTCACAGATCATTGGTGTTGTATATCTGCATTACTTTGCTGTTCTTAATCACCAATTTATTTCAAAGGAAACTCTTGCTCAATATTGTACATTGATACTCACGTTGTTGCAATATGTTCTATCATTCTATGAGACAATTTTATAGCAGGAAGCTACTGTAATGTGATTAGCAGAAATGTTGCATCACTTTTACATCCAGTAATCTGGATAGGGTTGGACTTGGCAGAAAAAAAATGGTTTGAGGGCTTCTGGCTGTAGGGAAGCTCCCAAAGCATCAGCGTAATCAGGGCTGGATTTTACATAGTAGATGCCCCTCGGCCTGCTGTCGTTTGTCGCCCCTGTCCACTACCTTTTATTTGTTCAAATTTTTATAATCGGGGCAGAGCCATGGGTAATGGCATATGGGAAAATTTTAATTTCTGAACCAATGTGGGTGTTGTTGGTCAGCATGCCACCCCCTAAAAACCTACTGTGGCCTATACACAAATCCGGGCCTGAGCGTAATTATTCATCCCTTTTAGTTTCCTTAGCCTATATGTCCCAAATGCACTTCCCTCTCAAATTAAATTATCATTGTAAGTCACTTGTTAGCTTTAAGGAAACAGAAATGTGTATAAATAAGCACATCATTAACAGAGACATGCTTATAAGCCAATATTTCCTATATACATGCAGTCAGTGGCAACACAGTTTTAAACTAGTCCCTGGGGACAATTGTAAACAGTGTAGACAGAATTACATACATTTATAATTATTAAAGGAGAACTATACTTTCTGTATAAAGATTATTTATACAATGTCTACTAATTACTGACATAGAAAAGCATATTAAATCTCTCTCTCTTTCTATGTACATAAATATTACATATTGCCCTTGAAAGAAAATGAAACCCTAAAATTTAATTTGGCTAAAAATGCCATATTTTATATATTGAACTTATTGCACCAGTCTAAAGTTTCAGTTTCTCAATAAAAGCAATGATCCAGGACTTCAAACTTGTCACAGGGGGTCACCATCTTGGAAAGTGTCTGTGACACTCACATGTTCAGTGGGCTCTGAGCAGCTGTTGAGAAGCTAAGCTTAGGGGTCATCACAAATTATCAAGCAGAAAATGAGGTACAGGTACAGATCATGGGGACTTGGCTTGGGCACAGCACAGGTACAGGTGAAGGTGTGGGCTTGGGGTCTGCAGTATTAATGCTGGATATGGCTGGGCCTGGATGGCGGGGGAGGGGTGCTGATTGGAACCATTGCCTAGGGTGCCAAACTACCTTGGCCCGGCCCTGGTTTTAAGTGTACATTTTTTATACAGGACTGCAATGTTTGTGTTAATATGAGGGACCTTATATTTAAAACTCCAGTGGGGCAGAGTTTGATGTGAATGATATAGAAGCTCTGTAAAGCACTGCATAAATGTTTTGGTGCAACATAAATACCAGGAATAAATAAATAAATGTGCAGGGGCATCATTTCCCTTTAAAATGCACAGTGCATGGAGAAGGCTGAGACAGATTAAGACCAATACAATGTACAAGGTTCCTGTTTTTTTTCAACCAGCTGTTTTAAAAGCTTAACATTCCTTTAGATCTTAAGCAGTGTACCAGGGACTTAAGTAAACAAGCATGGCTGGGTGTTAATGCAGGAATACTTATAGCATGCAAAGTATTTGACCATGTCACAAAGAGACCAATTTAACAAACACTAGTTTTGCACTAAGTTTGCCTAGGTGCAGTAACCAACCGCAACCAATACGTATCATTTTAAACAGGTGACCAGTAATGCTTCCTGCTGATTGGTTGCCATAGGTGATAAGACCAGCACCAAATTTTGCAACTATTATTATATGTCTCCCTAAAAGAGATTACATGTAATTTGCATTCAGATGAAAATTTGATATTGACATTTTACGGATAGAAAGGGGGGATTAAAATGTTGTTTCTTTATGAGTGAAACAAGGGTACGGAGCTTGTTTCTAAAGTTACAAATTACTTTGTTTAGTCGTAGTCTATGGATGAACAAAGGAAGCAGTTCTTGCACAAAACAAAATGTCCAAAATAATCCATTCCCTTGTGCTTAAAATGATTCCCCTAAAATATAACAAGTAACTTATCTTTTTATTTTGTGTTATTGCAACTTAAATACATAACACAATGTGTGCCTGCTTGTGTGTGCATTCATATTTCTGTTTTGTTAAAAGGAAAAAGAGTAGCCATTGAGGAGATGATGGTCCTGAACAACTGCAATTTTCATTCTGCTTAATTACGCTGCTTCTAACTCACATACATTAGTCTGTTTCTAGTTATCCTGCCAAGTCTCTGCTTGATGGAAGGGGGTCTTTTTAATGCTACTTGGCCCCCCAGCCTCTGTAACCTCTGATTTCCTCTTTTTTCAGAGCCATAATTTATTCCCTTCAAGGGAAATAGCTGAAGTGTATTGAACTGCATGCCATATATATTCACAGAATATCATTAGTAATGTTTTAATAGATCATTTTGCCTATCAAAATATTGATGCTGTAGTATAAGCTCGAGGCAGTAACGGCTGTTGATAGAGCAGAATCTGACTATTAATAAAAAGCAGACAGAGGTCTTAAAACACTGCTTACACTGTTACATTTCAGACACTTTCTATTACTTTATATAGTGTAACACCTGCAGCTGGTCTTAATGCTGGTGGCTGAAGTAATCCAGACTTAGGCAGACAGAGCATTCATTTGGTAAGATTGTTTGTGCTTACTGCTTAATTCTTTCTTGGGAAAGTGCAACTCTGTATTGACAATGAATACACAACAGGCTTTTGCAACAGCATAGAATTTCCTAAGTAATGCAAGCAATGCTGATTTAAATTATTCTAAATTCTAGAAAAAGATATTTTGCTTAGTTCTCTGCCGAGGAATATCGTTCTTATAGAATTTCCTTTTAAAATTGAATTAGAGTACATACGCGATGGCTAAAAAAGTTTAACATATATTGCATTATGATAACAACATTAGTATAGCTTGCTTACATTTGTGACATTTATAGAGGGTCGAAACTGTAGTTCCTGAAAATCAGCACAGAAAAAGATATGGGTGATTCAGACTTTGTTTGGAAAATAAGTTCTATGTTTTTAAAACACAGATAAGTCATTTATAAAATGAACAGTTTGATTTGTGTTAGATTTTCCATCTCAGTGTCACCTGAGTGGCGTACAACAAAATAGTAGACAATATACTACTGGTATCGTAGAGCACTGTTCAGATCACAAGCAATGTATGTAAAGAGTATCAAATCTACTAATATTAACATGGAAAACTGCGCTTAATTGCGTAAAATGACAATACAATTTGTCTAGATTGACAAGGTTAATTTTCCATGTACATGAGACCTGGCTGGCGTATTCCAGAATAAAGGTTTTATTGTAATTTGTATCATCACAATCTAAAGCTGGCCATAGACACAAAGATCCGATCTTTCGAATCATCGAACGATCGGACGTCCCCATCTACCGACCTGCCACTAAACTTCAGCTGAAATAAAGCAGTAAAAGAACAGATCAAATGATGTTCAGCCCCTGACAGCAATCATACCAAAGTTTATGCCTGACGTAGCTGGTGACAGTCTCCCACTGAAAATTGTCAGTACATGCAGATATATTATCGTCAGCCGACATAATTCTTCGAACCTGTCCGATTGAACGATCGTTATGGACAAATGTTTGTAAACACTCCACAAACAAACCGAAAATCATACGAATCAAGGATTTGTACAATTGGATCTTTGCGTCTATGGCCAGCTTAATGCTACGACAAAATCTAAAAATACAAACCCAATAGGATTTTTTTGCCACCAATGTGGATTTATGCATTCGGTTACCATTGAGTACAAGGTAATGTATTTCTTATAGATCCACTGACACCAACAATGGTAGGCTATCTGTTTTTTATTCGGTGGTTAAAATATCTTTAACCTATGGCTGTTTAGATGCAGCTGACTAATTTACAAATGAGATGAAAGGGCTCATTCCCTTGGACCAAAGAGCCAACAAGGTCATATCTTGGACCAACAATTGGATCATAATTTCTGCAATGCCATAGGCCAGTTTGTGGACAGCATCAAAGCACAGATGTGAACCTTGATCTTACAGGAAAATCAAACCTGCTCAATGGGCATTTTCCTAATTTTCAACCAGATAAATGTTGGGTAGGCCCATCAGAGGACCTCATACATGGGCACAAAAGCTGCTAAGTCTGAAGGGCCCAAACATGGCCACCTTAATAAAAGGTGCAGAGTATAGCACCGTGAAGTGCAAGACACCCCTGTATGTAAAGGCTACCACAAACAATTGGTACATAAAATACTCTCCTGTGCCTTCTACTAGCTAGCATGTATCATAATCTAGTCATCATCTAATCAGATGTATAAGGTATAAGGTACAAAATGAAAAAACAGACACAGTTTGCACCCTTTTTTTGAACTTCTTGCCCAGCAATAATAAATGATTCCTAAAAAGAGTAATTGCTATTATGTTGCTATACTGTTCCATATAAAAGACAACAATTTAAAAATGTTAAATATTACTATAATGTGCATTTTTAAAAAACATTTTCTGAAGTGAAGTTATAAATGTATCACAGGGCTATGGATTTTGAGTTAAAGTGGACTTTCCCTTGCTATAGACTTTAATTTGGTATATTAGTGGAAAGAATAAAGGATAAGTAAAACTATTCACTTTTGTCAGATTTAGAGAGATAAATATTTTATTTTCCCAAGCCAGCATCAATGTCACCATTCCTAATTTGTCTCAGTTATTACCTAAAATGCTCTTCCTGAATAGAATAATTAAACTGGCTGCAGTGAGGCCTCCTTGTACTGGGAACTGTTTTTTTAACTGCTATTCCAATTCCATAGAACGAAGATGAATTGCCCTTAAAAAATTATGGATTTAAATCTATTCTCAGAAAATTGCTCCTTTAAGGTAGATAATTAACTCTAAAGGACAGGAAACCAAAACAACAGTACATTTTGTATGCGAGTGATTGTTTCCCTTTGCCACTGGCTATTTTCTTTATTTTACGTGCTACGGTAGCCTAAATTCCATAGATGTGATGCACTCCCCACTCTCTATATGCCAGGGATCTAACTGGACAGTGTAATGGTTACCTGTTTGTACGAGGTCAAGCCTGCACAGGGCATCAGACTATATAAAAATAATTCACAGTCAAACTTATTCACATGCAGTATAGGGAATATAACTATGTTCAATTCAATTCATTTTCAGAAGTAATTTCTCAAATGAAATGTTGTTTTCCCATTGATAAAACCAATGTCTGTGTCAATGCAAATAAGGGACTTTAGAGGTTGAAGTATTAGGTAAAACAAACCTCAGGTATTAAAGGTAAAAACACCATAACAGGGATGTCCAGCCTGAATCCCTAAAACTCCTGGGAAACATACATTTATTGGTATCTTTTCTTGGTGACCATTAATTGATGGCAGTCTTCTGATAGAAAGAGAAGTCTGAAAATATAAATTTCTATACATAAATATGTGTTAGGTACTTCAAATTCCAAAATTATTTAACTTGTGTTGAATAAAGGAATATATAGCTCTCTTTAAATCAAATAATTTGGAGATTTGAACTACCCCAGACACATTTTTTGCAGAGATTCATAAACATATAATTCTCAGCAGGCTAAAGAAGCAAATGTGTTTTTGTGGATTATAGGGAGACTGTAATCTACTGTGGCAAAACTCAAGGAAATGATAAGGACATGTAAAACTTGTTTTGTGCTTATTGAACAACTAGAAGGCTGCTAGCTGAATAAAGCTGGCCATAGACGTAAAGATTTTTGAAAGATCCAATGGTTATCGTGAGACCACGGTTGTCTCAAAACGATTGTTTAAATGTCCGATGTGTCCATCAACTAAAAAGACCATTTCAGGCGATATTGCCAGCAAAACTGAAGGGTCGCAGCCTGCTTGGCTCTGCAAACATAGGTAGATTGCACGGGGACCGAACATTTTCTAACCTGGCCCATCAATCTTCAGACCAATGTCAGACGAAAAATCATAAGATGTACAATCGTTTGTATCCCACTAACCGCACGATAATTTGACAGATTGGTCAGACTTCGCTAAAATCGGTCGTTCGGCAGGGAAAGATCGTTGCATCTATGGGGAGCTTAACTCTGCAGTATGCACTGACAAGTTCTCTCTATTGTTTCACAATACAATGTATACTGAGAATACTCCATGTTTGGTCCTTGCGAAGTAGGTAATTATAGTGCCAGTGCACAGATAATCAATCCCCTGTATCATGGACTCTTGCTTATCTGTAAACCAAAACAGTGGTTGAAGGGAGGGGGACATGCACTGGTAATGTAATTATCTGCCAAAAAGGACCAAACATGGAGTAGCTTCAGTTTCCTGGTTCAAGAAATACCAAAAACCATGTATTTTTTGTGATTAAAATAATATGTTCAACGCAAGCTCTATTTATTTAAATCATGCTCAAAGGGTAATACTTCCTCTTCCTCTGACCAAGCCTATAAAAAGCCCTTACACAACAGCAGTGGTTTGCCAATTCCTTGTTACCTTGAGAAAGTCGCTTCATTTACCTGTGCCTATGCCATATAAATATAATTTTGCTACAGAACTTCTTAACATTTTACTGCATAGTAAAAAAATTACAGCTATTATAAATATTTAAGCAATATCAAGTATCTCTGCATTAACGCCAGCAAACCATTTTGTATTTGAATATTGAAATTGTGAATTGCATGTTGTTCTTGCCCTAATCTTCACATTGCTATTTGCAGCTCTTCTTCTTAATCCTGCTTTTGTATGTTGCGTACAATCCATTCTCTGTGTAAATGTGCCATTTGGGATTTGTAGTTTCATTTCCCAGGCCAAATATACAAGTACTTTTGTCTGGTAATTTGTAGGTAAAGAACTGTACATAATCTTGCATGCTTAAATCTGTATAGGAACTGCAATGGTTTAAAGATAATTGCCCCATCCTTAGGGTTAATTAAACTCTTAATTGGTTTACTTTTACTATCAGCTTTTATGTTCGCACCAGATAATACAAAGGCAATCTGAAGCGGAAAATTCATTTGTACTTCATTATCATATCAGAGAACAGATAAAAGAAAAAGCTTTTTATGGAAGAAGAATGACTGTTAGTACAGCAGGTACCCAGTTTACAAGTCACCATAGGGAATTCATGGCACACTACAAAATG
The DNA here is from genome assembly GCA_024363595.1 of Xenopus borealis. Lineage (NCBI taxonomy): Eukaryota > Metazoa > Chordata > Amphibia > Anura > Pipidae > Xenopus > Xenopus borealis. The sequence goes on from CM044439.1 coordinate 121,217,271, forward strand.
CTGACAGCTGTTCTATTACATTTCTAGGCAATATACTACTTGAGTGACAATTTCCACTCATCAGTAAGTACAATATCACTTAGAAAACCATACTTTAACAAGAATGTTAAACAACTTATCTGCATGTCCAAAGTGGTTGCCCATTCTAATATATTCTGATATGTTTATACTTTATTTTCTCTCTTTCTTCTCCTGTAAGGAAAATTATCAGGCTGAACATGCCAACAACGCTCTTTTTTTGCTTGAGAGAAGCATACGGATCAATTCAATTCTCAGTTGCAGAGCTGATTATTGGATGCCTGCACATTCCCACACACTAATATTGCAAGCTCTAATAAAGTGTACATGCCTTTTTGCTTCTGTGTTTCTTAACATGTAGAACATTACGGGATTTTTATTTATTGCACTGATTGCTTTGTGCAATTATAAAAAAATACACAGCACTGTCTATACAAGAAGCACTATACAAATAAATACATACATACAAATGGAATAAAAACACAGCATTAGTTTTTAGTTTTCTAAACAATGAACATTGTTGGTTTTCTCAATGGGACAGCACAGCTTAGAGTGTACATTTGATACAACACTTACTTTAATAGTATTTTACAAAATACACACTTCTGCCCCAAATGCCGATCAAAGAGAAAATGTAATTGTGCAATCACAATTAACTGACATTTGGCAATTATTCAAAAGCAATTATCTCTGTGACTGCTGTGAAAGCAGCTATGCTGAAAGTGCTTGGAAAACGTAAAACTAATGGCCAGTAAGTACATATTTAAAGGAAGAGGTAAGTATAAATGATAAAATATAAACTGAATAGTTCCAGGTAAAAAGGTTTAAGTATCCATTTCTGCATGAAAGCACTAAGAACAGCTGCCCTACTCTGATCCCCCAAATCCTACTCAAGCCAGGTGCAAGCAGGAGCTAATGCTTGAGCTGCAAATTTTTTTGAAATACTTCTGCAACAATTTGCCGAATGCATTAGGACAAAAAATTCACCATAAAAAAAACCTCCCATTGACTAATACATTTGGAGTGAGTAAAATTGCTACGCTCATAAAAGCCCCCATTGACTTCAATGAATTCAATGAATTTGTGAATTTTTCACTGTTGCAGGAGTTTCTTAGCAGTTTCTCAATTTTTCAGTGAAGAGAAACGGGACAGATTCGCTCATCACTAGTTTTCAACAACAAAGATGTATAATAGTGGATAGCTTAGAGAGTGTTTAAGCCTTTATTTTACAACTATATAGACACCAAACATGATCAAGATAGTTGCATCATGGTCTAAACCAAAAATAAATCAAAATAAATATTTGAATTGGACAACTAACTCAGATGTGGCAAATAAATTTGGTCCTCTTATAGCAATCTTCCTGTGCTCCTGTGGACACACCAACTGGTCAGCAAAATAAAACTGGAGGAAGCAGAGGGGCAGAACTATGCTGCAAACCTCATTTAATTAGTAATGCACCAACACTATGGGGCAGATTTACTAATGGTCGAAAAAAATACAAAAAAATCGGAGTAATTTTGGGCTACTTCGAATATCGAATAGCCTAAAATTTGATTCAAATAGCAAAAATTCGAATATTTGACAATTCAATGGATTTTTCGTAGAATCGTTTGAACGATTTTTTATTTGATCCAAAACTGACCTATTTGATCTAAATAGGTCCATTTTTGATCGAAAGAGCCCTTTAAAAGCACTTTGAGGGTAGAATTTTGAAGTTTTTTCAGTTCGAAAATGTGGCCCTTAATTTTGGGCTACTTCGAATATCGAATAGCCTAAAATTTGATTTAAATAGCAAAAATTCGAATATTTGACAATTCAATAGATTTTTCGGAGAATCGTTTGAACGATTTTTTATTTGATCCAAAACTGACCTATTCAATCTAAATAGGTCCATTTTTGATCGAAAGAGCCCTTTAAAAGCACTTTGAGGGTAGAATTTTGAATTTTTTTCAGTTCCAAAATGTGGCCCTTAGTAAATGTAACCCCTACATGTTTTGGGCCAGCATGCCCTTTGTCAAGTGTAAAATAATTGCATCATAGTTTGAACCAAAAGACCACATTAGTTTTACTTCTATATCCAAACATAATGAGAAATAAACCACAACTTGTCACCAAGCACACCGAGTGCCAGGCAACATAATGAGCAGCAGAAGAAATTCCAAGATTTGTAACAAAAAAGCTTGCACAAAAGAATTCTTAAACCAACACTATCAGTGTGTAAAAAGTATAATTGTAAAGAGTATAATTGTACTGGGAGTATAGAAAAGACTACATATGTATGTCTTAATATAATACATAAGCTGGCAACTTTAATTTCCATGCAGACTTGGGGGCACTGACACATGGGGTCACCTCAGATGATTTAATTTTTTTGTTAGCCTGAAAATGTGCACCAAAGCACCTAAAGCAGCCCCCGTAGATTTTAATGCAAATTGTCTGACAAGGACTTATTTAGGCACTTGCCAGGCTATAGTAGGTTACTATCACCTAAGAAGTGCTTGTTCATCATTTACACTGAAGTTTATGGGGTGCGACTTTCAATGGCCCTAAAGGACAAGCCAAAGAGCTGTCCTGAAACTACTCTACAAATTTCCATACAAAATGTGCCTTCCCTTCTGCATGTAATGATGTAATTAGAGAAGATGTAGTAATTGGGGTGCAAGTAGTTAACAATATTGTTCTATGGTTGGAAAGCAAAGAATAAATTTGGTACCTGTTGCTGCCCAAACATTTTTTTAAATCAGGAGCTCTGTCTGATATACATAAAAAGTGTGTTAATAAAGCATTTACTGTATTAATTATACATCTGTGTGCCCCTATTTTAACATTGTAGTATTTACAAGTCTATGTTATTTTAATCCCATATATGTATACGTGCTACTGTGTAATAATTACCATCCATCATACTTAAAACAATATAAAAACAGAAGCAAGAGCTGATATAAGTGTATTATAAGTTTATAAACATTACATATAAAAATATTTGATATATTATGGAAAATATGAAATATGAAAGGGAAGGTAAAATGGTTGGCAAAACTATGATCTCTAGTTAATTGTCTTCCCCTCGCATGCTCTCTCTGTGAGTGTATAGGGTATATGTATATAAACAAGTGTACCACATTATTAATGGCTGAACAATTAAAAATTTTCATCAAGCTATCTATGGTTATATACAAAATGTGCACACACACACACATACAAAATAGATCTAATAGAGATTATCAAAGCTAAAGTAGTTAGAAATTCATCTCTTTTCATATGCTATTTGAAGACCTTTGTCAGCCCTGTGTTCAGTTCAGTGGCGTAGTTACGCCACTGGTTCTGTTCACATACAAGTAATGATTAATGAACTGTAGAGAATAACAAACTCAGTAATCATAAATTATTAGACTCATGTCATATTAAGCAGATTTTTTATGATTTTCTAATTTATAATGTTCTTTTGCATTTTTAAAGACCACACAAAAATCTAATTGTTCCTTGGAAGACACAATCTGATTCTCAGTGTTACTGTTTATTAAATGTTATTATATTCCCAACGTAATTATAAAAACAGTAATTCAATTGAAAAACCTCTACAGTTTCAGCGGTTCTTGCTTTGTGTTGTGGTAGATAAATGACCACAAGAAAACTTCACAGAATTAGCGTTTACACTTAATCTGGCAACAAACTATAATTTGATTGGTTAAAAAATTAATTTGTTGCACTTCTGCCCTTGTGCTGCTGTATAATGAAAATTTATATCTAGAGCACAGACATCTGGGGACAATCTGACAGCTTTGGGGCTGAATGAAAGATTAGTCCATAGTGACCCCTGTCAGCATTTCCTAGTGGACTGGATACCCGAAACCCAACAGGAGCCATACATTTTTTCAACAACAGGCTTTCATTTTAGGGAGGTTAATGACACTGTAAATCTCATGGTCTGCTTCAGAGCCATCATCTGAATAATAAAGAGGCATGTGATTGGTCCAAGTAGCATATGGAATATTTTGGCAGTGGTTCGCTCCTAGAATGGCCTGTTGTATCAAGGCCATAACTAAAAATTATATTCTGCAAGTAAAATACAAAAATGTATGTGTACACATATTTTTACATTTGAAATAATCTGAAATAATATTTCCAAAATGATGTACAATTTTAACAGTGATCTATCAATGTAAACAATAAAAAGTTATGATTTTTATCAATATATTCTTCTGGCTTACCTGTCATGTTAAAAAATATGAGATGTCATGCTAATGCATAAGGCATGGTAACTATGGTCATTTGGACCATAGCAAACAAATTGCTGAAACTGCAAACTGGAGAGCTGCTGAATGAAAAGCTGAATTACTCAAAAATCACAAATAATAATACATTTAAAACCAATTGCAGACTATCTCAGAATATCAATCTCTGCATCATACTAAAAGATTTTAAAGGTGAACAAACCATTTAAGGGTTCCACCTCAATTAGTCACAAAAGGGTTTAACTTCCTCAACCCTTATCTAGGAGCCAATGCAACCCCATTATACTTATTTTTATAAGTATAGCTGGATTGGTCATACATTGAAAATGCAGTAATGTTTTTAAGGAGAAAATGCAGATGCTTGTGTTATGTATATATAATAAAAGTCTAGTCTGACATGCCTATTATTGTGCAATCTTTGACAAAAGCAATTTCATGAGTTTTAATATTTTGGTTCTAAATATAGAGAACAATGGAGCAAACCATTGCTACTGGATGGGTAATGGTGCAGCAATGATCTGTCAGGCTTAGTCATAAGAGAGCAATGTGACTTATTTGAAGCAGATGGCACTAAGGCCATTGTATAAACCAGGAAATGGGTAAGAAATGCGTTTTTGTCAGGAGTCTATACATATCTCTAATGGAAGCAGTTCCTATCCAGCTGTTCAATTCTCAGGCCCCTGTTTTTCAACAACAGTAAATTATTTTGGTTCTGCATCTTATTTTCATTTACACATTGGATTTATTGAGAAGAGCTTTTTTTTTAGACAGAGAAAACTATTAAATATTTATTTTATTTATCTACACCATCCTATCCTTACATTTTTTAAGATTACTAAAAGACTTTCTTGTTTGTTTGTTTCTTGCTTGCAAGGTAGATGCTGACACTATCAGGTACAAAGGGGAAGTCAAGGTCTCATTCTGGCTAGGACACCAGATGGATGATTACTGGCATAGTATGCTTTTGTAAAGTGTACTGTACTGTTTTTACAGGCTGTCTCCAGTCTTTTAATTTTCAAGATGTTTATTATTTAAAATTCAGTTTTTATTAACCTATTTTGGCTTTGTATTCTGAAAAACAGTTAATTTAGATGGTATTGCTTAATCAAGTCAAGCCTAACCGCATTTAAGATATGAACTTATCTAACCTGGACGTTGTTTACTCTTCCCCTTAAAATAGGAAGCAGTAGGGAAGCTCCAGATCACAGTAGTAATAACATTTGCAAGCCTAATAATGTTATCTGTGCTGAATACTTAGAGGCCCATTTATCACAGGTCAGATTTCGTATTCATGTGAAAATTCGAATATACTTACAATTCGACTGGGAGGTTATTTAAGAACAAAATGGCTTGTATGAATCAAGTTTTTCTCCAAAAAAAACCTTGAATGGAAACGAAAACCTCCTTGAACCGGACCTCTGCCATTGACTTGTACATGAACTCACAATTACTTGAATAAGGACTATTTCCATGGTCAAGGTGTAATATTTTTGAATACACATTTGAATAGGGGGGATTAAAACTTAAATGTGTGCATTTTGACACTCGAGAATTTGAATTCAAACCTACTATTGGACCCTTGATAAGTATGCCCCTAAATAAACTGTACCCTCATAGAGGTTTTATGTGATTAAAAGTGGATCAAAATATCATTTAATTGCATAGGAGGTCCAATATAGTAAACATGTATCATTTATTTGAAGTATTTATTGAAATAGCAAATAGTAGTGGCACCATGGGATGTGCCCCTAGGGGTGGTGCAAGCTGGTAGTGTAGAAATTGGGCTTTTTGTCTGCCTTTGGTTTTTATTGTGCCTTATGGCAGAAACAGATCTGGCAAGATCTCAATTTCTGAACCATTTGTCCAGTGGCGACAGTAGCGATTTAGATTATTCATAATAATAATCGTAACCATCATTCACAGTGGAGATACTTGAAAAAACCTCAAACTGGTTTATTAAAACAATAGAAGTCTATGGGAACCTTGAGTAACTTAAGAAGTGTTTTCTTGGGTGTCAAAACAAGAATTAATTTAAGATTTAAAAAAAAGATGAGAAGCAATTTTCCAGATTTCTCAAAAAAAGGAAATATCTATGATTGTGATAAATCTGCCCCTGATATATATATATATATATATATATATATATATATATATATATATATATATATATATATATTTATTAAAGTGTAAAAACTTTTCAGCCAGCAACATGGGATGGCAGGCTTTCATTTGTCAGTGAAATGCTAACATTTATAATTAAGCAACAGCAGGAGGGCCACAGGATAACCAAGACTACTCTCACTGGATTATTTAAACGTATACAAACCATTAATCAACATGACAAACTGATTCAGAAATTTGGAGAGAAGAAATATTTTTTTTGTGATTGACTTGGCGTGTGGGAGACATATTTAAATTAAATAAATAATCTAGTGGTGAGAAAAAAGGAATATTCATTCATTAGTAGAATTATTGCTGCTGCAGTATCTGCAGCAACTAGAAAAAGTACTTATTTTGAATTAACTCTAATGCTCATCCTTTAGAAATATATAAAAGAGCTTCCTTTATAGATTTCGTTCAAATTATCATAAGAAATGTATGGTCCGATGGTCAGTTTTCATAGATTCTTTAAAAGGGAAAAGGAAAACAAAGAATCCAATTATATGTGAGATGTCTGACAGACTATCAATAAGCATGCATAAGAAATATTAACAGAGAGCTCCTATATTTAGACTACTGTAATATTTAGATCACTCCAAAATATTTTCTACCTTTCTGCTCATCCAAATTCCATATCTGGCCCAACACTGGCCATTTTGAAGTAAGTTTTTTATCTGAATTTCAGAACTGTCTCTAAAAATTAGAAAGAGATAGAAGAATATTTCACAAAAAAATTAGAAAGACATACATGAAAATTATAAAGACAATTTATGTATTCCTGATGAAGGCTCGTGTTTAGGAGCCGAAACGTTTAAATAAAGTCATAGATTTTTTTCATTTATGAAAGTCCTGTGAGTGCGGTTTCTTTTTGATATATATATATATATATATTATATAAATAAATATAAATATATTTTGATTTCATATGTTGACAATGTTTAAGATATTTGGAATTGAGGTCAGTCTTTTTCATTGCCTTGGGAAATACTATGCTGCTCTGATTAACATAGGAATTGATGAGGGCAAGGCAATATTACTTCCTATGTGGCAGTGATGCTTGTCAACACTGCAGCCAAAATGATGAGAATCTGCACGACACTGGACTAACAGCCAGCAGGGAGTAACGGTATGTGCTATACTAATATAAACACTCATGTCAGGAAAAACAAACTCTAGCAAAAATATATACATAAAAATGAAAACATTTAAAAAATATAGAAGTGAACAAAACTAAACCAACTAAACCAAAAACAAGCTGAAAGCTTTTAAAAAAATAAAATAAAATAATACAACAGATAAATTGTTTATCAAACTACACTGCCTATAATAATCAGACTAATACAAATGTTGTTTTTTGGATGTGTTTTTCTTTGCACTATAATGTGCAATAATAACCCAACTCAAGTAGGTTTTTGTTCTTGTCAGATGGGCCTACAGGTTCAATGTTGCTTATATTGATGGCCATTTATAACATTATAGGCAACAGGCATGAAAACAAAATCATTGCCCTGAATTGTATACATTGTAGAATTATTTTTTATTGATTTAAACCTACAGAGCTGGTAATAGCATACTTAAGTTTTTTCATGTGTTTCATGTGGTCTATTATATCATACCACACCTTGCTGATCAGTAGTCATGCCCCTTAATGGCTATTTGAAAGAGGATTACAACACTACAGTAGGGAAAAGTTAAAAAAGGTGATATCTAAATAGGCAGTGTAGTATTACTAGACTACAAACTGAGTGAGTAACCAGATGAAGTAAGGAAAGACAAACCAACAGGAAAATCATTAAAATTTTTTATATTTTTGCAAAAGGAAGGTTCGATTTTAAATTCCTGCCAACATTGCAAATACAATCTAAGTTTGGTGGCTGAGGTGCAGGAAAATTGGGTGACTTGAATTGGTGGCTGAGTTGCAGGGAAATTGGGAGACTTGAACAGTTTTGCATGGGATCATCAAAGCAGTTGACTTTGGAATTGACCCTAGATCCCCCTGAATCAGAGTTGTGGTGATGCTCACATTTTCAACAAAATAGAAAAAAAGAACAACCAAAGCATATATGCCATGCATGATCTTTGGGCAATGTTATGTATAGTTTTGCCTTTGAATTTATCCATAAAGATTTTAGCTTTGAATTCAAACACACTTTCGTGACTTAGGGTACATTTACTGTATCCTATACAATAGCTGCATGTTGTCTACCTTTTCTGCATTTCTGTATAATAAATGGGTGTAAACATGGCATGACGATTCTTCCAAAATTTTCTCCATCATGTGTAATAAAAGACACAGAGTTTGCCAAGGTACAGTAACTTATAACAACCAATGAGATATGTCCGTGAAGGTTCTCATTCATCCAGGTCATGGTATATCTATAGTAATAAGTTAAATGAACTGGACTTGATTTATTTTGTTTCTCTTGAAGACCTTTCACTAATCATCTGACTGGCTTTCTCAATTTATAATGACTAGCTAAAGTCTTCAAGAAAAAAAAATACAGCAAGTCGATTTGACCTATTACTGTAGATCAGTGATCCCCAACCAGTAGCTCGGGAGTAACATGTTGCTCTCCAACCCCTTGGATGTTGCTCCCAGTGGCCTCAAAGCAGGTGCTGATTTTTTAATTAATGGCTTAGAGGCAAGTTTTGGTTGCTTAAAAACCAAGTGTACTGCCAAACATTCTCTCCTGTAGGCTGCCAGTCCATATAGGTGTTACCAAAAAGCCAATGAGAGCTCTTATTTGACATCCACATGGACTTTTTCATGCTTGTGTTGCTCTCCAACTCTTTTTTAAATTTAAATGTGGCTCACAAGCAAAAAAGGTTGGGGACCCCTGCTGTATATAAACCAGTGAGATGTTTGGTTTGTAGGAGGTGACCAGAAAATGCTACCTGCCAATTGCTATAGGTAATAACTACAACAACCTTTTATACATTATATTACATAACACCCTTTGTACTCTGCTATTCTTTACAAAAGTAGCTGGAATTCTAATATATTTTGCTCCTCACAGCTATCTGGATTCCTATTAATGTTTCATGCTGTGCAACTTATGGTTTGAAATTCCAAATATTTTTGAGAAAATCTATTTTAATATAGAATCGCTGTAAGGTAAACAAATAAATATGTATTCTAAAAGAAGAAAATATGATAAAATGTAAGCTGCAGACTTGCAAAGACATAAACACATTAAATAAACATTTCATTTGCATGTTCAAAAGTACTTTACAGAAAGCTTACCAAAAACCTAATGGTGATGATATGTATCAAATTCTGCCACGGATCAGTTTTCCTATATAAATTACACTGTGGCTGAAGTTTAACTTTAAGGTATTAATGTAGGGATGACTAACTTCCTTCCCTCTAGCTAATATGAGCTACAGTATACTTTAAGCATCACTGACCAACTCAGACTTAGCAAAAGATTTGCATCCCAACATTTAAAGGAAAGCAGACAGATACATTCCCCTAACATGCAACATATCAAAAGACTACCCTTAATGAATAGTTTCTTTTAGAATTTTGTATCAGCTAAAGACCACAATATGGGAATAAGAATGGCAAATATTACTTAACACTAAACTGAAAATGAATTAAGTCCTACAGTATACGAGTTAAAGCTTTTATTTTATTTAACCATTAATTCAGAAAGATTGAGTTATCAGTCAAAATTAAACACAGCTTGAACTGATTATGAGAAAAAAATTATGTTTTTTTGTTTTACTTAGGCAAAAGCATTGCCTTTGTTATGGCTGCCATTTAAGCTTGTTTAAGTCATTGATGGCAGATATGTTCCCATGCAAACCAGGTCTAAAGTGATGATAGTTAAACTTGATAGCTGCTTGTTTGCCTGGTGTGGAAAGCCTTGTGAACTCTCATAGTTCTCAATTCATGAAAGACAAATCTCAGCGCGTGTGTACTAGCCACTTTAACGGGCACTGGTTTGTTCTCAGGAACGCCTTTGATGCTCAAGCAGTAGAGAGATACTAGCTTTTAACCTTGTTCATTCTTTCTGTTTTAGCAGCACAAAACAAATCAATAATCAGACTTTTCTTGTTTGCATTTGCATCCATCCAGTGACATTATAAAACTCATTCTTATAAACAGAGAAAATGAAGTTATTCCATTTCTTATTAAATTGTTAGAGCATGACAAAGGGTCTTTGGGACTGCTGGTTGGTGCCTTTGTAAATCGTGTTTGTGCTGAGGAAGAACTGTGCAGGACCTGATAGCTTCTTCTGTGGCTCTTCTGTTCTTAACCACTGATGGGAAAATAGGAAGTTTTTGTACTTCTCGTTACGCTGTGAAACCAACAATTACAGGATTTAATTTTTATTTAACTGCTAAATTTAATCATAAGCATTGTTTAAAATCACTTTTTTTAGCTATTAGCATTGATCTTTGTGTAAATTGTTTGCACTGATGAAACATAATGCAATCCTCCATTAACGTGATATACAAAATCCTTTTGTGCATCATTCGGCATGTATTTCTTTAGTCATCTTTTAAATAAAGAGTCAAAGAAGAATAATTTGTAGATTTACAAATGCAGATTTATTTACATGTAAAGAACATTTGTACTCTTGCACTGCCTAGCTTAATAATGTAATATGTTGCTTTGTAATACATTTGCAGGTAAACAGTTTTCTGTTTATCTGTCTAAAATCAGTGCTAAAGATGCTAAACTGCCTTAACCCTTCCCAGCATGATGTTACACAATGCACTTTTCCCAAAGGCATAAATACATTAAAAACCATTTAACATCATAGACAGCTATATTAATTGTAATCATTGGCAGGAAAATGATTCATTCCAAAAGTTATTTTAATGACGTATGAATGTTTAGTCTGTCTGTATATATATATATATATATATATATATACTTTGGGGCAGATTTACTAAATTCACATAAATTCACATGAGGGATTCGAATATTCTATCGAATTTTCAAAAAGATTCGAATTTTGAATGTGCAAATAAGGCAAATTCGACCAAATTCGACCATCGAATATTCAAATTCGAATATTCGAATTTAATTTTATTCGAATATTCGAAAATTTGATGGTCGAATACTTCCCCTTTAAATTTAAATTCGATCACCTACTTCGCCAGATTAAACCTACCGAAATGAGGATCATTCCCTAAGATCAAATAAGAAAAATTTGATTGATCGCTTAAAAATCGTTCGAATATTCGATTCGAATTCGATTCGAATATTCGATCGATCAAATTTTCCCTATTCGATCGTTCGATCAGTCGAATTGCGCTAAAAAATTCAAATTCAAATTTTTTTAATTCCCCACTATTCCCTGGTCGAATTTCGAATTTGTTTTTAATTCGAAATTCGACAATAGTAAATCTGCCCCTTAGTGAATAAAGTACACCCTCTTACTGAGCAGTTCCATGACCATATGAAAACATGAGGCCGCCGGCCAAGTGCTTTCATACAGGTCTTGGAACCCCCGAGGCGACCTCAAATATCCAAATTTTGCAACATGCGATACAACATTCATTATAATGCACAAGTTTCAGTGAGTCATGTGACAGAAATGATATCACTAAGCTCCAATTATAACTGATTACATCACTAAGTAAGGATATAATTTACAGGATATTCATGGTTCTTGTGTATTATAATCATAAAATATTCAATTTTGGAGATAAATCATCACAGTTCTTATATTAAATACTAACTATATTTGTAGGGAGAGAGAAAGAGAGTGAGATAGATGATACATAGATAGATACTGCCCGTATTAGTAGTACTATAAGAATTAAGCTTTAACTATATAGAAAATTAACACTGTAGTTGATTTATGTTTAATTTTATAAGCAAAAATGCTACATGTTAAGAAGGCTATTATTAATTTTGTCGATATATTACTAAAGGGTCACTAACGATCCATTAAGAAAGGGGATTTTGTATCCTTGTATCCTTCCCCAGTATATACATAAAAGTTCCCATGACAGAAGCCAAGCTATTTGGCATTGTATGTTCACTTATTATGCGAGTGTAGGCTATTGTTCTAGATATCACCCACTTTAAGGCTCTGAAAGATGCCTGCTGTTTTCTTCAATAGACTTACAGGCAGGAAGTCTGATGTGTGTTAAAAAACTGTTTTCCACCATGATCATGGCCTTATCTCAAATCCCTATCTAATTCTTTTGCTGAAAACTCTGCATTTATGTTGCCACATCTCTTTCAATGAATGTGCATTTTAGATCCAGTTTATATTATATAAATGCTTCAATACCTTGACATGGTACTAGTCCTCATGCAGGTGTAAAAAATAGAATTTTTACAGAATAATGTAGAATATTTATGCATAATCAATTGTATAGAATATTTATATAGAATACATTTGATCGGGATGAAGGAATTATTAAGTGAGGTTTGTGATCACACCCCATTCTAAATGTATACACAACAATGTAATAGCAGTAATCTGTCTTTTTCTTACACTTTGGGGCAAATGTGAAATTAGAGTTTACCATAGAAAATTGCATCCATTTTCTATTTAGTCCTAAGTGTATTTATCAGTGGGTGAAAGTTAAAGTTCACAATTTTTTAAAAAAAAAAATTGCCCCCCTAATCTCAAAGTACATGTTGAGTTTTTATTTAGTGGCTTTTCTTAGTGAGAACAAGTCTTGGTAGACTTTTTAAAACTCAAATATTGTGTTTGATGATGGTGGTTTGAACCCAGTTTTAGTCCTTGGAATAAATCTTTGGCATTGTACCATTTGCTATTATATAACTAAGTATATCTCAGATATTAAACACCATTTAAAGCACATTTTCGGAGTAGTGTCAATTTAGTGAATCTCTACTTAAGTGTCCAATTGATTGCTAATAGATAATGAAGAAAATATGTATATTACAGAAATTAGTGGCACCAAAGAAACCTACTTTAAACCAATTCATATTTGACAAATAGAGAAGCCTAGTTAAGTGTTAGGGATTTAGCCAGATAACATATTGGTTTCAGCAGACTATGGTAAAGTTAATTAAGGATGATTAATGGAGCATTTTCCTTCCAATGATATCTCCGACAGAACAAAGCTGTCCGAGGCTTGTCAAGCAGAATTTGAGTTGAATGAGTATTTATGTGATCAAATCTGAAGGGCTGCCTCTTGACAGAGCAAGGATTCATCAATCAATTGCACTGGCTTGCAGTGGTGGGAAATTGGTCTATCAGCATAGCTCTGCTCCCATCCCCCTTTTCTTCATTCAATCATGCCTTAGGCTACAATACATCTTTACCTCTGACCACCTAATGTAGTATCAGAGAAAAGTAAAAAGCGAGTGGTAAAACATTTATAATAGTAGTTACTCCTCTGCCGTACAGTTGCAATTGATTTGTTTGAGGCCAGAGAAGCAGTCCCTATGAAATGCAGAGAACATTTCATTTTCTTAATTAAATGCTCTTGCTTGCGTATGTGTTTGTACTACATGTACTCTAACTGTTCGATACCAGTCACCACTCTTCACCATTTTTGTACTGCAGTATACAGCCGTCTGCACTGTGAAATGCACGGGGCATTTTTTTTAAATCTAAGCTATAAAAATTTGACCAAATAGCATTACAGCCTTGTGAGTGAGTATCTGAGAAACATATATTAGGGTGCAATTAATTAAACCCGATTGTTTGTAAAGAAAATACCCCAAAACTGACATTATTGTCAAAGACATCTGAACTGTTAGGGTACCATTAATTGAACCATATTACTTCTAAGAAAAATACCCCAAAACTGACATTGTTGCGACATAAATCTGCTTCAAAATATTCTATTTATTTTTTATATTTTATTTATCTTATGTCATAAAAAATCACTGATTTAATATCATGTAATGTTTTACAATATCCAAACATCATTGAATGGAATTTGCTCTATACGTTGACAAGATATTAAGTAGCACTGAACAGCTGGCTTATGTTTCAGTGGCAAGGACATTATTTAATAAGTGACTCAAGAAAGGCACACAGGCTATGTGACATCTCCTCAGAGGAAATATACATATCTAATTCATCTTTAATGGCCATCGTTTAGGAAGCAGTATGCTTACTAGCCTATGAAGAGGTTTAAACAGAGGAATAGTTTCTGGGCCAGAGGTCTCTGTTCACTTGACCTTAAGGCAGATTGTGGTGTTTGATCCAAGCTTCCTTAATCATTTCTTTTTCTTGTCTTGCCAGTGGGCTGAACATGTTGTATGCATTCATGGGTGACACAAGGATCATTGGGCCCTGCCCCTAAGCATGCAATCTAAAGGATGTACATATATTTTTTTCTGTAAGTCTTGTTTGTTAAGTAATTATTAAATAAAACCCTACTTGTTATAAACAATTCAAATGTGCAACTTGCTGGTGCTATACAAAATTAAATGATGATGATTTTAAATTGTAAGCTCTTTTGAGCAGGTCCATTTTTACTGTTGCTTTTTGTATGTAACGTGTTCAATTTATACACTTCTTTATATATGTGAAATATGGTGTCACTTTATAAACACATGGTGATATCCTCTATGCAAGTATGTATGTATATTTTCATTTATATAGGTACAAAACAATAATAGGACAAAAAGGAATAAATACAATAACAGAATTTAAATACAAACAAATATATACTCAAAATTAAGTGCTATAAATGCTATACACATTTACAAGCATGTCATGCTCACTATATACTTGCTGTCATCTTTTGCTTAATTTTTTTTTGAATGCTGGTCCCAGAGTCAGTCAAAAAAGTGCAACCACCTTTAACGTTTTGAGTGAAGCCTGCGTGAGTTTAAATCTGCCCCTGAACTGACTATCTTCCATCACCATTTGCCACACCCATCCAGCATCCACATACAAACTTTTGGTCCCCTCGCGGTCCATGAGAAAGAGGGAGGACAAGTGGGACTTAGGATCAGTTTTGTACTTTCCAGGTCTCTGCTGTACCAGTCAGGTGAAAATCCATGTGATTTTCTGCCAACTCAACCTGAAAATGTGCAGGACCGTAATTCTGTTGCAGGAAATGCTGATTTTCTAAAAATAATCATTTAGAATTATTGGCATAATTATTAATTAAGATATTAGTTTATCCTTCCTTTGCCTGAGTAAGTAAAGTAAATACAAAATAGAGAGATTATTACAAAGTTGTTGAAAATGCATTTTTCTACCCTGCAATGGATCTCATACCTATAGGTAAAGGACATATAACATTTGTAGTGTTTTTCCTGCCCAGTAAAATATGTTGAAATACCGAAAATAAAGTGAAAATAATTGCACTAATTATATATGGTTATCTTTCATTTTAAATCCTGGTTATTGCACATACTAGCAGTTTTGAACCCATAAACATGCTTCAAACTTTCTCAGGCCAAGATTAGCCTATACTAGTGATGCCAAGAATTCCCTACTGAAGTCAATGGGAGGCAGCAGCGGTGGTTTCAGTTGCAGAAAATGCTCTGTGTGCTATCACCTTTAATTGGGCTCTGTTGTAATAATACTACGTATTCTTTGCATTGATGCCTAAAGATGATGTGTAATGTAAAAAAAATGTTGAAAAAAAATCAAGTAAGATTTGTTAAAGCTAAGGGCAATGACAGACATTGTGTAGCCAACGGGTCTTGGGTGCAGTGGGTGTCAATACATCTGCAGTGCAGCTACTTTCCAAAGTAGCCATGTATTTTTCCACAGCAGAGGTTCCCATGATAGCTACTTTAGTTAACATTTTAATCACATTTAACACATTC
>CM044439.1:121245807-121259451 GCA_024363595.1 Xenopus borealis
ATTACATATTATGGTTATATTGTTTTTACTATAGTAACATGAATGTACAGCCCATAATCCAGCATTTTCCCAGATTAGGACTCTAGACAGAATACCTGGTAGCCATTGACTGCAATAGCACATCACAACTCGCAAATGTCATGAAACTCAGCCATACACTCAAAATCACATTAATCCTGCTCTGCTTAATCCAGAATCTCCAAGCAGTAAAAATATATTTTTCAATCCCTAGAAAATGACAGCTATAGTGAAAACAGATGCCTTTGAATCAATGGTTGATACTGAAATGCAAATATGATCTGTTAGGTGACCACACGCAACATAACTAAATTCTTCCATGTGTCGGCCCAAAATGAACTAATTTTTCTGTGGAAATCCTTCCACATTGTTCTAATCCCCAACATTCTCTTCTATCCCAACTCCTCCCTCACTGCAAACACAAACACACTCCCAAATATATACTGAGCAACAGGTGCTGCACTAAGCACATAGAAGTACATACTGAAAACATACAGTGCATACTGAAATGATGTACTGTATCTATAATGTTTTAATGCTTTCTTCAGCTAAAAACATATTGCATTAAAATAAAAGCTGTAGCTGCAAAATTAATAGAAGTGCCCCACTAGGTGCATGCAGCCTACTACATTGTTTCAGGGGGTTTTCTGCACTTGGACAAGTTTTCATTCATTAGCCGAAAACCAATTTGCCCTCACCCTTATTACTTCCCACCTCAGCTGAACTATACCAGCATCCATGTTTCCATCCATTCATCTTTCTACTTTATCATATTTAGATAGCGTTGCACTTGCTATGTGTCATGTGATTTTAATTCAATGTCTACAATCCCAGCCATAAACCAAAACAAGATTTGCAGGTTTTTTTCTTGGAGGTGATAAGAAAGAAGTAGAAAATAACAAAGTTATACAAAGTATTCCTTTAAAGTGGACCCGTCACCCCAACAAGATTTTCAAAAATCATATTTTATCTCATTAGTCAAGCAAAAAGAACATTAATTACACTATAGAAATTATTTTAATCTTGTTTTCTTCAGTCTGGGAATTCATAATTATAACAAGCAGGCAGGAGCCATTTTGTGGACACCGTTATTAAGGCAAGCCTTGCATCATCTCAGAATCTTGTTTGTGCACCAGAATGGGGGACCCGATGTCTATCCTCATGTCCTGGCTACACAATTAAATGGTTAAGAGAACTGGGGGAATGTGTGGGGAGCAGTGACATCTAGGAAGTGCTGAATGGACAGTGAAAGTAATTATCTGCCCCGCCTCTATGCCTAAGGCATAAAGGAGGGGCAGACAATATTTGATTGACAGCTGAGATTTTTAAATGAGCTTAAAACAGCTATGAATGCTTTAAATTGGAATTCACGTTTAATCTGAAAAGGACTTTTATTATACAGATTTTTGTGTCTGGGTGACGGGTCCACTTTAAACGTACAAAGAAAACTTTAAATTATTTGAAAAAATGTCACAATTCTCAGTGCACTTGTGTCTGTTTTGCTGAACTGCTTAATGATCACAAAGAGAAGTTATAATTAAGCACATTATATTGATACAGTGTGGGTCTCACAAGCAAATGTGTTCTAATGTATTTCACTGTCCCAAAAGAGAGTTCATTTTGGATTAAACAAAAAATGTGTCAGATCATTTAAGAACAGATCAATGGAAGAACTTACAATCCTGTAAAACATAGTTTTCTTATACTGAAAATATGTAGTGCCTGACTGCTAGGAAACAACATTTTTTACAGAACGCAATATATACCTTAATGGATTTTGTAGAGTATATAGGACCACTATACCCACACATGCTGGATTGTGTTCAATGAAGGGAAATACTGAAATACAGAAATAGTTTTGACTAATTGTTATGTACAGGCTATGAAAAAAACCAAGTGGGCTGCCCCACTAAGATGGGTACCATAGTAATGTACCTCTGGACTACAACGTAATGGCCAGTTTTGGCTTCTTGTTGGAGGATTAAACAAAACTACAGCAATTCTATGGAAGGTGATAATCAAGGTTGAAACCAAGTAGATAAGGAAGTGGCAACTTTGGGAAGACATCTTTGCCTATTGTTTGATTCTAATATATTAGATCTCTGTCTTACATCAGTTCCTTGTGAGAGGGGGATCATCTGCTGGCACCATCCTTCTTCCTTCCCTTCTGCACCTGATTGCTAGGCCCAATCTTATTTAGAGTAAAGCACATTAAATAGGCTTATTAAAGTATTTTCTTTTGCACTAGGTAGATAGTTGGATCAGGAAACAAATCTGGTTTCTTTTGGGTACTTTGGTCCTCCCACAATCCAAAAACACACGTTTAACTCCTGCTCGTTAGTGTGATAAAGACCTTAGATTGTAAGCTCTACTGGGGAAGAGACTGATGTGAATGATGCATAATGTGCTGCAGAATATGTTGATGTTACATTGTATATAAATAAGTGGTAATAAAAATAAATTGGCTAGTTTAGCGGCAATATTAATAATGTTCCACTTACTGTCAGGTGAGTGAGCAGATTGCCCTTGGGAGCCTCTTACACATATGGCCCAAAGACTTCATTATGGGGAGACTATGATAGATTTCTACTCTCCCACAAGTTGTGCACTAAAAAGCTAAAGGATTCTGAGAACTTACTGTCAACATTTGGATTTTAAATCTCCATCTGGATTTGTAGGCAGTGACATGCAGTGAAATAAGGATTAATCATACCTATTAGTGCTTGGAGAGGGAAATATTATATGGTCCTTTCCTGTGAAATGTTGTGTTCACAGAGATGATGAGCTTAGCCATCCGGAACAATGATGGGTCAATGAAGTTTGAAGTCTATCTGAGAATTAAGAACCTACAATTTCATATGCTACATTTTTATTCAGTGTCACAGTAGGGTATGGACAGCTTCACAATCCTTTCATTGTTTGACATAAAGTATAACTATAGCAAAAACCTTTCAGTCGTTGCAGCTGCATATATTGTGGAAATTATGCATGGACAATAGCTTTTCCATACAAATCTCCTGTCACTGCTTTTGTAAAGTCACCATGGTTTGAAGTAAAATGTTTATTAAAGGGATACAGACATGTCTAAACTAATGGCAAGCAGATAGCAAGGATGTGCAGGTAATCGTCAAACAATTATGCCAATTGACCTACCTCTTCTGCCTGGTTCAGAATGGAACTTACTCTTGTTCTCTGTCGGGGAACTGTGGTCTTTTGGACATAAGTTATGTGTGCAAAGAACTTACCTTATTTGATTATTTGTATTTAAATGAGCAGGAGTTAAATAGCTAGTTTCTACTGAGAAACATATAGCTTCCAAATATAGCATTTGTCTAGCACCCACGGAAAATTTTCAATGTGCTTAACTAGAAATTACTGTGCCCTTGGGAAGTTGTTTTCTCTGCCTCCCTTGGGAGTGTGTAGGGGTTAGAATAATTAATGAATGATACAGTGCTGGTAATAGAAAGCTCCTTATATAGTACAGTATGGGTAAATGTACACCAAAATAAATCATAGGAAGACGAAATGTCTGCAACATTTCTAGTCAAATTGGATAATTATGTGTATCAAATAAGTGTCAGTAATTATACACCTGAACAGGAGACCTATGACTGATAGAGGCTGACAGTGATCAGCCAGACTTTTTGTATTAGCTGTAGTTTGTGTGCTTTGTTTAGCTGGCTGCATGGATTTTTTTCCCCCATCGATTAAGTCAGACTGTAGATATGCACTTAAATGTTTGTATATAGTACCTCATATTGTTGTCAGCAAGTACTAACTGAAATATTAGATCATGAACAAGGCAGCTATAGGTGATTGGCTCAAACGATCACCCAACCATCCAGGAGTTAGAATCATTGGCTAAATGGCAAGATCATCAGCAATTTGGCAAACATGTAGACGCCAATGTGCTGCAGCCTTTAGACTGTTCATCAAAATGTCTTATTATTTACACTAAAGAAAGTTTGTGTTTAAAAAGGTCCAATGTGTGACACTTTTTTTTGGTTTATTCTCCAGTGCCAATAAAGTGTTCCCTTGCACAAACCCATCAGTTTCACTTCATGCACAGCAGAGGTTATATTAAAATTTAAAAATAATATTGCACTCAGCATAGTGCAATAAGCACATTAGGCATCTTTCCATCACACATCATGTAAGTTCTACAGAACAGTTTTACTATGGTAACAGCTGGTAATACCTTTTCAACCATTTCAACCACATAATCATATGCCCATTTGATTATAGTGTATCCACCATCTATTCCTTTGTTATTCCTTAAAGCCACTTTGTCACCCACATGAAATTGCACTTACTTACTTATCTTACTGTGTAAACGTAATAAACTGATAATCTGTAGAGCTCAATATGAAAGAGAAAGCTTTCTGTACTGTCCCTTATGAATCCCAGGAATGTCACCTTCCTTATATATTACATTATACATTTCTAAAATCTATTGTAGATTGGAATGGTGTGATTCTTTGTATCATTATTACATTATATTATGATACTATGCAATACCTTCAAATGTCCTTGCTTAATTGTTCTGATGTGAAATCTGTTTTGGTAGTTATGGTATTTTTTTCTACAGGTTATTATTATTGTTCATATAGTGTCATCATCTCCCACAGCTAGAACTTTACAGAGTTAGGGCTAGTCCATACGGCTAGATTCAGGGAGATTTGTCACCTGGTGAATAGTCGCCGCTTTTTTGGCGCTGCATTTTCCTAAGTCGCTGAAAATGACCTTGTGAGGCAATTTCGAGCGACTTAGGAAAACGCAGCTCCGCGTGTGAATAGGCGTAGGCGACTTTACATTTCAGCGGGCGGGAGACATTCAGGGAGATTAGTCGCCCCAAAGAAGCGACGATTGGTCACCAGGTGACAAATTTCCCTGAATCTTGCCGTATGGACTAGCCCTTAAAGGGAATAAAGGCAGTTTACACATACAAATAAGGATGTCTTACCGAAGCAGATACACATTGTAGTATTTGCATAATGTTACGTCTGTAAGGGAAGGTCCCTGTTCAAAAGAGAGAACATATGAAGAAGTATGATCGTTAACATCATTTACATTTTTAAAATTGAAAGAGAAAAAGCACATTAAATCATGTCATATTGTTACTTAGACATATTATATATTGTATAAATTTAGACTGATATGGTTGGGATATTTATATACTTTGTAAAATATGACAGTCTCCCTACAGCATCTAGAGATTCAGCAGATGTTTCAAATTGATAGACTTGTTGTCACTCTCCAGCAGTTTTTACTTTGGAAGACATTTATGTGGAGCCTCTTAATTAAACATGCCACAAATTGTGTCTCTAACCAGCATTGTAACCAGGCTTGAATCACAGCATTGCACACAGTGTGATCCCTTAATTGCCCTGTAATGAAAGCAATATGTATGCACCAGGGGGTTAATTTAACCATGTTATTTTGTTATTGGATGCTTCACAATTGGCCTAGATGTAGATGTTACCCCACTGAGGAGTGCTTTCCCTGTATCCAAACAAGTATAAATATGCCTGTCTGCTTTCAGTGTGCATTTGCTCTATTTAGAATCCATGTGAATTGTACTGACCAAAGTGTTCTGTATTTTGTTCTGCAGGGTGTTGTTAATACACTGTCTATGAATAAAATTATTGTTATTAATCTATTCATTATAAGGGGAAATAAATGCTGCACTGTATATGTAATGCACATTGCTAAACCTTCATATTCATCCTAAACTGTTCCAAAATGGATATGTACATTCTTCTACATTTTGTACAAGAAGGAACTAGCTAGAATGTGCAGAATAGATGCACATGGTTAGGCACAGAGGACCACTGAGACCCTTGTTTTTCTATGACTGTACACTACTCTGGAGCAATAATGAGCTCACCCTGGCTAAAACTGCAATAAAAGTTATAGCAACTTAGTACTGTAGGTACACCTTCATCAGTGCACATTATTCTGGTGCCATCAGCATTTTTATACAACTAGTGCAAAAACAATCAATGTAGAAACAAGGATTACAGAAGAAGGACAGCAAGCTCTTAGACTTCTAAATCCAGGTTGCAGTTGAATGATGGGTAAATCAGAAGGGCATGGTTCCTGTATGAATAACAAACCTGCAAGTAATCGGGAGCAACTATGTCAAGAAGCAGTCTGAAAAAGGTCAGGATTTACATATCCATGTAATTTTCTGTTTCACTGATTATGGATCATATACATATACAGATGTATGACATAATTCATTATGGTTTTGAAGTAAGGGTATTCATAATTGATTGCATTTGTAGGGACGGAGAAGTAGAATGAGTGAGTGCAGACAGAGCTGATACCCTAGGTAAAATGCACCTGCACTCCCTCCCTCCATTGGTCTGTCCATAGAAATGCAATCAATTATTATTCACAAGACAGAATGAACAGCAGCCAAAGAGGCTGTAAATCAAGCAGCCATTAATCGCTATATTATAAATGATATGTATATATATATTTATATATGTATATCTCAAGCAGCATATACATGGTGTAACTACTTCCCTTGAGCATGACAGCCAGTGTCGGGGAAAATCTGCATGTGTGACTGTGTGCACAAGCTTGTGTGTGAGTGTCTGCATGTGTGTAATCGGTTAATTCTGATTCATACCCTTCCACAGAACAACAATTTGTTTTCAGAAATGACTGCCCCTTTGCCAGACTGCCTGGGATGTGCTTCTGCTTGCTGGAGTCAGCATATCTGTCATCGCCTGTCAGTGTGTTATCTTCATTTGCCTTTTCACCATCCCTGATCTGCGGTGTTATTTCTCCACTTGCCAGATTTACAAGAGGACTACAGCATGATAAATGTTTTCTCTTCCACAACCATGCCCCATCACTTTACCATTTCTACATAGATGTGTTTGGCAGTTTTAGGCAGTTTTTTGTTGATTTTCACATGTTTTAAGAGAATATTTAAAATTCTAATTTTTAGAACCAATCCTAATTACTTTGAAGTTGTACGCAGCAAAACACTTTGTATGACATCATCGGAATCCTTCCCAGCAATGCATGGTAAATCAAATAATCAACTCAATACACAGAAAAGCCAATGTCACACCATGCTCACTCAAATTTAAAGTGATACTGACACATGTAGGTAAAGTGGATAACTATATTGCTCTTGTAAAATAAACTCAAGATTGGGCTATTTGTTAAAAAAACACACAATATGTTAGAAGATCTTGCCAGAAAACCTTCTGGATATGTTTCTTGCTCTATGGGCAATAATGTGTTGGGCTTAGTTGCCATCAGTTTCTTAAAGGAAAACTATACCCCCAAAATGAATACTTGAGCAACAGGTAGTTTATATCATATTAAGTGGCATAGTAAATAATCTTATCAAACTGGAATACATATTTAAATAAATATTGCCCTTTTACATCTCTTGTCTTGAACCACCATTTCATGATGGTCTGTGTGCTGCCTCAGAGATCACCTGACCAGAAATATTTCAACTCTAACTGTAACAGGAAGAAGCGTGGAAGCAAAAGACACAACTCTGTCTGTTAATTGGCTCATGTGACCTAACTTTATAGTTTGTTTTGTATGTTTGTGTGCACCGTTGAATCATACGATCCCAGGAGGCTGTCCTTATTTTTTAAAATGGCCATTTTCTATTTATGATTACCCAATGGCACATGCTATTAAAAAAGTATATTATTATGAAAATGGTGTATTTACATGAAGCAGGGTTTTACATATGAGTTGTCTTATGCAATATCTTTTTATAGAGACCTACATTGTTTTCCTTTAATTCCCTCCTTCATTTCTGGATATTGAGATATTACTTGCACTGGTTATATACCCTGCGGCCTGTCGCTGCTTCAATAAATATACTGAGCAGCCACTGAGCACCCTGACCAACACTGACAGGTGTGAGCTAATGGTGGTTGTTTATGTGAGGCACAATCCCAGAGGTAAAATATTCTCCTATTCAGATGTTTTCTGTTTTCCCTCTGTCACAAAGGTCCAGATTATAGTGTAGGTGTAATATCTTTGTTGCTGCCCTAGGCCTACTGTATCGTGATGCCATAAGCCTGCTACTTCAATGAAGCTCCACTGAGTGACCACCCACTTTGATGTTGCAATTTTGTACCTGTTGGAAAGCAAACCACTTGTGCTTTGAAGTTGGCGCATCATCACCATAGATTAAAATGTATGTTTTTCTTATTCAAAGCCATTCTTTATAATCACTATACAGAACAACTATGTCAGAAAAGTAGTTCTGCAACTGGGTTGCAATTGGGTTGTTTTTCTGCTAGCTGGATGTTTTTTTTAAAATAAGCTAAAAAAAACTGATGTTAATTCTCAGCAATAAATCTCTTTCAGTGTGTATGAGTATAGTTTATATTTATCCTAATTTCTTCCAAAGAAAGAAACGTTAGACGGAACCTAAACATAAACACCAGCCTATGATTGTATGTAGAGATAGGCACATTTTTTCGGCAGGCATGGATTCGAGGCGAAATAGTGCACTTCGCCATCTGCAAATTTTTTCATGTACTGTGCCAAAATTTTTTTGCAACAAAAAAGCCACCAAGATAAAATAAAGTTGCCATAAGAAAAAAACACCCATTGACTTTAATGCATTTGGATAAAAAAAATCTCTGAGACAAAAAAGTCGCAACAAGAAAAACCGGTCATTAACTTTAATGCATTTTAGAAAAAAATAGTTGTGCGCGTAAAAAATTGTCGCCTATTAACTTCAATTCGCTTCTCAAATTTTTCACCAGGGACATAGTCATAATTGTATGGTTTTCAATGTTTTTTAATTATCCTTAATATTGCACTTTGCAGTACACGTGTTTCCATGTGGATTCCCAGTGCTGACTGTAAAGAAGAGCTCTGTCTCTGAAATACAAGCAATATATTTAATCCATATAACCAGTCACACATGACTAGCCAGGACATCTGCTGTTAGCAGAGATTCGTAGCTGCGGGTTAAATAATGGGGTGATAATTCTGAAAAATACACAAAGCCGCCCCAAAAAGACACTGATATTTGTAGGAAATCAACCCTGCAGCAGTCTCTGGTGAGCCAGGCTGACCTCAGCAAATGAAAATAATCAAAAGTAATTAGAAGCGTGCTGGACTTCTCCTCAGAGATCTGCACAGGAGAATAAACATGCCTGCGCCCTTAGAACCATGGCAAAGACCCTATGTCTGAGATGTGAGAGGTGCCCTGACCTTGTCCACATAAAGATGTGATTTATGAAGTGCAGGGCACAGCAGCAGGCTTCTGTCTTCTCCAGAAGAACCAAATTACTGAGGTGGAGATTAACATGCTTTCAGCTGGGCTCGCTTCCAGACCAAGGGAAATTTTGTATTTACATTTTTGTTCTTGCGTTTAATTTCCTTCTCTCTTTTTAACAGATTTTTGACTTAAAAAAAAACTTGTTTCTATAAAGTGCAGTGATAAAAAAAAGAAGTCTCACAATGAAATGAACAATATTAATCAGAATGAAGTCACTTGGTGACTCCCAACATATTGCAGGCCTTGTTCTACCTCTAATAATGATGGCTTTATTCATATGTTGCAAGCAGGCTGTTCTGGGCACTTTGATCCCGGTCCCCCAGAGCTTACATTCTAATTTTTGCTACCAGATGTGTATATACTGTATGTATATATATAAACTAAATGAGCTTGCATAGTAACTGACGAAAATGGTATCCTGCCATGTGACCATTTGTTGGAGGGTTGATATTAATGGGGAAGTATTCCTGACAAATCTGCAAACAATTTCTCTTTTCATTTTAATATCGTTTTGCAAACCCACAAAAATATTTAGCAGCAGTGGAAAATTGTAATGTATGTATGTAATGTATGTAAGCTTCTTATTGAAAAAGTTTCTTTTTTTGTACTAAAAAATGCTATATCTAAAGGGGTAGATCACCAATACACTTTTAGGGGCAGATTTACTAAGGGTCGAATTGTCGAGGGATTTAACCCTCGAATTCTACTGGTGAATATTTGCTGAATAAATATTTGACAAAATCAAATACAATATTCGCCGGTTTTGAGAGCGTTTTCGACTATTCGCCAGAATAATATGATCGAACGAGTCTACGAAAAGTCGCAGAAAAAATGTTCGAATATTCACCAAAATGGTACAAATCAAATAGTCGAAGTGTTCGATCATACGATTGAAATTTGGCAAAAGACTCCCATAGGCTTCTATTGCAATTTGGTAGGTTCAATCTGGCGAGGTAGGCAGTCAAATAAAAATTTAAAGGGCAAGTTCTTCGACTGGCGAATAGTCGAACGATCGAATATATATTTATTCAATCTATTCGATGTGACCGAATATTCTATATTCTATAGTCGAAAATACTTGATTTGCATATTCGAATAGTCGCACAATTGAGTACAGACTATTTGAGCAAATATTCAAATCCTTCACACGATTTTAGCAAATCTTCCCATTTAGTGTGATTAGATGCTGATAGTCAGAGGCAATTTGCAATTGGCTTGAATTTTTTGGAATTTTTCTGAATTATTTAATGTTTTGTTTAGCAGCTCTCCAGTTTCAAATGTTCCAGTTTACTCTAACAACAAGACTGTAGTAAGGTAAAATGTTAATGGTTTAATATAAATGTTTAAGTAATGGTTAATAAATTTATTTAATTTGGCCACTAGGGTGAGTTAGAGGATGGCAGTTATGAGGGAATGTCCCCAGTGGGTGGAGTATAGTAAGTTATATAAAGTAAGGTTTCAGGAAATGATTTTAGAGATGCATCATGGGAAGAAAGATAGGCTCTGCAGCAGTAGAGTCATCTCTTGGAAGAGCTACTGAACCTAGATAGTGAAAGGTCTTGTGGCATAAAATACCTCCCAACTGTCCCATTTTGAGTGGGACAGTCACGCTTTTGCAGTCCCACATTCGTACTGAAATGTCCTGAATTTCTGAACACTGGACAGCCAGAAAAAGATACAAAGGGGCCGATGTACTAAATTCACGTGAATAGATCGAAGTTCGATCGAATTTGATTGAATTTCGAACGTAGGATTTATTCGTTTGGTCGAATATGCAAATTTTGGAATATTCGATCATCGAATAGCGAATGGTCGAATGATCGAATACATTCGAATAGATTCAGATGAATCTTTATTCGATTGCCTACTTTGCCAGATTGGACCTACCGAATTGCAATAGAAGCCTATGGGAACACTCCCATAGGCTTCTGAGGCTAAGTCCTGATCGAATAGGATTCGAACGATTGAAGTCTTCGATCGTTCGAATCATATGAATCATTTGAATGTTCGAATGATTTATTCGACTGATCGAATACATTTTAATTTGATCGTCGAATGATCGAATATCGAATAAAAGGTAGCCTAAAACTACTTGTTTAGCATTCGACGATCGAATACTAATCGAATATCGAATTTGGTCGAGCTAATTATGGGGAATAATAGTAAATTTGCCCCAAAGTTTCTAACTTAAATGACTTTTGTCAGAGAGCCCAGAACAGCTACCAGGCGCACTAAGATACTTTTGTAACAATTTTAATGTAAGCAAATAATTAATTGTAACAATTTAACATAAAAAGGTCTCTTGGGAGAACTTAGACTCACAGCTTAATGGGCAATTCACCTTCATTATCAAAGCTGAAAGAAAAAAAAACACAGAAATGTGTTCAAACTTTCATAGCCTGCCACATTTTGTAAACTTAACATGGTAATTAGGGGGTGTGGCCACAAAAATGGGCATGGTCAAAAATATATGCAGCAACTGTTTTTGTCCGTCTTTTTATTTCCAAAATGTTGGGAGGTATGGTATAATAGTACATGCTAGGAAGTGTAAGATAGCTAGTTAACTAACATGGACAACAATGAGCCAAACTAGGAGTTAGTGGGCATAGTTTTCCCAGTTGGAATCATCCCAGCAAGGGCTTCAGAGGAAAGGCTTATCTGGATAGAGCTGACTAGGGCCCAAGAGGGGTGCTTGTGAGCGTGAGTTCCCCTGGCAGTGTGTAGTTATGGGAAGAGTCATATGTGTAAAGCAGGGAGATTGAGCCCTGTGAATGTGCTGCTGTCCCATTGAAGACTGTGACAAATAAAGAGAACGTAACTGAACCAGAACTGCATCGTGTCTTAACTGGAGACTTTCCCCCACACTAAAGGTTGGTGGAACATTGAGGGTTAATACAGTTATGACATAGGGGATAGTTGCCCCTGTTACAAGGCAGTGGCATGAATGACTGGATAATGTTTAGGAGGGACCCAAATAGAAAAAAAGTAATAAAAAACAACAATAAATCTATAGCAATGTTTGGTTATGGGAAGTCTGTAATGCAAGAAAGGAAAAATGGAAATATAAATAATAAAAAAATGAAACAAATTGCAAAACTACTAAGACTAGGCTATTCAACAACCTACTATAGTAAAGTAAATGAACTGCTACTTTGAACACATCTGGCCTAATAACTGTCTATATAAATAAACATTGCATAATGGTAATTTTTGTTTTTGTATTTGCACACTTTTACACATAAGTTTACTTTTTTCTAATAATTATCTGCCTTTCTTGTACCTGCCATTCTAGCAACACCATGGCTGTTCTCAGTCTCAGTCCCTAGCAACCATAAACTGTTTTTAATGGCAACTTTTAAAGCACACATTTTCCTGTTCTGCCTCTTCCTTTTCATCTCCAAAGTCAAACCAATATTTGGCTGGTAAAAATTTGTAACCAAAAAAAAAAACAAGAATGTAAAAACCATAAACCAAAAAAAAAAAATACTTTTAGGATATTGGACACATTAGACATCTATTAGGTGAACTAAAACCATTTTTCTGTTGTTATTTCAGATCAACTTACCCTTTGCTTGTTTTACAGACTATTGGCTATTACTCTCAATCTTTTATAGATGTTCTGCCGTGTCCAGAGCCATTCTCCAGCATGTTGTGCACTAGCAGCCCTTTTATACACAGCTTTATTCCAGACTCAGCTTCTTGAGTTTCAAGTAGCTGCATGTGTACTTTATTAAGGGTAAGGCTAAACAGGGATTATGAGAGGAAGGTTGAACTTAATAGACAGGTCCCTGTTTCAGCCTCTAAAACTTGCTAAATTATCAGTATTGATGTAAGCAATTTCAAAATGGCAGTTTTCTACCCGTTTAGTTATTTAACTTTGTTTCTCAAAAATGTTGTAATGGTGATAACCATTTATTTCATCATTGTTACATCTGGTAGTACATACAGTATCTGAAACGTATGCCCTTGTCAGCTGTTTGATATTCTGCTGTGTTTAAGCTTTATCAAAGGACATCAGGAGCAGCTTCTACTATGTATGTAACCTTCTATCTCTCTGTCAGATACTGTATAAGCATATTAGCTGTTACTTTGTAGGTCAGTGTTTCTTTAGTAATTCTGTGACCGAATGATTAGTTCAGAACCAGTTATAAACCACATTTTAATTACAACGTATTACCATGGGAAGAAAGTGAATGGGTATATTCTTAGAGACTTAAACTAAACAGAAAGGGGACCCATTTTTCTGTCCTGATCCATAGGTTAATACTCCCTATTATCAGCAGTGCGAGGGGGACAAGGAAACCCTATACATCATTCTTTACCATATGCTAGGGCGCAATTGC
>CM044439.1:121277077-121325506 GCA_024363595.1 Xenopus borealis
TATATATATATGGCTAAATATTACATATAAAGCATCATTTGTAGGGATTATATACAGCAGGCAGCATATTACATGTAAAGATTAATTGTAGGGATTATATCTAGCGGGCTGCATATTACATGTAAAGCGTAATTGTAGGTATTATATATATATCGGGCAGCATATTACATGTAAAACATAATTGTAGGGATCACATATAGCAGGCAGCATATATCATGTGACTGCTATCTCTGTCCCAGCTGCAGATGGGTATATGTTATGTTTTGGTTTGAAATGTGTCTAATATTTAGGACATTTTCAAGAACTGTTTGGGTAGCAATTTTTAGATCTGTTTGGGCCACAGGTTTGAAATTGGAAACAGCAATGACGTGGCTATAACCACAAGCAGCAGAGCCTTGCTGGTTGGTTTTGTGAGGCTCCATCACTTCCAATTCGGGTTGCATCATGTCCGGGTTTTGCTTGGCAAGTACTTTGCTGCAATATGGCAGACTCAACCACAAAATATCAGTTTTTTGGTATTCTTAGAATTTCTTTTTGGTGAAGTTAAAATTAGTTAACTGTCTGTAGTGATGTTGGATTATAATTTGTAGTCCTGTCTGCTGCTTAAATGAGATTAAAGCCGGTAAACCTTGACTCATAATCTTTGAATTACCATTTGTTCATTGATATATATTATTGTTTAATAAATCATCTCATTTCTGAGCATTCCTATGGTTCTGCTTAACCATATTATGGTGATAGAAACAGTAAACCAGTGAAAAAGCTTGATTTAATAGAAGGCAAAATAGAAGAAGGCCTATGTGCTAATAAGTAATGATGTTATTGTATAAAGATAAAAGCTTTCTTATAAAATGTGGTTTAAATAAAGTTTTTGAGAAGCATCTGGGTGCAGATATTTTGGGGGAGTATCTAACACATCTCCATGGGCATGAATCTTTTAAAGGAGTCTTTATTAGGAGCTACATTTATAGCAGTTAAAGACATAAACCTTTCAGTAGTGGTCAGCCCAGGTTCATACTGCACAGCAATGCACTCTCACTGATGGAGGAGGTGGAGAAGTCTGTCTGTAAATGGGATATAGTTATGGAGGCTTAACAGTTGCCTAAATTCCCAGCAGGACTAGATTATATCTACAGGGAAAGTGATATTAAATGCAACTTACATAATTAAAGAAAAATGCTAGAATCTAGATTTATGGTTTTCAGCAGGCTAGAGAAGCAGATTTTATTTGTATTTTTTTTTTTTCATTTTATCAATGTATGTTTTTTTCTACTTTTAGTTTTTGGTCAAATGCATGAAACTGGGAGGGCATAGAAGGTGTTTTTTTCCATGTCAATTAATTATCTCTTCTGATACTACCTGAAATGGGCACTGTATTCATCTGGCTGAGCTGTAATAGTCTTCTTTTGTAGTGGTCACTTAAAGGGGTTGAGAAAACAAATATAACATTTTGTACAGCATAATGTAATTCCAAGCTACTTTCCAATATAGATTTCATTATAAATTTTGAATTACATTTAAAGTTGTTTGTAAATGAAATTGCCATTGGATGCTGCATCTTAGGACTGCTGGTTCTCACTACAGGCACTAATAAAAAAAACATTGCATAAGTCGGCTAAGATCCCGATTCCCACAATGCCTTGCATGTTTGTGATGAACAAACCTCTAAAGAAGGCACATGAAAGAAAGTGTGCAAGGCATTGTGGGGATTGTAGTCATGGCTTAAAAGGATGTTTAAGTTTAATGTAGAGTTCTCTCTACTTAAACAGATGTTTCACTGGTATACGTAGTCAGAACCAGCAGGGCAAGGAATAGCAAAGGACAAACAGATACTGCTCTGATTAGCAATTCCATTTGCAAATCACTTAACTGTAAAATTGGTGACAATGTTTTAATTATTAATTGGTTTCATAGTATGTAGATTAGAATTTTCATTATGCAAACTTTTATATCTGGGTTACGGGCCATTTAATGATCTACAGTGCAAAGCTAGAAGCATCTTCTTCTAATCTATCTGTCTGTCTGTCTGTCTGTATGTCTTTCTGTCTGTCTGTTTATCTATCTGTCCTTCTAAAGGATCAACCAGCATTTTGACTGTAGCTCACCTTTACGTTTTAAAATTCATATGACAAACGTAGATAGCCTATATCTTTATAAGGTATTTACACCCACATTTTTTTTGCCTGACAGACATAGAAATTCATGTTTGCCTTGCCAAAGTTAATAATGTAATAGAGGCTTTATAACAACTGCAGTTTGTCCCTCTCAGTCTGTTTTACTGTGCACTCCTAGCCTTGCGTATTTAATGGTTCATAAATAAACCCATATTGTGGAAGGAGTGCTCAGTACTTTTCAGTCAAGCATGCAAAAAAATCAACATTTCTCTTCAAAGTAAAATGCTGGTGGCTGCATTAAGAACTGTAAGTGCAACACGGAGAGGAGCATTTTCCCTCTATTAGTGCAGTTATTACAGATTCCACCATATGGCAAAGGTCATTCATAATTCACACGTCTCTAATTTCTAGAATTGCCAAATGAAGCATATTAATCCGAAATGAAATGACCCGTGTGCGACGAATTAGCGAAGATTTAGCACTCTGAACTTCAGGGCCTGCTTTAGCCATTCCATAGTGAATCGTTTGGCACTTCTGGAGTGGGGTGTAATTAATGATTTTCTTTCTCATTTCATCTGTGGGCATGCATGCAATTATAGCAGATGGGTCAAAGTGAAAATTATTTAAACAGTAAATTTCAGATAGTGTATTTTGGAAAGCAATCAAAATCAAAATACAAAATGTGAAGTTGTAGTTTCCTGCTGCCAGTCAGTGACAGATTTGTCTGCCGGAGTTCCCATTGGCAATGAAAAGGTTGTTTTACTGACGCTGAATAATAAATTATGCCTTGCATAACCGGGCAGTGGTTGGTTGTATAAAATGCATTTATGTTAACATAATTTATGACCCATGAAGCTCAGCACTCATGTTCTGATGCTTTTTAAATACTTTTGCTCTTTGGTTGGTGGCCTCCTTGCTGGGCACACGCAGAACAGAACTTCATTTGTGTATTGCAGTGCCTTACTTACTTTAAATGGAAATGTCAATTTAGAGCACACTTAAATGTTAAATAGTGGATTCTCCTTTCTGAATGAGCTTGTTGCAATGTTCACAGGTTTGCAAGATTTACAGACAGTATCTGGGATATCTGAATCATGGTTTACACCCATAATTCTGACATATCTCTTGTACAAGAAGTCAGATTTTAACATGATTGTAGGGGACAGGAACCATCATAAACAGTGTATATATACAGTATATATATATATATTTATATAAAATATCTAGTCTGAAGCTCATGTTCACTCATTGTAGCTAAATATCCAACTTGCTGTGTTTCAAGGGGCAGGTAGGTGCAATTAATCCGTAAATAATCCTTTTCCTTATCCTGAGTTTATACAATAATATACATTGAATACTACATTACTATTTACCAGACAGGTAAATTAAGGGTCTTAGGGTGGCCTGTATTCTATTCCTATGTTGAGTTTGAACCCTTATTGCCTTGGGCCTCTTACCCATACAGCTTAACTTTGACAGAGGTACCCAATGAGAACTAGAAGCACTACATGTAGTTTAGTTAATGGTTCTGTGTAAGAACAGACATAACATAGTGGGCTCATTTCCTCAAGTCAAAGGAACCAGTTCACAAAACTAACATATACAGGTAAGTGGATCCACTGTGGTTAGATCTTTTGTAACAGCCTTACAGCATCATGTGCAGCCCTTATGTTTGGAAATCTGAAAATTCCTATATTTTCACATCTCATTCTGCTACATGTGCTGTTAGGTATCTTGTATTGGAATGCTGCTTGTATTGGAATGCAACTTGTGCTTAGTAACATGCATACCATAACAGTCCCTTTTGAGTGTCAAGTAATTTTTTTAAGTGAGCTAAAATTTCCTTTTGGGTTTCAACCACTCCCAACCACAAACCCACATTATACCATACTCTGTATCCATTTCAGCACAGTGCACCCCAGACACTCTTGGTCCTATTTTCAGAGGTCAAATTACAATGTGTAGGATTTATTGACATGCTTAGCTAAAAAACAAGTCGTTTTTAAAATACAGTTAATATTGTTACTAAATTAAGAACTTGATCATATTCATACAAACATCTTTTGAATTGAATTGTCCCTTAAAGTAGGCTAACCTAAAAATAATTAAAGTACACTGGAATCCGTATAAATGCCATTTAATAAAAGGTGCATTTAGACTTTGTAGGAAACTCAAAAAATCACATGCATTGGCTCATAACTAGTGTGGTGTTTTGGTTTCTGATAAAATAATAACCACAGAACATTATAAAGAGTATTACACGGCATCGCTCCACCACCATAGCAAGATATACAAACATACCTGTACCTGTAGGGCCAAATAAGGTTAATATCAAATACATGCATGTTCTCAGAACTTTTAATTTCTTATTATTTTGCATTTTTCATTACAAAACATATTTTTTCTTACAAAAAACATTCTTTTTTTTTTACCATTGGAATCTGCACATAGCTAGTAGCCTGTTAACGGTAACTGTTAACCTATAGTCCATAAGAAAAGAATCAGAGCCTGTATGATTATTAAATATGCCTTCATGTTCATACTTTTTTTTTTAAGCTTGTAGTACTGTGTATTGTACATAAGGTAAAAGCCTTCTGTTTATTGAAATAACTGCCATCAAAGTTTTCTCGATTGAAAGTATTTCTTTAATAGCCGTGTAAAAGTACTTGAGACAGTTATGTTTCCAATCACAGTAAAAAAAGGGAGTATTTCATAATGTAACTGTCTTGGGGAGTATTGTCTTTTCAACCTGTCGGTTTCCGAGAAGTCAATGCAAAGTTCTAATATGTCACAATTCAAATGTCAACATGCTGCTGGAAAGGAAGCCAATAAGCTGAACCTGTGAAAGCTGCCAAAAGAGGTGATGTTAAGTGTTGAGAGAAGTTCATTGTTCCTAAAGGGAAGTAAGCTTCCACGGTGACCATTCTATAGTAACATTCACTTCTTTCGAGCTGAAATTCATACGCTTGTTTATTTAACGTCGCACATATCCTTGAATGCAGAGCTGATTGTCTCTAATGTGTGTATAATGCACTAAGCATCTGTACTTGGCTTGGTATTTACAGTAAAGCCCACAGAGAGACATTTATTATACATATCCTTACATGTTGCTGTAGATAAGGAAAAGGGAAATGCTATTGGTTTATCGCAACATTATGTGCAATTAGTAGAGATGCAGAAAAATGTATACAATAATTACAGCATGGGATGGAAATAAACTGCTGATATTTTTTCAGCCACATAAAATGAACCAGGACCAGTATTTTGGCATATATAGGTATGGGACCTGTTACCCAAAATGCTGAAGACCTGGGGTTTTCTGGATAATGGATCTTTCTGTAATTTGGATCATTGCTAATTCATACTTACATAAGTCTACTAGAAAATCATATACACATTAAATCAACCCAATAGGCTTGCTTTCTTCAATAAGGATTAATTACTGTATATATAATTTGGATCAAGTACACAGTACTGTTTTATTATTACAGAGTAAAATGAAATAATTTTTAATCATTTGATTAAATGGTATCTTTGGCCTTCCCCGAATTCATTGCTTTCTAGATAAACTATCCTATACCTATAATATGTTGTTTATTTAGAACTGCAAACAATTTGCAGTGCATGCTTTTTGTAATGCATTTTGGTAGGATTGGCATCACTTCTCAGGACCTGGGGCTTTCTGGATATAGGATCTTTCCATAATTTGGATCTTCATTCCTTACGTCTTCTAAAAAATCATGTAAACATTAAATAAACCCTATAAGCTGGTTGCGCTTCCAATAAGGATCAATGATATCTTAGTTTAGATCAAGTACAAGGTACTGTATTATTTTCAAAGAGAAAAAGGAAATCGTTTTTAAAAATTCAGATTATTTTGATAAAATGGTGTCTATGGGAGAAGGCCTTTCCGTTATCTGGTGCTTTCTGGATAATGGGTTTCCAGATAATGGATCCCATACCTATACTGCCAAAATATCATTAAGATCCTTTGATCTCCAATGTAGCAGGCTGCCATCTCAGGTCTTTTTTTATCTTGATGCAAGTGGTGCTGATTGTGGGGCAGATTTTGGACCTGAATTATATGCAAATTGTTTAGTAGAGAGTGTTCGTATGAGATGCTTCAACTGATTTTCAAGTGTATACATTTCATGGCCTATTAATTAAAATGTGCAAAATGATTTGTAAAATGGTGTCAAATAAATGGTGCATTTATATAACTTTGTATTTATTCTTACACATGATTTTAAACTGTGCCGCAATCCCTGAAATATCAACTAAAAAAACAGGTTATGGTATATGTAAAGATGCATCTATATATACTCAGTTATGCCACTTAATTGCTGTATTTGATGCTGTTACTTTACACCATCTCTGATTTGTTACAATTCAACAGGAAAAATCTAAGAGGGCAGGAATTTTCCAAATTATGAACCAGAATAAAGAGTGAAACAAAGAAATGCTGATTTTTTTTTACACAGTGTGAAATGTAGGTTCTCAATACAGCCTACCAGTTTTCAAGAATTTAGAATTTAGTATAAAATAAATTGGTCTCATATGAGACATGGCAATTTTTTTAAGCTATAAAGGAAAGAATGTATCTGTCTCATGTAAAGGAATTTGTCTAAAATATTATTGGCTTTTAGAGCCACCTACAGGAATTGTTAGAAATAGCAATAGAAATAGTACAGAATGCTTGAAAAGTGCATGTACACTTTCACTGTGCACTGTCAATAAGGTGTAGGTTATTTTAATATGGAGAATTATTGGTGGAAATATGCAAATGACTTGTTTTCTGTTTTTATTGGAATATCTGTCTTCAAGTTTGGATGTATGGATCTGACATATAAGGCCCCATCCATTAAACACAGGTTCTGGATACCTAGTTGACCAAAGGGGGATTAAAAAGGAATATGCATATCTCTCTCCTTAATTTCTCAAAGGACAAACCTTGATATTATAAGTCACAATTCACAAAATTGTTATGGAAAACGATTTCACAAACAGTTTTTATTATTTCTCCGCTGAAGTAGTCTACAATTTGTGATCGATAAACAGCATGGATGTGTCTCATTGTAATAGAGATAAACTAAAACTTAAAATAATAAAATATATTTCTAAAAAAAATTTATTAAATATCCTTTAGGTTGCAGGGTGAGTTTCCCTTTAAGCAAGGATTAAAGTCAAACATTTTCAGACAAGCTATATGTTTTGAGAGTGCTTCACGCCATTAACAGAACAAGGCACAGAAATATATAGGCACAGTATAATATGTAATTTTGTGGAACAAAGAAATGCAGTAATTTTGCAGGGAAGAGCTTAAAATGCAGAAAAGATGGAGAATTGCACCCATATTTTGCACACCTTCAGCTTACAACACTGCTCATGTACTTACCTAAGAGTTTCAGTTAATTGTAGTAACTCTATAAATTGATGCAGTCAAATCTGTTTGCAGTGAAATTTGTCGATATTAAAGATAAATGCAATCTTTGTAATTGGAACAGTGTTTGAGTGGGTTGCTGGCTTTTGGTGTGGCAGAGTTCAGAAAAATGTGCTTGTTTTACAGATATTTTACAGAGCTGTAGCTGACATTGAGCCAGGAGAAGAACTCCTTTTGTTCATGAAGAGTGAAGATTATTCCTATGCAAGAATGGCTCCAGATATCCATGGTAAGCAACACTGTAATCCTATTTGGGTCCTGAAGAAGTTGAGGCTCCTGTGCCTCAAAAAGCCTAAGATAGTACTATTAGATTCTGCTCCAGTATCCCTTGATGACTGCAAATCCTGTGTGGTAAACAGAATGTAACAAGTCTTTCTCAAACATGTTGTAGACTTAGCAGTGAATGTATATGATTATTGCTTTTGACATGGATCTCCAACTGCGGTTCATATGCCGCTGAGCTGCCGGACACCCATGGTATGTATGGCCTGAACTGTATGTCTTTACTAAGTACATGTATTTTTTTTTTTTTTTTTTTTTTTTTTTTTTGGGTGATGCTTCTTGTAGAGGAGCGCCAGTATCGATGTGAAGAGTGTGATCAACTGTTTGAATCCAAAACAGAGCTGAGTGATCACCAGAAATACCCCTGTGGTACACCCCACTCAGCCTTTTCACTAGTGGAGAACAGCTTTCCTCCAAGCCTAAATGATGACAGCGATCTCACAGAGATGCAGCACACCCATGAGTGCAAAGAATGTGACCAAGTTTTTCCAGACATGCAAAGGTTAGAACGGTTGCTTTGCTTATGGAATACTCCTTTATTTAACCTAGAAAAATATATCATTATTCTGACTGGGCTTTGTCTCATGCTCACATTTTTTTCAGCAAAGGCATAAATCTAGTCCTAAAAAGAATCTTTGTTACACTATTGGACAGAATAAAAATGAAAGCGTAATCTTGGGAAGAAGAGTGTTCCATCCTATACCCATTTTCTAATGTTTCTTTTCACAATCTCATATAATATAAGAACATAATCATACAGAAAGAGCAGTAGTTGGAAATTCAGCTTTCCAAGAAGCACCAGTCCATTACACTGGCCTAAACATTAAAACTTTATTTGCTTATTCTGCAAGTCTTTGTTCAATTTGTAGCATTAAATTAGGAGCAGCCACAAGAACACCCCAATCTAAAAATTATATGTTGCCTTTCATACAGTCCTATACTATTGGAGCCTTTACTGGTAAATTAGTCAGTTTAGTACAATTAGATATTGCATGAAAATGGGAACTGTAACTCTTCTTTTAATATATTTATTTCTAGCCTGGAGAAGCACTTGCTGTCCCACACAGAGGAGAGAGAGTACAAATGTGATCAGTGTCCCAAGGCTTTTAATTGGAAGTCCAACCTAATTCGCCATCAGATGTCACATGATACAGGGAAGCACTATGAATGTGAAAACTGTTCCAAGGTAATGTGAATTTGTGTTTGGTTATTTCGTAGAATTGTGGCATTGTTATCTTATTAGCAACAATCAAAGTGACATTTATTGGAAAAGGTATAAACTTCTGTTTGGAGGGGCAGTTTTGAAATGCACTTTAACGTTCGCCATCACCTGCCCATTTCTGAATTGCATCGTAGCTGGCAATTGATTTGGTGTGACGATCCATAGTCTTAATTGAGATTTTCATGGGTAGACAGACAAATTATGCTGAAGCATTTAGATGGTCCATGACTGAGCAATCAGATCAAATGAGAAAGGGGTGGGAGGCATAGTAAGGATTATTTACTGTTATATTATCATAAAATATTATAATAAGCAAATAGGATTTAACAAGCTGATTCCCTGCTTAAATAAATACATTTATTGACTAATGTTTTCTAATTTCCTAGCAGGTTTTCACGGATCCTAGCAACCTCCAAAGACACATTAGGTCCCAGCATGTTGGAGCCCGTGCCCATGCTTGTTCTGACTGTGGCAAAACCTTTGCTACATCATCAGGTCTCAAGCAACACAAGCACATCCACAGCAGTGTCAAGCCCTTTGTATGTAAGTCATCTTTTGTCAAGAAACCTATGTGCTACTAATTTTTCGCTGGTGAGGAATGTAATATTTCTTGTTTGTTTCATGGTGGAATTCAGTACAAGAAATAGCAAAGAGTAAAGAGAGGATGAGATTCTTCCAGGGAACATCCTGTAGGAACTGCCTTTGGGCCTTGACAAAATAAAAAGTTGAAAAAGTGGTTTCATTCCTTAGATAGTTGAGAAGGGAAGTTCTGGCTGCCAAACGCAACAGGCGGTAATGTGTGTTACCTTGTATATATATATCTTAGCAAGCTGTCACTTGCC
Organism: Xenopus borealis; assembly: GCA_024363595.1. Lineage (NCBI taxonomy): Eukaryota > Metazoa > Chordata > Amphibia > Anura > Pipidae > Xenopus > Xenopus borealis. Next base: position 121,286,978 of record CM044439.1, read on the forward strand.
TTTTGGTTAAGGAATAACAGCGCTAATATACTGGGTTTTTTGGCTGCAGTGCCTGGTCCAGCCAAACTGGTGTGTGGTTTCAGTAAAAAAAACAGAGGCAGCATTTGGAATCAGGAGTGTTGGTCCCCCAGCTCTTTTACAAATATATTTTCGTGCAATTATCACCTAACTAAGAATAATGAAAGAGGTACTGGTCACACTGTGTACAAAATCCTTGCCTGTATATTTAGTTATTCAGTACTGGATTTAATTGTAAGTGCTACACACTAATGAATTAGCAACAAGGCATGGATGGCAGTAAGCTAGACCACCAAGTTCTTCAATGCTATCTACATTATAACCCTTCAAAATGCACTACTGTTTTTCCCCTGCATACTTTAAATAACAGGGTACTGTAAATACTTTACAGTCATTCCCCAAAATATACAGTGGTGCATCTGTTTGTATAGTCCTGTTGCTGATGATTTATTATAGTACTGTCTAAAATCCCAGATGAGGACTGATAGCAATTATGCCAACTTCTAAGGTAGTTTAATTGGTAGAACTTGTTAGATGTTGATAACATGCTAGAATAATAGGGTACACAATTCAGCTTAACTAATTAACTTGTCCTTATTCTCCATTCTGTTTAGTTAACCACTTATTCTTCACCTTCCTGTAGCCAGTTGCTATTTTCTTCTAGAACAAATGTGCACCTGTTTTAGGTGCATGATATTTTGATAAATCCCAGCTCTTAGTAGCCATAGTCTGGGTGGAGTAAATATTACAGTTTTTTTATTAAATAAAGTTAAATGTTACACATTTCTTCTTTTATTCCTTGTGATTTTTTTGAGATCATAAATCCATCCCAGTGGATAAAGAAGGAAACTTGGATTTGGACATGGGTGTAACACAGGGAAAAGAATCTCTAAAGAAAAAATTATATTCACTTCTGCATTCCAAAGTCTTCCCAGATAGAGTTGATGATAAGGTTAATTAACAGACAACACCTATTTAACATTTTCATTTTACTGCCATACATTCCCTCCAAGGAATGTAGAAGCCTTTACAGAAGGAGCTGCTCCTTGTCAAATAATTCCTGTTAACATAGTGCAGTAGGAAGATAATATCCAAACAATTTCATAGTAACAGACTCTCAATTACAAAACGGAGGGATTTTGAAATGACGCAGTGTTTTTCATGTAGAGGTGCTATCTGTTTTACAGCAGAAGCCCACACACATGCTGTAGCACAAAACTCTGTTTATGGCAACTGTCTCTTATTACATTCTTCTCCTTCAAACTTGAGTGAAGGCTCACCAACACAAAGGTAATTACTCATAGCCTTTGCAAAACCATCAGGCTCTCCAAATAGAAACCACATGCTGTAATTGGCCAGTATATTCAGTGCCCTGCTTAATGTGTTTAATAAGCAGAAAATATGCAATCCTGACTGCTGTCTTATTCCTGAGTTCCCAGAAATTACACTGGAGGCACAACGAATATTAATAAGCCAGTGCACCCAGGTCCTTTGGGCTTTTGAGGGATGTTAAGTGGTCAAGGAAGAGTCTAACGCAATCTGTCCTGCTTAAGTATGCTATAAAAGAAACCTGCACTGTATTGTTGCCTGGTATGGAAGCTATTAGTCTGTTTTAGTTAAAGCTTGATATAAAGTTAAGGGTGTTCATCCAGAAAACTATTCAGCTTTGTCAGACCTACACTTAAGAAACATTAAAGCAGCAACTCTCTTTTTCAGTACATGGGGCTTAACAACATGGGAGGTTTAGGGCTCCTGCAGTTGCAAATGCCCCTATAACAGTCTTGTCAATTAATATAGTTACATTTTTCTATTGCCTTTTATAGTATAGCAAAGAACTTACAGAACATGCCGATAAGAAGTAAACTTTTTATACCCAGACTTGTTGAATCCCAAAAGTATCCATCTTTGATTGCTGGTCTGAAGTAGGAGCTCCCAAGACATCTATATCTGGCTCATATTGATTTCTGTCAACAGTTGGTGTGTGCAGCTATGCTGTTTGTTTGGGTGAAACATACTGAAGATAAATATTAAAGGACAAGGCAAAAAATTAAATCCAATTTTTACTTTCTTTAAAAGAAATCTATCTCCAATATACTTTAATTAAGAAGTATGTACAGTTTTTATTCATTTACTGCTGTTTATAGGAAAATGTCAGACGGTCCCTAACTGCAGGGAAACAATGATCCTTATGAACAGCAGGGGGAGCCTTACTTCCCAGGCATGCAGAACTCCTGCAACTTGCAGTCGGCAACTATGTAGAGATTTGTATTGGATTTTATTTTTGCCTTTACATCCCCTTTAATGTCCAACTCCTTCTGCCAGATTTAAACAGATAAACTGGTATTCTTATTGGATAATTTATATTAAATAATATAAAAAGTATAAAATCCACATTAGATTACATGACAACACAGGACCCAGTCTGTATATTCTGATTGTTAATCAGTCTTGTTTTATCGGCTTCTGGCAGATGTTATTTTACTTTTTTGATAATTTGTGATTATCCCTAAGCAGCCCAGATCACACTGAGCATGTGCGCAGTCTTGGTCTTGCAAAGATGTTTAACAAAGTTGAAAGTCCCCTGTGGCCAACTTTGAAAGCATAAATCACTTGTTTGATTAGGCTTAGTGATCTACTAAGTTCATATTTATGTTTAGTATACAAAATACAGCATTTCCAGCCTTATTCTATTTTACACTTTCCTTGACCTTTAATGTAGCTTGATGCCAGAGCAAACATCCAAGAGGTGAGAGCAAGTGTTCTGGATTCTCAAGGACAAGGGGCTTCACAAGTGCAGGAAGGTTAGCATTAGGACTAATGTGAGTGGAAGTCAGGGGACGTGATTACAGTTCATGGGAACCAACAATGCAGGATGAGATACATTCAATTTGGTTTCCTTCACAAGCTTAAAATAGAGCTATTGTAAATTTGTCCAGCCTGTCTTAATCCTTTGCAAGATGATTGTTGAAAATGCCTTGGAAATCTAAGTGTTTATTGTTGTGGGGCTTTGATGTGTGAATGATGAGGACATTTCAATGTCTAATGCACCCTTGTTGACAGGTACATAAATTACATGAATTAACTGTTTATGCGAGTGGCATATTGCTTTCACTTTACTTTTTGTATATTATAATATTATTATGGCGTTATTGTGCTTTCTCCAGTAAAGAATTGTAGTTGGCTAGTCAGTATCCAAACACAATGCTGACATTGCCCTTGTGAGTAAGTAAAATGGCTCAGAATTAAAGGAAGGGTGGGTGCAGGGGCCAATGGCCTGTAGGTATTTATATATATATATATTTTTTTTTTTGTTTGTTTCTTTATACACAGGTGAAGTCTGCCATAAGTCATATACTCAGTTCTCCAATCTCTGTCGGCATAAGCGCATGCATGCGGATTGCAGGACTCAGATCAAATGCAAAGACTGTGGGCAAATGTTCAGCACTACATCATCACTTAATAAGCACAGGAGGTTTTGTGAGGGGAAAAATCATTTTGCTGCAGGAGGATTGTTTGGGCAAGGCATTTCTCTTCCTGGAAACCCAGCCATGGACAAAGCTTCTATGATTAGTATGAATCACGCAAATGCTGGCCTTGCGGACTATTTTGGTGCTAGTCGGCATACTGCTGGTCTTACATTCCCAACTGCTCCTGGATTTCCTTTCAGTTTTCCTGGTCTGTTTCCATCAAGTCTTTACCACCGACCGCCTTTTATACCTCCTGCTTCACCAGTGAAAGGGCTTCCAGGTGTTGAACAGAGCAGCAAGAGTCAGAGTCCCCATGTGAACCAGCCTCAGGTATTACCAGCTACACAGGACATTTTAAAAGCACTAAGTAAGCACCCATCTGTAGATGAAAATAAGGCTCTGGAGTTCATAACAGAGAATAATCTGAACCAGAGACCACATGAAAAGGTAAGCGACCATTCAGAGAGTAGTGACCTTGATGATGTCAGTACTCCGAGTGGGAGTGACTTGGAGACAACCTCTGGCTCTGACATTGAAAGTGACATTGAAAGTGATAAAGACAAACTGAAAGAAAACGGTAAACTATATAAAGCCAAAATGAGCCCTTTACAGAGCCTAGCTGCACTAAATAGTAAAAGGGAATACAATAATCACTCTGTTTTTTCACCATGCTTAGAGGAACAGACTGCTGTGACAGGGGCAGTGAATGACTCTATTAAAGCTATTGCTTCCATTGCTGAGAAGTACTTTGGTTCAACAGGACTGGTAGGGTTGCCAGATAAAAAAGGCACTTCGTTACCTTACCCTTCTATGTTCCCCCTTCCATTTTTCCCAGCATTCTCTCAGTCAATGTATACATTCCCTGACAGAGATGTAAGACCAGTACCTTTAAAAGTGGAACCGGATTCTCCAAAAGAAACTAAGAAAGTACAAAAGGTTACAGCAGAATCACCCTTTGATCTTACTACCAAACGTAAAGAGGAAAAAGCTAGTTCAAATGCACCTTCAAAATCTGGTGCTCCTATATCTTCAAACCACGATCAGCCTTTGGACTTAAGCATGGGCAGCAGAAGCCGGGCCGCTACCACAAAACAGACAGAACCCAGAAAAAATCACATCTTTAGTGAGAAAAAAGACATTGACCCTGAACTACCAAAAACATCTGAGCACTGCTTACAACATGCAAGACCTGCACCGTTCTTTATGGATCCTATTTATAGGTAAGCCTTGAAGCTGCTAAGATTGACTTTACTATAAGTTGTAACCCCACACGCAATGCCTACTTCAGATCTATAATCCAGAAACACATAATCAGTAATATGGCAATGCCTTCTACCTATAGTTTCCATCCAATCATTCTTGTTTTTTTGATTGATTTGTTTTTCCTCTGAAATAATACAAACATGTTGTGTTAATTAAACCAATGTTGTGTACTGTGCAACATTTGTGCTGTGGGGTTTAGTGTTTTACTTTTGGCAGTGTTGCGTCTACTCCAAGAACCATCTTTAATAACCTAAGTAGTTCTAATTTCAGGGTAGAAAAGAGAAAACCAATGGATCCTCTGGAAATTCTAAAGGAAAAATATTTGAGGCCGTCCCCAGGGTTCTTATTTCATCCACAGGTATGTACAGAATGGACAATGAAAAAGTAGCTTGGCTTCTTTGATCTGTTTATTTGATTTCACAGTTTTTACAATATGGATACTTTTTCCATATTTATTAAAGAAAAGTATGCTGTTTTTAAAATAACCTTGTAATTATAAAAGAATTGTGAATATATTATTTAATCTGAGAAATAGATCAATGTATTAGCAGGACGTTGTGATTTACTTGTCACAAGTCTAGGCCAATGTACTGTTTGGCTATTGTTTTAACACAGAGCAAACTGGAGGCTCTAATCTGGATGCAGATTTGCCAAGGGCACAATTTTATTCTCTGTATGACATCATATGTTAAAATAATCATGCTTTATTGTTCAATACACATATTTGGCATTATGGACTGCAGTTTTTGTCCCAAGCTGTGCTTATGTGTGTTTCACTGCATACTTTAAAGCTTTATGCTCAAGACAAACTTTTATCCATGTTGAGTGCCATTTGAAGCAAATATAGGTGCTCATGGGTGAGGTTATTTAAAAAGGTGAGTCATGGGAAATGAGCAGGGAAGTTGCAACTGATTAACATAAGTCCTACCTGTCCTTGCTAGCAGTATGGTTTTACACCAACCTGGAAGTTTTATTTTCACATGAACTAGAAAGGCTGAAGGTTGGACATTGCTCTGTTATAATGTCAAATACCTTTTTAATTGTGAGTTTCCTGAATCAGCAAGGACTCACCAACAAATGATGCCTAGGGATGGAGCTGACATAGCCAATTAGCTCATGAATAAAACCAGGACTGACTTACAGCTTTGCTCCAATTAGTATAATGACATCTGCAGAACAGATCATTTTTCTAAACAATGATGCTTTCTTCCACAAAAGGGTAAATGCATCAACCTGTTTATTTTGCCAGAAGAAATGTATTACCTTAATAGTCTGACACAATTGCAAGGACAGCTTAAAGAGGGGATTTGGTCTACATCCAACAATGCACTCATTCAAAATGAGGGGATATCATGGAAGTGTTACGTCAGGAAACTCACAGTACTCAAGTCCATCTTTTAAATATTCCATAGATCATGAGGTCACTGTCATATCAAACAAGGTTGGCATGGAGTGTTGGGAAAATAAGTTGTACTGAAGTAAGCATAATTTATGGATGTCTGCATTACTCTGACTTGCCCATTGGGATGGTGGCAAAGTAAACAAATCTAATGGGAATCTGAAAATGCCCCAAGATATAGGGCAATTAGGCTTCTGTCATTATCTGACTCATTCACTACAGTATATGGATGGATAGCTTTGCATTTAACCATGCTGAGTAATAATATTGGTTAGGGCGTGATTAGGTAGCCAACTATCTAACAAGGTCAAAGATGGATAGTTGGAAGATATGACCGTCTCCAGATATTCTGGTGGTACATTTCAATTGTGTGAAAATACTAGTTAGTATAATAAAATGTGTCTTATATCATTTTTTATTTTCTTCCAGTTCCCCCTGCCAGACCAGCGAACTTGGGTGAGATTATTAAAAAAACATTATAAATATATTATTACATGCCATAGTCTTATGTTCATGTCAATTATTTCATAATTATTGTTGCCCAATGATATCAAAAACTTTTATTTTAAGATTAAGGAGCAGATTTATCAAGGGTCAAAAATGAAAAATCGAATTTTGAAATTTGAATTTTCTAGTTTTTAGTGAAATTCAACTAGGGAACAGATACAATTCAATTTGAGCTTTTTAAAAAAAATCAAATTCGATTTTCAAAATGTATCAGGCATTGGCTCTTGAAGAATTCCAATTTGACTATTCACCACCTTAAACCTGTCAAATTGCTGTTTTAGCCTATGGGGGACATCCTGGAATCAATTTAGAGTTGTTTGCAGCCTTCCTGAAAATCAATCATTCACCATAGTTGAAAAATTTAAATTTTTCCAGATATTGCTGTTGGTCGAATTTTTGAGTTCATGGGAGTTTATGGGCGTTTAAAAAAGATCATGTGCCCCAAAACTCATTTCTAACATAACAATAACAGAGAAGGAAATGCTCCATGTGAAATCTTACAATAATATCTGAAGAATATATTTTAAGTAAAAGAAAATATTTTCTTTTTTCACTTTTGTTTGTTTTCTGTCACTGAGGTTCACTCACTTATTTCTACTGAAGATATTTTAGGCAATGGTTTAATAATAAAATTGTGGTCATTGTTGTTCTAATCGCAACATCATAAGAGCAATTAATCATTAACAAACAGATGACCTTTCTCCTGAACTGCACATTTTCCAAAACATATCATTTCCAATTTCAGTCATAAATTACTCTTAAGAAATGAAAATTATATATATAAAAGAATAGAAAACTACAAGGATTAGATTTCTTCTTAACTTTATAGTCCCAACATGGAGTTTGTCAGTGGACTCGCAGTATAGAGGTTATTAACTGGGCGCCTCTCAGTGGTGTAAGCATGCATTTCATTCACAGCAGCTCAATTTTTAGATGGATCTGTCAATGTTTCATATTTAGAAAGAGCTCTTTATTAATCCATCACCATGTGTTGCATTTTGAAGAAAATATGTTGTTTCTATAATAAAAGCTCAGGGTTGGTATTTAGTAGCATTACTAAATTGGTGCCTGCTAGCTTGTATTTAATTGGTTATGGATGAAAATAAGCTTAGCGTAATTCTTAGGGTCTGGCGGAAAAATATTTGCAGCGATAACATGCAGAAAATTATAGTCAAATTTACCGTGCTTTTGTAAACGGACCCCTTCGTTTTTTTTTCTCACACTGGCATGGCCTTGTGCATGAAGCAAGAATTAAGTGAAAATTGCCAATGTTGGTGTTGTCATGCTATTGAAAACAATGTGAGCGGTAGGGGGCAACCTCAAGCTTTTTAAATTACACAGCGTTTTTAGGTGGCGAAACATGCAGTTCGAACCAGGTTATCTTCGAAGTGAATATAAAACTTATTCATTGCTGATTGCTTGATTTTCATAGATTTATACAATGAGCTTGAATATATGGTTTGTGTATGAGCTTGAATATATGGTTTGAATTTATAGTTTGTGTTTGAAAGAGTGGAGATGTTTGTGTGTGTGTGTGTATGTATGCTGGGTTTTTAATTTGGAGGGGTTGAACTTGATGGACTCGGTCTTTTTTCAACCCAATTTAACTATGTAACTATGTAACTATGAAGTTATTTAATTTTGTAGATTTATTAGGACAGAGCTATATAGAATAACATTAAAAATCTTATTTATAACAGCTAGGCATATGTGCTATAGAGTGATAACACATGCAAAAGTGTCATCCTTATCTCTTGGTATAAAAAAAACAAGAATCTTTATTTCAGGATCTATATATAAGATACACTGACTATATAATATACAACTGACTGTACAGGAATTGGATGCATTATCTGGAAACCCATTATCCAGAAAACTCTGAATTACGAAAATGCCATCTCCCACAGACACGATTTTATCCAGATAATCCAAATTTTGTAATAATAAAACAGTAGCTTGTACTTGATACAAACTAAGATATCAGTAATGATTTTTGGAAGCAAACCAGCTTATTGGGGTTATTTAATGTTTACATGATTTCCTAGTAGACTCAATTTACGAAGATCCAAATTATGGAAAGATATGTTATCCGGAAACCCCCAGGTCCCCAGTATTCTGGATAACAGGACCCATGCCTCTATAATATACAACAATAAGCAAGGCCCCTGATAGTAATTACCCATGTACCATAGTGAAATAAACTATGACTTTAGTTTGTATTATAAAGGCACAGTCTTTCTGAGGACAGCATTGCCCTGACAAAGATTACATAATTTATTTATGAAATTTTACATCTGATATTAGTGATAGAATAGAATTTTCTCTGTGAACATGGCTCCCAGCCATGAATTGGTATTGCAGTAATAGGGCTTTATGTGCCATTTTACATGCAAATAGGCTATGATTGTAAAAATCTCTCACAGCAGAAAAATGTCAAGTGATTTAATAGCTACTGACCAGAATATTAAATGGATATAAATAAAAGATATTTATTATCTTAGCTAGGTACTTATTATTCCTCACTATAATTGGTGCTATCACAACCTTTGCACATTTCTGGTACTGCTAATAAGCTGCTATGCCAAAGGTCATTTTTCATTCATGAATCATATTCCCTGTATAGTTACCCACATATCGATATGATTTCTTACTAGGAACAGTCCAACTAGATTAAAAGCTGCTGAACTGAGATTGCACTTGATAAAAAATTGATTTTTAATAAATAAAAAATGGAGGCAAAAAAATGCTAATTCCACAGTCGCATGGGTGGATAATGACTTTGCTCTGCGGGGACGGAATTACCTGCTATGAGATCAGCGGTAACATTACAAAGCTGTCTGCCCTGTGATCAGTATGTGTCAAGATCCTTCATGTTGACAAATGTGCTGTCCACAAGCATCTGTAGAGAATGTTTTAGCAGCTGAATGATTATGAATCAAACCCGTGTGAGCCTGAAGCTCTGAATACATCCCAAGCCTTTCCTATTTGGAGCATGACAAGTGAATGCATCTCGACTTGCCGATGAGATTTTTTTTAGCTTCTGTATGTTTGAAAGACACACAGCAAATTGGCAATGTTATCCTGTACACTGCAATTTGTAGCTACTATTACAAACTCTGAGCAGGGAACAGGAGGGCAAGGCTGTAGGTTAGAGAAAAACCAAGCACTCAACCAGAAGGGAATAGTCAATTACAAAGACAGTGTGTGTGCTTATAATAACACAAGTGTCTGCAAGGCCATGGATACAAAATATGGGGGAAATACTGGAAAGAAAGGCTCCCAACTTAATAAATGACATTATTTGGGCAAATGCTTTGATGTCCTAAAATAATCCATAGGTGTCAAACTTTAGCTTTGAGACTACTTTTTAAGGCCTTGTTTTGCAGCTAAACGTTGAACCAACAAATTTTTGTTTTTTTGGATTGCTTGATTTCATTTAACAAAAGGAAAATTTGTCCTAGTGCAGTAAACCATGAATTTAAATTGGTCAGCCGATTAAAGAATAAAATTTGGTTCCTGCACTGGGACAAACAATATTTTAATTCTAATTACTCCTCTATGTACTTTCTCTGTGTCTCAACATTCTTGGTAAGATCCACGTAAGATTGCATGAATCCCATTAATGCACATGGGATACAGTGTTTATTCAGCAGACCACCTGCAAGGAGAGAAATGAGCACAAGAACAGCTGCAATGTGGCAGTAAAAAAGATGATATTTAACTTAGAGAGAATAAGCTGACATAAAATGTAAATGTAATACATTAAATGTACATAGAAGCAAATATAATCAAGCGCCTTATTATCTTTACAAACGGATTAAATGAATCCAGTTATTGCTGAAGTTGTGTAGCACTGGGGAATGAATAAAGATTCCATGGTTAAGAGCAACAGGTAGTGCTAAAATTAAAGAGCTCCAACTGGGTAATTTTGGGTGGTATGTATTCTGCTGATTTAGGTGCATATTTCAAGTTTTAGAGAAATAGTTACCGTAATATTTGTATCTGACAACTTTTATCCCATGGCTGTTTTGGAACGTAATTTCCCATAATTTCAGTAAATAGCTGTAAACTGAATCAGTACCCTATGTGATCACATCATGCGACTTGGAATTTTACCAACTTTGAGATGCAACTGAAAATGGCACACACACTTTCTATCTAGCCTGCCACACAATCCTACAGGGTCTCATTGGCTGCTCAATGAACACAACTTCTCCTACTTTTCTTGTAAATAAGGGCAGAATGATATAGTAAATGCAGTGCTTTGCTGTAGGCTTCTGTAACAGCAATTGACATTTTGTCCTTTCTTTTAGATGTCAGCAATAGAAAACATGGCAGAAAAACTGGAGAGTTTCAATGGCCTCAAACCAGAAGCCAACAACCTTATACAGTCTGTTCCTTCTATGTTCAATTTTCGAGCTTCATCAAGTGCCCTACCTGAGAATCTTCTTCGGAAGGGAAAAGAGCGTTATACCTGCAGGTATTTGATCTTACAATACAATACAATTTTTATTTATATAGTACTATCAAGTTACTATCCTATTTAGATTAATTCATTCCTTATTGGAGCTCTTCAAAGGCATAGAATAACCATACAACACATAAAGACTGAACTTGAGACAATAGTAGTCTAAATGGTTCACAAGCTGGTGCTTTGTGGGGGCGGTATGCTTTCAAACTGCTACTTGCTTCTTTATAACTAATGTCATTTGAGAGTAATTCCTTTAGTTGCTCACTTCCTTAGGGAACGTTCTATGAGGAGCATCAAGGAATGTATCTCATCAATACAATGATGAATCACAAACACACAGAAATAGGGTTTTTGAGTTTTTGAGATTCTCTTTTACATTGTGTGTTTCTTACCATTGCAAAAGCAATTGCAAAGTATTGTTATACTGTTTTTGTGTTAATAGATACAAACACTTTTGAAGGATCTGTTGGGTCAGTGTTAAAATGTAATCAATAAACAAATTATTCATTAGGCATAATGACTGACATAAGATTGGATGGAAAATGAAAAATAATATTGAACGTTTTAATATATGTGTTATTATAGGTACTGTGGAAAGATTTTTCCAAGATCTGCAAACCTTACTCGGCATCTACGTACTCACACCGGAGAGCAGCCTTATCGGTATGTAGAACTGCATTTCCTAGAAATTTTTAAATCCTAAAACATTCTGTGTGAGACTTCATTTTCATACACATTGTACAGTTGTAATCTCTAACTGTGACCAGACGAGTAGCTAATTCTTTTGTCATTTGGGTGTGCCCAAGTGCTCTCTATAGAAATAACTTATTTGTTTAAAGCTACGACATCAAGGGTAGGAGCACTGGTATTTCAGCAGAATAAGGTCTGCAAGCCTGATAGCCTTGTTCAACAATATAATGAATTTAGCTAGTGTTTCAGCTTGTTCTTGTTGGCCAGAGGAAAATGATACAGTATATGTAAGTTTATTTAGGATTCCCCACATTAAAGAGAAGGTGAAGCATACAATTAATCTAGTACAGTATTTCTTTACATATTGCCTTTTATAATTGTTAGTGGGAAATTTCATATTGTTTTGTCCCCCAATCATTTTAAGAAATAAGGATCTGTGATCTTTGTGACTATGAATTAATGTTCCAATGAGCAAAGCAAGATAATACTATATATAAATAAAAGTGTGCTGGAAAATAATGTGTGCTGTGGACAGTAATATATGCTATATATATGATCTACAGATCAACAGAGATGAAAAAGGCAAGTTATAAAATAGATATTTTTAAATTTTAATAAGGTGTTTTGAAAAATATTAAAGCATACTGAGAATGTTTTAAAGCATATAGGATTCTTTCATGATTAGTCATTATTGGCTGCATCAGTATAGATATAGTGAACTATGAAAGAAATAGGTTGACAGTATGAATGGTACATCCTAGCCTACTGCATTAGGGTCATGTTCTCAGATACTAAAGGCAACAATTTCTTGCACAAAATATTGTGCTAGGGCAATCCCTGAAAAAATATTGTGGTAGCTGCCACCCTTATTTCTAATTTCATGTGTTAGCAATTATACTTCATTAAATACATTGTTATTAGTGTCTCATGCGCTCTGGCTTGAAATAGAGTAGAGAAAGGGATTTTCTTCAGCCAGCTGAAGAACAGTACAGACATATCCATATATTTTGCTTCCGTTAAGGTCTCAAAAGGTAGGCTTCTTTGTCTGCAAGCAGCACAATGTCCCCATTCATCTTGATTCTTAGTTGTAGGGAGAACACGTTGTTAAATTATTTTTGCACAGTAAATATATTTATTGGGATGATATTTTATAGATGAGTTGGCATCAGGGTGGGTGCGAAATTGTTAGGGAAATGCAACAAGATTGCTGTACATTTTGGATTTTTTTAGGTTTGGTTGAACAGATGTTATTCATTCTACCTCTAAAATGCAAACCACCTTTGGCAGTGTATATTCTAGGCCATAACTCAGAGAATATGGCTGGCTCATTTTCCAACAACAAAGTTTACTATTAAAACAGAATTTATCCAGGATATGTTGCCAGGTCATCATACATTATTTATGTTTATTTATAACAAACATACAAAGAAGCTCAGTTATCAGTAGCACATTCAGTGTCCAACTCAAGTTGAATACTTGATTGTCATACCCAGTGTTTGAATGCTTACATTATGCATAAATCATAGTTTGTGCCGATGTATGCCTTGCTATGATGAGGGCAATAGTTGTGTGCAGTCAGCAACTGTGTGAAGGTTCTGCAAATGCTTATTTGCTGATTTTGAAGGACTTATTTAAGGTATTTCATTGCCACAAAACACATTTAATTTTATGAAATCATAAATGTTTGCATCTATTGTCACCATTACAATTGTGCACTATAAGTTCCACATTTTGCAATAACACCTGGCAATGGTTTCCAACAGAAATGTCCACCTTGTGCAAACTGCATAGCTGGGAGAGGAATATTGAATTGGCTACAGTCTCTAAACAAAATTTTTTGATTTCCAGATGTAAATACTGCGATCGTTCGTTCAGTATATCTTCTAACTTGCAAAGGCACGTCCGCAATATCCACAACAAGGAGAAGCCGTTTAAATGCCACCTGTGTGACAGATGTTTTGGTCAACAAACCAACTTGGACAGACATTTAAAAAAGCATGAAAATGGAAACTTATCTGGTAAGCTGAAACTACTCTAATGATGATATTTTAGAATTGAACTTGAAAAGGGTAATTATGTAGAAAAACTTTAGTTTTTTTGTGTGACTATTCACATTGTTTTGTGTATCAATATGTCTCTAAATCAGTTCTGTTGTCTACATTATAATTAGCAGTCGGACAAAAGTGCTACATACTGGAGTTCATACAGTTTGAGTTTAATTACATAGAGGGTTGTTATGTTCTGTATTTTGTAAATAGGTATAACCTCTTCTTAAGAGACTTGATTTATAATAAAGCATTGGGACAGACATGGTACAATTAGAAAACAAAGATAGAAATTCTTTCCTTTCAAGCAATAACTCACTGATTTGTGGCAAATTAATTAATTAATGTGCTGTGACATATACATACAGGGGACTTATATACTGTACATAAAGTGGAAAGCAGTCTTATAGCAATTTTCTACAGGTGTGTTGGAAAGATTTCTCCCAGGATAAAACACACCTGGATAAAAAGTGCTATTCACAGTTTATGTCCTGCTTTGGGATTTAGTTGTTTCTGCATTATTGTAATCATTTTGCTGGCTGAGTAAAGGGCCTCTTTTCAGACAATAGAAAGCTTAGGGGACACATGGATTTAATCTTTCTTTAATTTTGACCCTGGACACCTTTTTTTGCTAATGGTCCATTTCCCAAACATGTGTGTGGTTAGAAAGCATCAGTCTCTGCACATGCATTTTATAGAAATATGAAAACACTCATATTCTTCTTTTTCTAGGTACTGCAGCATCTTCTCCCCATTCAGAAATAGAAGGCACAGGCCCAATACTAGATGACAAAGAAGATTCTTACTTTAATGAAATACGGAATTTTATAGGAAACAGCAGCCACAATAAGCAGTCCCCTTTAAATTCAGATGAAAGGTATAGTAAGATAATAATGCTATATTCTGTTATATTTCCAACAAAATTTGCTGTCATCTTTTGTTCTGCAACTCCTCTTCCCCTTTAACTTAAAGAACCGGCTATCTGTTATTCAGTCTAGGAATAATATTTCACTTAACAAAAAAGACCCTATGGGGTTATGTAATATCAAGAGCAAAGTTTGCTATACTTTTTGTGACTTATAACAAACAATCAGCAGGAAGCAGATACTAGTCACCTGTTTAAAATGAAGCATCTTATTGACTGTTATGGGTTACTTCACCTGGGCATAATTATTTATAGATTTATATTTTATTCATATTACATTTATATTTTTTGACCAGATACAACACTAGTATGTCCATTAATCTAATGAATTTACAAACATCAAAATAGAAGTTACAAATTTCAAAGACTATTTCATTTTGACATAGGTGAAACCAAGTTGAAATCAAATCAGCAGTAACTTCTTATGTGACATATTGGCAAAGGGCAGATGTTTATGGGCTTGACATTATTTTCCCTTGTGTACCCAACTTGAGAAAGGGTGGGCCTGGCTTAAAAAAAAAAAAACTTTCTATGGAAAAGGGCCTCCAGCAAGTTGTCATGAAATAAACTTTTGGTTCTGACAATAGACCGAAGATTGAATAGTTACCTCTATGTTCTTAAAAAGTCACAAGAAGAAAATATCTTAAGCAGGGGACCATCCACAGACCTCTAGTAACAAATTTCTTATGTATAAGGCTCTACAAAGATGCTATAGTGCGATAATGAAAATCACAAAAGCCTGATTGGAGGGAGGTGATTATGCTTTTCCATATATTTTGTAACTTCATGTTTTATTTTCCCTTGTGACTAAATTTCAACATCTGGCCACAACATGTCCCTAAACAGGAAGTCAATAAAGAGACTAGGTCGCTGGGTCATAGGACATTTCCTTTCTAAAGATCTGCATTCTGACTGCATATGATGGATATTTTATCCTTAGCAAATTACCGAACTTGGAAGCATAATTAACAAATCTGTTTACTTAATCATAAAGCTTTCCTTTTTTTGGGTTTACTCCATAATTTTTGACAAACTGAATGCCATGCAACTAGCATTCTTCTTTGGCAGAGCTGTCATGTTTTCAGATGTTTTTAGTTTGCATGGTTGGTCCAAATATATTTTAATAAAGTATAGAACTAGTTACTCTGTGATTTGAGCTCAATAGTAATTATCCTGTTTTGCTTTCTACTAGACCCTGTTGGATTGCTTGTTCAGATTTTCTGCTTTAAATAAATCATTTCCTGACTTTTTCTACTGTGCCCCTTTTTAATGGTGTTGACTTTCTATGTTTCCTGATGGGGAGGGTCTAACAGGGAGGAGATATACCGTAAGAATAAATGGGCCCAAAATAGTCAACTCTTAATCTTCCAAGGAAGGCCATTGTCTGGGAAGTATGATACATGACTGGGGGAATTACTGAATCATTCCTAATGGAGTTACACATTATTTAGCCCATGGATTATTTCCTGAAAAAAAGTAGTTTGAAAGCCCCTTTGTTCCTTAGTTTGCTGTGCAAAATACTGCAGCTCAATTAAAAAATAATGCAAGAAAACATTGCAGTTGCAAATTGTTAAATTGTATGGAGATTCGATGAGGCTGGTATTTAGTTATTATAATTGCTATAGAGAAATCAAATGCAGTCAGTTCCGACATCCATGGTATATCATGCGTCAGCCTTGCACAATGGAGTGATCAAGGGTTTGCAACTTAAACGCCTTTATTGCCAAGATTACAGTGGCTCCAAAATCTTTTTTTTGAGGATTGTGTCACCCTCATTATTAGTATGAATTTCAGGAAAAAAAAGTATTTTATATGTAATTGCTGGTTTTATTTGGTTCTCTTTAGAATAAATGGCAGCCATGACAAAATTATGCTCGCTGGTCAGAATTCAGACATACTGGATGATGAGGAAGATGAAGCAATCCTTGATGAAGATGATGAAGAAAGTGACATTGCTGTTAAAATAACGAAGGAACCCAATGCAAGTGCAATGCTTGAAAAATGCTCTGCAGATGAATATGAAGAAGGAAGTAAATCTGAAGTCAACTGCAAAGTTTCACCCAGTAGGTCAGTCCCTAATTTTGCACGTGCATATGCCAATATTAGTTGGTAGATGAATAACCTGAGAGGGTAAGCTGTTTTATTGGTAAAATAGCCAATCGTAGCTTTCAACCTGTTAGTGTTAAGTTGTGGTTGATCCTGAACTGTCAGCACACTGCAGATTCAAGTTCAGCAATAACTAAAAGATAATTTGGGTAAATAGAGCTGTACTATTACACCTCTACTTTTAATGCTATTAACAACTGCTATTATTATAAGTATTTATATAATGCCCAAGCTCTGTTCAATAGAAGGAGTACACATCAAATTATTATTCTTCTTATTATTAATCATTATTATTAGCATGTATTCATATAGCGCCAACATATAATCAGATAATAATCAGATAATATCCAAATATACAAGATAGACAGGGTCCTATTAATAAGAGCTAACAATCGTGAAAAGCAATAATGATAGATAAAAACGGATGTTAATATATTTAAGGTCTCACTAACACACTTGAATATTGTGATTAGCAAAGAATGTATTAAGTCAATTCAATGGTGCTAATAATATATAAAGGTGGTTATGTAATTAAAAGGCACTAAGATTGCCCAGGAACAGTAACCCATAACAACCAATCAGCAGGTAGCATTTACTGGTCACCTGTTTAAAGCATTTAAAACATCTCATTGGTTGCTATGGGCTATTGCCCCTTGGGCAAAACTTAGTGCCTTTTTCTACATATGGGGGAAAGAGTTGTAAGCATGCAATGGAATTATTTCAGATGACTTTATTAAGGGGCAAATTTACTATTATTCCCCAAAAAAATTAGTTTCTACTCGATATTCGATTAGAATTCGATTTTCGAATGTTAATCGAATAGTTCTAGGCTACCCTTTATTCGATATTCGATCATTCGACGATCGAATACAAATTTATTCGATCAGTCGAATAAATCATGTATTAATGCATCTATTCTTTGATATCTTTTTAGGTTTGATGATGAAGATGAAGACGATGATGAAGAAGAAGATTTCAAGAAAAGTCTCTCTGCATTGGACCATATCAGGCATTTCACAGACAGTCTGAAGATGCGGAAAATGGATGATGGTCAGTTTAATGATGCTGAGCTATCGGCTTTCACTGCTTCCCATCTGACAGATGACCTAAAGCATCCATTGTACAGAAAATCAAAATCACAGGTATTAAGTGCATTATAAAATGAAAGTGAGCATCATTGTACCCAGAGCACACCCTACACACACAAAAGAATGACACCCATTCTGTGCACATTTCCCTGGTCATAATCAGCCCAATCCAATTTAAGACTCTTTAAATTCAATGGGTACATTTATAATGGGAACTGGATTTATTTCTGGTTGTATAATAACCAAATTAAAAAAGGTTGGATGTATTCTGAAATGAAACAGTTTGTTGCAAGAGCGAGTCACCTAATGGTACTACTTTATTCTGTTTGTTTGCAGGCATATGCAATGATGCTGTCTCTGTCTGATCAGGAATCCCTCCACCCTACTACTCATACTTCCTCCAGCATGTGGCACAACCTTGCCAGAGCAGCTGCCGAATCCACTGCACTCCACTCCGTGAGCCACGTATGACATTTATCACATGCCACAGAACAGGACAAAGTCCAACAAGTCGCATGTCTCTTTCATAAATAACTATTTAAAAGAAAAAGAAAGACTTCTGAGCAGGATGCCTTATTACCCTGCAGGGTCACATTGAAATGGCTTGTGACCTTAAATGGAATCATTTTAAAACAGAAACTATTTATTCTCATTGTATTGTTTTGTTTTGCACAGCAAAGGCAGCTGCTGATTTCTGGAGCAACAAAGAGCAAAAAAGAAGAAAAAAAAAAATTGACTTTGGTGGACAATTCTGTTGAACTAACACATAAAGCACTCAAAAAAAAATTAGAATATGAGTTTTTTTGTACACAATGATTTACCTGTTGCTTCAATGTAGACAATTTCTATAACACAGCTTTGTGTGTTGAAACACTTTGAAGACAGACGTAGTTATTTACACAAGTACATTATCACTCAATGTAGAGATTAAAAAACAGGGAATCGTGTTCTTTCCTTTATGAGGTCTTACATGTGAAGCCCAGAAGGAGTTATGTGTATATTGTGAATCTTGCAATTTCCAGTGCTCAACAAAAGGTGAAGTCATGAAAGGGCCATTTGAATCACTGATGCCACTAATATGTCTTACAGTTCAATGTTTGCCAAATCAGTGTGTTGATGTTATAATTTTAGACAATCATGTCAGTGTTTTGACTTTTCTTTTTTGGGGGTCTCTTCATGTAATTTTTTGGTTGTTCTCTTGTATTTATTTCTTTTTTTGTTGTTTGTGTTGAATTTATTATAGCACTATTTCATCACTTGTATTTGTAACACACACTCAGAAATTGCCCAGGTTGTCGGCAAATAATCTGTGTCAGTATGTGCTGTTTATTGTATTTCCCATTTCTTAACATTCCTTTTTCGAAAGTCACGTTTTGCAACTTCTGTCCTCTGGCACAAAAGTCTGCTTGAACGTGCCACATTATATAGTCAAATCAATTAAAAACAAAGCACCATACGTTCCAGCATTCCTAATAATAAAATCTGGACTTAATTGCCCACCCCCCTGATCCATTGAGACCAGAGCAATGCTCAGTGCTCCACTCTATAAACCCCACCCCTTCTTGGAAAACAACCTCTGTTTTTTATCTGTAAACTGGGGGCAGGTTGTATACACCTCTTAAAAGTACTGATTTATGTTCTTTTGTAATATAATCATTAGTTCTCCTGTACAAATCGCTATTATTTCTTTCATGAAGGCATGATTCTTCTAATTAAATGTGTACCCAATACTTTATGCTGTTCATCTGCAAGCTCGTGTGATGTTATGTTTATTTGTAAAATGATGCGTTCCCAATCTGTTTATAAGATGCAAGTGTATTCACTTATTTTTTAACTTCCGTTGAGGGACCAAATCATTTTTTTGGTAATCTCATTTCTAAATAATTGGCAACATGAGGTACTTTGATTGCTTTGTATAACTGTAATTGTTATGCATTTAAATACATTATTTTGGGAGGAGCAAGTACATGAAAATAAAAAACTACAATGCTGAAGCACAATCTTTATTTGTATTACAGTTATATACATATGTACAGTATATGTATTAGAGACGTTTATGGACATGGGCAGAACTGAACAAGCTGGTGGAGTATAAATAAGGAGTCTATAAATACATCGCATGACAAGTCTGAGATTCTATAGCCAATGTGAATTATTAAAAAGCGAGTTACATTTAAAGGTAAACTCACAAGAGTACATGGAGCACTCGTGCCCTGCCCTAACCCTTGAGCTGTGGAAGCAGATATATGCCAAAATAGATATGGCACTCAATCTCCAAACTGGAAATCGTTAAAAAAAATTGTCTGTTAAGTAGGAGTGCAAAAATGCATAGCCTGTCACACTTCATACTCACTCTGCACATGTACGAAGATGATCTTAAACTGGTACAACACAGCACAGAAGAGTGGATCTGAGTGGGATTTACCAGCCCACATGCTAATCCACCAGGCTAATCCAATAAGTGCCCGGAGGGTCTTCAGATGAGGACTGCCTCAAGATTTTTGTTTTATTGATATCTGCCCAATTTAGCATCAACTCTAGAGTTAACAACATTTATCCTGCTGAAGGTTAAAACAACTCTAATACCAATAGAGCAGTGATCCTCAACCAGTGGCTTGTGAAGAACACAACCAACCCCATGGATGTTGCTCCCTGTGGCCTCAATTCTTGGCTTGGAAACAAGTTTTGGTTACATTAAAACCCAGTTAATGGCCAAAAAGAGCCCCCATGTAGATCCCCAGGTACTTTTCTCATGCTTGATTTGCTTCCCAAATCTTTTTTTATTTGACTGTGGCTCATGGTTAAAACAGGTTGAATAGCTCTGTCATAGAGTAACATTTCACCAGATTGTGCCCACTATCTTTTGGTTTCTTATAACAGGAATCCACTTAATGTCTTCTGATTCCTTGGCCACTGGATCACATTTTAGGCTCACAATCTGAGATATAGCAACATTTACTACTTTCCTCAGGTAATATATTTCATAGTAATCCAGGATCAGGGACCTTATAAGAGTGCTACAAAATAGAAGACAGTCTAATGATTTACCACACAATGTACAGAGAGAGAAGTATCTATTACTTTAGCTTACAGTGTACATTTTTGATATATTAATTTTCTGCACAGAACTACTCACATTGTTTTCAGGTAAAAACAAAAACTTTTATGCCATAAAAAATGATACAAATACTGGCACAGTGTTATATTTTCAAGGAGTACATTGCATGCACACATTCAAACACTGCGAGGTTCACTGACTAATTCATAGAATTACATCTGGATCAGTGGTGCTGTCAGCTATTATATTTGGCAGCATCCAATCAAGTTAGCTTGCTGCAACTCCTTATAAAATGAACACCTATAAGTATCACTTAGTCATTTGAGATAACAATGTGCTAGTTTATTTACAATGTAATATGTAAGAACACAGTAAAATCCCAGCTCTTTCTCCAGCAGGATAACCAATGCTCCTGTAAAACATGCATTCTTGACTGGTTGCTTAAAGGTAGCTTTTGTGACCATTTGTTCTTTGGGAGTTATTTATAAAAAGCTAATATAATGATGTACATTATTTACATTAACTTTAACCTATTTAATGTAGCCCACTATTATTATTATTATTAACATGTATTTCTATAGCGCCAACATATTGCGTAGCACTTACTATAGAATCTACTGTAAGTTTGTAAGTTTGACCATGTTCCCACTATAGACACTCCCTTGATCTGCCCATTAAATAGGAACCACTGGGAGATATGTACTTATTCATTCCCCCAACCTTTCCCTCTGGGCCTGATCATATATCAATGTGCTCTACTTATTATAGTGAAAACATGACCTTCTACACCAATCACTAAAGATAGTGAAGTTTGGCTTATAGATCTACAAATAAACCTTTGATAGCTGCTAAACAGCATTCCCAAATGGGAAAAAGACTGAAAACTGGTTTTATGGTCACAAAGCATACAGCTTGTTTATTATGGCAGCATGCAAATCCTCTGTTCCTCATTTAAACTTTTCCAGTAAGTTACCAAATGTAGCACTGTAATTGTGTACAGAGCTCTGCACAAGACTTTTGAGTGAGAAGAACCTTTCCTCATCTATACGTGAAACAGATGGAGTCATAGGAAGGAACCCCATAATCACAGAATATTCGTTAGGCTAAAATGGAGATTGAAATATCAGGTGCAATACTAGTTTTCTTTCCAGGTTTCCCTCTGCTTTAAAGAGTTGTTTTTGCCATTTCTGAGTTTACTCATTTACTAGAAGTTCATGGCCAAGCCTAAGGGGTAGTGTGCATGTTGCAGAGTAGAGTTGGTGCCTGCTGGATCATTAAACTTTTATTATTTGTTCAAGAAAGTACCTTTTATATTGCCATTTTATTTACATGCATACGTATAATGATACATGTTTACACTCTAGATCTCATTTACAATGTAACTGCTATTTTTTGCACTGTTCACCCTGCACTGTGCTTAGTTGTCATATATGAGATCTTAGCTCTGCAGAATGTAATCCAAAGATCTGCTTGTCCCCATGAATACAGAGCTGTCTTCTTTCAGCAGTGCTGCATTCATAAGGTGTTAACATAGGTTGTAGGCACCCACTATCCTGTCAATACACTTGTGTGTCATTCCAACATTAAATTTAGGAACATTCAGGCAAAACGGGACCCCTTTAGAAGCCATATTCATTAAAAATATAGTTCCTTTATTTAAATGGCATTTCAAATACATATCTTTCTTCTGCAACACAAGCTGATGACCAAGTGCTGCCATTACATAAAACATGCAGGGTTTGAAATTATAGACATAAAAATGCACGTAATATTTTCAGTGGATCTGGCATGTAAGGGAGTTCAGGTTTGTACTGATGACCAAGCGAAGCCGTTTTACAAAATATGCAAAGCTTGAAATTATAGGCATAAAAATGCACATAATATTTTCAGTTTATCTGGCATGTAAGGGGGTTCAGGATTGTACCGATAACCAAGTGCTGCAGTTTCACAAAACATGCAAGGATTGAAATTATAGACATAAACATGCACATAATATTTTCATGTTTGTACCTCCATAGTACTGAATTTAGTTGAGTGCCTTTCCAGTTGTTGGGGCTGTTTATTTGTAGTCCATCTGTATTTCTGTAAGTATTCTGTAAGTTTTAATTCAGGCGTACCATTTTTAACCACCCAACAGAAGTTAAAAGGTAAAGATTGAAAATAATAAGACATTTTCACAGAAAGTTTTTTGGGATTTTCTAAATATACATAATAGACAGGGGGTAACTACATAGGAAGCAGGGGAGACCAGGAGTATAAAGGGCACAGTAAAGCCTTAAATAATGAGCATTTTCAATATATGCTTGTAGAATACCTCAATTTACTAGTGTTTTGGGGCCCTCAATATAATTTGCTAGGCAACCCAGTAAAAAAATGACATTTTAGCTGAATCTAATGTGACTAAGGCAAGGCTGATGAAGCTTCATGTAAGTTAAGAAATTCATGAACCTGTTTTGTGTTATGTGCTTGTCATTAACTTTCTACTCACCTAATAGTTATGTAGGTACAGAGTTAGTATAAGATGAAAAGACAACAGTCAATCGAGCTCGACCACTCCAATTAACCCATAGTGCCAGATATCATCCAAGCAGCCATCTCTTTGATGCATATTTATTAAACAGCAGCTTATGCTGCTGAACAGATGAAAATGACTGCTCCCATGGGTCTCAGTGGCTCAGTGCAGTATCCAATAGCAATCAATAAGATACTTGCTTTTAATATTCTACCATTAGCAGCCTGATCAAAGAAATTCGCTGATTTGTTGGCAGTAGGGAAATTTTGCCTGGTGTTTGAGAATGAGACCCACTAGTGAGTTGTGGTGGATACACCACTTAGACACACATGGATTAAAGTACAAAGTAGGCTTCTTTGACTTCTATCAAACTCACTTTATATATAGCTGCAAGTATGATGTGCCATTCTCTATGTTCTTTGTTGTATTGCTGTGCCAAAGTTTGTTGTGTTCTGACTTTAGGATATATTTTGGCTTTGGGCTTCATGTTTACATTTTAGCTGCCCTTGTAGATTGTCAGCTCTGGGCAGACAGGATTATAACTGACTGGCCTCACACCAATTTACACGATACTACAAGAATGTGGAAGGGCTTTGGTTTATGCAATATTATGGATAACAGATACACACAAACAGAGCAGTGCTCTTCCTTTGAGGCTCTCAGAGGGCTGGGCCACTTGAAATGAATTCCAGAATGATGCAGTCCTATACAGCATCCCCAAGTGAATTAGTGCTGCCTTCTTATGGTCTGACAGTTGGTTTTCACGCCAACTGCACTTGCTCCCTTTTAGCTATGGGGATGCAGGGTGGCTGGTAAGTGTTGTCATAAGTGATATTTATACTGATTCTTTTAGCTTTTCACCCCTTAGGAGACACTCTGGGGTCATTATCTGGCTAGATCCCAGACAGCCACTAGTTTGTCTCATATGTGTTGCTCTGAGGCTTCTTGCTTGCAGGAACTCCTGTGTGCCATCAGTGGTTATTTGGCTTTTCCGGGCAATTGAAAATAAACAGTATGCTATCATTCATTACATATTCAGTTGTGCTCGCTGCAGTGCTGTGGAAAATGATTGCTGCAAGTGTCTGTGGCCTCCACCTCCAAACAATTTTTTAGTAAGTATAAGTCGGTGGTACGCATTTTTATTTGTTTATTCCAGCTTAATTTAAGTCAAATACATACAGATATGTTGAAAGTTGTGCATACAATCATCATAACATATGTACAGTCATTATAAGCATGAACAATGTCATTGTCAGTAAGATCTGTTCTTTATAACCTACTTACTATTATTTAACTTATAACAAACCATGAACTAACTGATACCAACTAGTACGGATCATTAGCAAGCTTGTTAAACGTTATTCCCTTCATACTTTTACAGGGCTCTGGGAGTATTTGTACTAAGGAGATTGATCTATGTTGTTGATTTGTTTTGTCTTTCTATATAATCTTGGTGGTATGCGTTTTTTATTTTTTTGGACTTAGGTTAAGAGATGGTGTATACTTTTTCGAATAATTGTAAAATAAAAAGGAAAAAAAAGTATTTGAACAGGACACTAGCTATTATTTATTGTCAATATATAGGTTTTGAAAAAGTTTCCCGAAAGCCTTGTATTTAAAAGGGAGCTATCCTATTATAAGTAAAATTTATTTAAATTAGGTCATTCAATTTCTGCCTATTCTACATATGTCAGGGAACTGCTAGGTTGCTGCTGAGAATGCCCCACAAAGAGTAATAAAAACAGTTACATTTACGTGTGACCAGTTTAGGTTTTACTGCTGAAACTGATAGTTTTCAAGCTTAACTCTACATAGGCAGTAATCACTCCTATGCTGTACCTAAAAGCAAAGAAATAATGCCTGGTGCACAGAATATGGTAATCCCTCATAATATTTTAAATATTTTTAATATAAACCCTAATTATAACTATGGTAACATTCCCCTTTAAAGTCACAAATAATGTATATACCTCATGAAACAGTGTGGTAGAGCTAACTTTGGATTGGCCCGAGAATTATCATTTCAGTTTAGCTATAATGTCTAGTTATTTTCTGCCAACCAACACCCTTAAATTTTTTAAGAAGTGAAAATTGCAACAAATTCTCAAACCAGTTTTATTTATACCCAACCAAATCCACACTGGCACCTAATCCACATTTTTTTTTATGGACAGCTGGCACATTATTACATTGCTAAAGTGGGGATGTTTAAGTAAAATTCCTGTGCAAATCATTTGGGGTGCATCAAATGAATCCTTGTAAAAACAGTCCTCAATGCTCTTTCTTTTTTTTCTTATTTCTCTGGGAGTATAGCACTTAATTAAAAGTTGGCAAGCAATAAGCCAGGTAGCTTTTATAGTATGAAAAATAGAAAGGGTCTGCAATCATAGACTGCCTGCAGGGCAAACAGCTTTCAAGACCCTTTCTTCTGGGGCCGTTCTTCAATGAGACAGTGCAGGGCCAGGCTTATTACAATATTACTGCTCAACAAATTTGATAAATGAGCTTCTGTGCTCTGTATCGGTCAAAACTGGGACTTTTTTAAAGTCCCCACAAAATAAATAAATCAATTCCCCAATGGAAAATTACCTTAGTTAAGCAATTGTGGAGCAACTTTTCACACAGTAATAAGCTGAATACGTTAAATATATTAAAAAAAATCCACGTTGCAAGTTTCCAAACAAATAAAAAGTCAAGCTGTTTAAAAACCTGCATGTACGTTCTTCACATATTTAGCAAAGAAGCTTTTAAAGGGAGAAAAGGAGTGAGAGAACAAGAACCCCTTTATCTGGCGAGCAAACATGACAGTCTTTATGAGGGACTGTTTGCCTTAATGATCCTGTTATGGTGCATACCTCAACCCAATTAGTGTCTAACCTGAAGGGGGGCTGACAAGTATCTACTTATGGATATTTCTGAAAAAAAGGTATAAATTTAGCCATTATAGTTTTATTTGGCTGCATGTTGCAGCACAATACATTTTTTTTTCTTTGTGTAATTTCCATGATTTTGGAAAGAAATAAACCACAGGTATGAATATACTGCCCTATAGTTATATCACCAGCTGAATCTTTCAGTATGTTTTAAAACACTTTAACGATCATCTTACTTTTTTTTATGTTTGCGTTTTATGATTCCGTTTTCTTTGGCGGATATTTGCACCTTTTGGAAGGGTGTAAAAGAGAAATGTGTTCTGCAGCTAAGCTGGGTTTAGGGTTAAACTTGTAGAATAAAAATTGAAAAACCACAAATCTAATGGGATTTTATAAAATGTTCCCTTAGTGATTACTCTGGCTTTATTGTGGATATAGGATCAATGGGCAACATTTATTGTAAGAAAAACCCAAGCCGCCTTTAAGTGGAGTGTTAAAGCCTAATGTATTAAGTAGAAGGCCGAAGTGTGCAATAGCACAGAAGGCATCTGTTATTAAAGTAACATGTGGCCCCTTTGTGAACAGATTCAGTGGAGTTTTGCACTTTGTCCCCATAAATGCCATTGATGTAAGTAATGAAACCTGACTGTCGGAGCCATTTTTAATATCAAGTAGGTATGGAGTGGACAGGTCAGGTACATCATCAAACATTGAGGAGGAGGGATGAGAAGTATGTTACTTACTTGGGGCTGTAAGTGGCAGGCAAGTGTATAGCTAGTACTCCTTGGCGACCACCACAGATCACCACAGATCAATCATCTACTTCTTCGTCTTTTTTTATTGCTGGGGCAGATGGATTCCCAGTTGAATGAAAAAGTTGGCTTTTGTGTTACAGATACAGGTTATTTTCTCTATTGCACACCCACATTATAAAGGAAGAATTAGGAAGAGAATTGCTCCTTGATGCTTGCTTAGAAACTTGGGGCAGTTCTCCTATTAGCAGAAACTGCACCCGAATCAGGTAAGTAAAGGATACCTGAGATTTGGTAAAGGTTAGTAAAGGTATACTTGTGCTTGCATAGGCTGTGCCATTTATACATAAATATACTATACTTTCAGTTAAACAAATGTGATCTTCACAATCAAATGTCCAATATCCAGTTCGTGAATTGAAACTTCCTGATCATCCCCTCTGTGCAGGAGTCCCAAATCTGATATAGAAGTAGTAGAACTACAAGGAAGTGCCCATTACTTGTGTCATTTCTACTTTACCACAACACTCATTGAGTCAGCCTACCAGCTATAGACCAGTATTAAGCCAAATGGAAAGGAATACAAGTGCATATGGTCCTGCAGCAGATCTCCACACACCCCAGCAGTGAAAAAATAGTCCAATGCTCCACATTTTGGACATAAAACATGGAAGCCAGTATATACTGTAGCAAATTTTAACAGATGAATAAAACACTAAGGGGTAGATTTACCGAGGGTCGAATTTGAGGGTTAAAATAGATTTACTAAGGGTTGATTTCAACCATTGGAATAGTTGGGAATAGTGTGGGAAGTAAAATCCTTCAAATTCAAATATTTTACCGCAATTCGTTTGGTCGAATGATGGAATAGAGAAAATTCAATTGATCGATAAAATAATTTGAAACAATCGATTCGAACGATTTTGACCAAATTTTTTTATTCAATCAAAAATAATTAACCCCAATTCGGTAGCTTTGATCTGGCGAACTAGGCAGTCGAATAAAAAGTAAAAAAAAGTAAAAATTTAAAGGGGAAGTAATTTGAATATATTTTTATTCAAAATATTCGAATAATTCGATTCGATTGAATTTTCAAAATTCACTGGTCGAATCCTTCATTTTAATTTAGTAAATCTGCCCCTAAAAATAGGTTACTTACAAATGACCCAATAAAAGTATATCATGTAGAAAAACAGATTACTACAATTCAGTCCAAAGCGTTTCACATGATTAGCTGCCATGCTTCCTCAGGGACAGAATTCTTCCCTAATGAAGCATGGCATCTATACTTTCTAACTGCATATAGCAATCATGTTATCTTGATGAATGGCCAGTCACACTTCTTTGCCTATCTTACTGACCAGCATGATGCAGATGGATAGTCTAGGAGAGGGGTCCTGAACCTTTTTTTACTGGTGAACATATTTAAACGTAAAAACGTTGGTGAGCAACATATGGGTGCAAAAAGTTCCTGGGTGGTGCCAAATAAGAGCTGTGTTTGGCTATTTGGTAGTCCCTATATGGTCTGACATCCCACATGAGGATCTGTTTGGCAGTACACCAGGTTTTTATGCAACCATAACTTGCACCCAGCCCAGGAATTAAAAAATAAGCACCTGCTGTGAAGCCACTGGGAATATAATCCAAGGGGTTGTGGGGCTACATGTTGCTCAGCCACAGGTTGGGGATCACTCTAGGATGTAACCAATGGACTTTCTTTACAGTGTATGCAGCAATACCATGTGTGGTGGAGTTTACTGTGTTTTCTACTGCATGGTGTAAGGCAGCGCATGCCTGCTGGCGAGGGAAAGCAGGGGTTGTGCATTCAACTGCAGGGAAATTCTTAAATAATCTGCCTTAGAGGTATTAGGTTGGCAGAATCTATGTATTTGACCACAGAGGCAGTGGGAAATTTGAAGCCCCTGAGGTTTCTGGAAGTCTTCATTTTCTCCCAGTGAGAAAAACCATTCCATTTAATTTCTTCACAATACTTACCTGGTCATTTATTGACCAACCATAAATAACTACATTTCTAACTTCTGCCCTTTATATGACTGATAAAAGGTAATTATGTCATCATACATGCTTAACTTGCAATGTAGATTTTTTTAAAAATTATGTTGGCCTGATTTTCATGAACTCACAACTAGACTAAGCAAACTTTGCATCTTTATTAACCCAAAGCAAGATGCAAATCAGCTTTATCTCCAGGAATAAAGTAGGGCTATTGTATACAGATGAGAAATAAAGGAAGGGGTCACATCTCCAGAGAGTTCTGTGGGGAAAAAAAATCACATATCTAAAGAAAGTTTTTGGACACTTTTTCCATGAAGTTTACTTTGTCTTTAAACTCAGTATTTAGATATTCTTAAAAAAAAATCATTCTAATCTTTATTTGACAATGCCTAGTCTCACTGGGGTTATCAGTTAAGTCATGAATTACTGTGGCTCCAATTGCAGCAGTGGGAAAACACATTTTTATATAATACCAGAAGAAAAAGTGGAAGTCAACGATTGATATCAACACAATCATAGGAAAAGTATCTAGAGGCGCTGGTAGCATGATTTCATTTTATAACTTCTTACAAAGTGAAGGCTGAACATTTGGCTCCAGTACCAGCATGACATAGCAATTGCATTGTTTCAGCTTCTCTGCACAAATATATCTATAGATCCCATAAAAGTGTTTCACTTATAACTTATCCTGTTGTTGGTCTTTTTGACATTATGTGGCCTGATTTGTTTTAAATTAAATTATTGACTTATGAAAAGTCCCTTATTGTGTTTTGTGTTTCATGATAATTGCTAAATGTTTCTGACATCAGTAAGGCACTGGTGCTACAAAACAGCGGTGTAAACTGATGCTAAAGATATATTAAATAGACACAGTTTAGTAAATATAATCTATTTAATTTCACAGTGCACCGAAAGAACGTGTTTCTGCTTCTCGTTTACTTTGGAGAAGAAATTGTTTACTTTCTTCACCCCACTCTTCTTTTATGATGGACTTGACCTTGCCTGTCCCTTCCATGCAAGAGCAATTTCAGCTTTTCTCCCTAACTTTAAGAATAAAGCTGGAAAGGTTCACTGGTTTGACCAGGTCACCACTCAACATCATTGCTCAATTTGGCTTGACTTAATGAGACAGATACAAATGTGTGGGCAAATAATCTGATGGCAGGGGGACATCCAGAGATTCCAATAATAAACCATATCTGCCATCTGACAATTGACATTGATTTTTGAATGTGTCCTCATCAAATATGGTCAGGAATCTCAGGATTGTGGTAATTTTGCACCAATAGGGAACATATACCCTTTTCATTCAGTTGGGCTTATGTAGAAAAGGTGCATAAACACTATCTGAACTTCCAGGAATAAATGTATTCTTCTTTTACACAGATATACCATTTTCCACAGACTGAAATAAAACCAGGATAGTCTGTGTACCCACTGTAACCATTCCACCCCCCCCCCCTTTAGGATTACAGTATATGCAACCTCTCCCTCATCTTGTTCAAGTATGAAGTGGTGGATTCTGGATATTGAAGTCCCACTGCTTTCCAGAAAATGTGCAAACTACACATTATGGAAATCAGAGGGATGTCAGGTCCCAGTATCCATCGCTTAACAAGGTGCACATGGTTGCATTACACTGTGAGCCTAAGGGGATTGGGGCATTGGTCCCTGGGAGCACACAGACTAATCACTGCATTGTTTTAAATTCATGTTCTTACAATATGCATGCTAAGCTGTGCATACAAACGAATAGCAAATACTAGTAAATTATTTTATAACAATAAAATGAATATACAGTATTTTTAAAAGGAAAAAGTGTGTCCAGAACTATCTTTTTCTCAGATTATGAAGTAATTTCTTTGTGTATGTACAGAGCATATGTTCTAGGTGCAAGCCTGAAGTTACACCACGTACAAGTCAAAGCTCAATACATAACACGTACAGAGAAGGCATGGATGGATTTCCAGAGAGATGTGTCCTTAGCTGCACTTGTAAGCAATGGAAGACATGTTTGTTATTAATACTTTCACTTTTTCCTGCAATTATCTTACCAGTGTAGAGCAAGATAAACAACTGCCATCAGAAATCTGAGACACCTTGAAATCTACATGTCTATTAGTTGCACAGAGAGTGTCAGCAACTTTTATGGCACAAAACAGCACGTTGTGCAGTTTCGCTGGTTTCCTAAACTGTATGAAAGCTCTTTGGTTTTGACATGAAACTACAGAGTCCAAGTTGATGATTTTGCAATGCTCTAAGTTTTGCTAACCTGAATATAGTTTACTATGGTATGGAGCTCCATTCCAGATATAAACTACTCACCAACATAATGACACCAACATAAAGGGGAAAAATACCAGCCCTCCTATAATAATTATTTTTCCCCTATTGGTGACACTGGCAGCAGGTATCGTTTTTCCAAATGGGCTGGTAAAATACAGACCAGGTGTCGATCCAACTGCCGGGAAAATTATGCCAAATTTGTATATTGAAACCATTTCACCATCAAGGAGTTTCCAGTGGGAAAAATAGTATCAATGCAATTGGGTTGACTGGAGCTGATTAATTTACCCATAGACAGGCACACAACTGGAAACATCCATAAAAATATAAAAAAAATTATCCTGCTTTCTCTGTCATCATGCAAAACTCCAAAACTTTATTTAAATGAACAGTAAAAATTAAAAGTGTTTTAAAGAAATTCAAATATTGTTGCTATGCATTGTTAAAAGCGAATTTATGAATTTCACGTGAAATCATCGAAGTTCGATCGAATTCGATCGAACAACGATCATACAAATTTTTCGTGAAATCGTAAAGTAAAATTTGGCCTCTTTGATCATCGAATGATCGGATATTCGATAATTGGATCATTCGATGATTGAAGGATTTAAAATTTTAAAGTTATTCGACTGCCTACTTCGCCAGATTGAACCTACTGAATTGTAAGAGAAGAATATGGGAAGCTCCCCATAGGCTTCTGAGGCTAAGTCCTGCTCGAATACCATTCGTACGATTGGAGCGTTTGTTCGTTCGATCGTTCGAATCGTATGAATTTTTCTGACTCTCGAAGGAAATTTCACGATTTTATCATGAAATTGAGTGATCGGTATCCGATCTACGAATTCATGTTTTAGGCAAAAAGCCTAAAACAATTCGATAAGCATTCGATGGTCGAATACTTATCGAATTGTGAATTTGGTCGAGCTAATTTCTGGGAGTAATAGTAAATTTGTCCCTATGTGTTTTCTTCAGAAAAACAACTATATTTTATGTAAACAGGCTAATAAAAAATAGGGTTAAAAAGGAGAAAAGGCACAATCTACTTAGCAGATAACAGATAAGCTCTGTATTACAATACAATTGGATTCTACAGAGAGCAGCTTGAATTAACTTGTGCTTTGAATGGCTGCCCCCATGGCCTTCGAGCAACTTGTTTATATAAACTAGTAGTTTCTAAAGCAAACACAACAGTTGTAAGGCTAAGGCCAGACGGGGAGATTCGGGAGCATTTTGTCTCCTGGCGACTTCTCGCCGCGACTTGTAGCCCCCGAACCTCCCCGAATAGCGAAGTACCCAAGCGCACCGGCGTTGCTTGAAAATGCCGGCGCGTATTCACACGCGTATTCACACGCGTATTCACACGGAGCGGCGAGGCAATTTGGAGCGATTTCAAAAATCGCGCTGCTCCGTGTGAATACGCGCCGGCGTTTTCAAGCAACGCCGGTGCGCTTGGGTACTTCGCTATTCGGGGAGGTTCGGGGGCTACAAGTCGCGGCGAGAAGTCGCCAGGCGACAAAATGCCCCCGAATCTCCCCGTCTGGCCTAGCCCTAACAGTGCAGGGGAACAGTAAATTATATTTTAATTACTTTAAAACACATCCATTTTTTGGTGTCACTGTTCCTTTAACTCCCAAAATAAAGGGTAAGATAAAATGAGCCAAATTAATGATAAAAAGCCCTAAAATCATTGTCACAAGCCTGTTGTCCTTTGTAAGACTTTTGCCGGGTTTTATAGTGGGCAAGTTATTGCTTGCGCTTTATTCATTGTATTTTACGTTCAAAACTCAATAAGAGCATAAGAGCAATGCAGGTGTATATACAATAATTATTAAACATGGGCATAAATATGACATAAGTATGATGGTGACTATTGAACTGACTTTTATTTAGCAATCACTTAGACATTTTTAACCAAACCACTAAGCTATAGCAACCAATCAGTAATTTGTTTTTTTAACTCACTGGAGGATAATTAGTAAAAGTCAAAATATGAATGCATTCCCTAGAGCAAATGTGCCTACTATTAGTAATTGGGTGACACTATTGATATATATGCCTTTATCAGCTAGGGCATTAAAACAATGTCTAGTTTTTTTTGGTTCTAGCATCTAGACAATTCAGGTCCAAATGCAATAACTCTTGAATAGGTACTGAGCTCTTGCCATAAGAAGTATGGTGGTAAGTACAGTTGGGAAAAAAAATATTTGACACAAATTGAATACTCCATTATTTTGAAAGGCCCAACTGTCTAAAAAAAGATACATTCACATGCATGTGGGCCTGTTCTAGTCATGGTTATTTTTCTGTTACCTCTCCTCCAAAATATAGTCAGGGGGTACCCTAATATAGTGTGCTACCAGTGTTGTATACAGATGCCCATCAACACAGAAAATCTCATGTATTTACTTAAGTGCGACAACCAATCATAGATAGCTTTACAATGCCAATTGTCTGAACAATAAGCTATTTAAAATATGCAGCAATCAATGGTGACTACACATTAGCTAACGACAGATATATCTATGCCTTCTATCTCACACTAGAGGACTTCCTTCTAACATGGTGTACTTCTATTAAGGAACATGGTTTAATTTTTATCCCTTTTTAAAATTATTTCTAAGATGTTATTTTTAGTCCTTTAATATCATACCGGTTATATCTAATATTACACTGTCACATCTATATCATGGATATAGCCTCTATCCATCTTTCTAAGGCCTCCCATGTGTCCATCTTTCTGATGCACATCTATAAGGAGAACTATAAAAACACTGTTGTTCCGAGTTGCCAATTTCAGGCACCTTATCATGAACTTTAATTCTACTCTGAATAGAATGTTATAATGTTACTTAGTGTACCAGCCAAGAATGCACTCAGATGGGTTGCGAATGCAAACTATTTCATACACAAGCACGTTTATGGATTTTTGAGGTTGTAAAAGGTCCAAATGAAAAGGTCGGTTGGGAGTATGACTGCATCCCAGCAGTGATTGACAGGCGCAATAGGTTTCAAAGTGCAATACCCTGCGGTGTACAAATGGTACCCATGTATGGGCCAAAATGTTAAAATCACATCAGATGGCATGCCCATCCCTTTTGCACAAATAAATGTTTGTTTGGGATGGAATATCACAGCAGATCATGTTAAAGCTTAAAAAAATACTTTATCACATTTTCAAAGGCTCATCACAAACAAATATAAAAAGTTACACATAATTGTGCTGACATTTTCCCATTAAGCAAACATGTTTACCATTTTCGTAAGTGGAAAAACACTAACGTCTACAGGAACTGATGACCGTTACCGCAGGATTTGTGCGGGTGAAAAGAAGCGAACGTATTCAGACCTGACTTATGGTTTTCCAGGGCTGTTAAAGTGCCAGCCAGTTCAACAGATAAACCTAACATTTTTGCATAGAAGGGAAAATAGTTTCAACATACACGCTACCATTAAAAACATCTACACAAGTTCATTTTTATTTGGGTTCTGGCAACATGGCATGAAATATAAATGGGATACTTTTATTATGTACAGATAATCTCCTTGTTTATTATTGAAGTGTTTAATGAGCAGTCATTAAAGGAGATTCAGAAAGGCTTTTGCTACAACTACTAGATTGTCAGGCAAGACCACAGAATGTTTCTTTGTGGTGGGAATTTATAATAGTATCTCAATTTCAGTTTACTTTTAACTTAAACACTTTGTAGAGTGATTATTTTTCTTCGGCATTGTAAAACATTCATTCTCTGTGTTTATCCTGATGAAAAGCTCAAACTTGCTCCTGACAGTTAATGTAAACACGATACATCAAGGAGAACAAGAAGCACTGAGAGGGAGCTTTTAAAACCTGTCCCACTTAGCACCATATACAAGATTCTCAATCATCCTAAATGTTCAGGCGGAGTGTTTCTCATAATTTCAGATCGATTTATTAGCTCTCCCAATTCACTTCAAAGAACTAGCTTAAATTGGGTAATGAGACCTTCCCAAAATATATAGGTTTCAAATAATATACCAAAAAAGGGGAGACTATATCAATTGCTTTCTATTTTAATTTTTTACTATTTTTGAAAATTGTATGTTTTAAAAAAAAATATTAGTCTTGTCCTGCTGCCTATCTTTGGTAATTGCTTTCTATTTTAATTTTTTACTATTTATTGCTATCTATTACTGTTTTATCATGTTGCCCCCTTATGTTTCCCCCCATCAGTAATCCAGGTTGGTGACTCTTGGGTTGTTACAATTTGATACATTAGTTGCTCTAATTATTTAAGCTTTATCATAAGGCAACTTTACAATTTGATACGCTAGTTACTGTCAAAGCTCCAAGTTATGGAGTATGCTGAATAGGGGCAGCAGCTGTCGTAGCAGAGAAATGCCAGCAACTAATGTATTGAATCAATATTGAATTGTGACAGTTAAAAGAGTATTCAACCTCAATTACTGAGCTGCTACTGAGAAACTTGGGCTCATCAATTTTACATTTTAAAAAAATGTAAAATAAAAATTAAAAAGCAGTAAAAAAAAGTATTTGTTAGTTGTGTAGTGTAGGTATGGGACCTGTTATCCAGAATGCTTGTAACATGGGGGTTTCTATATATCTCCATACCTTAAGTCTACTAAATGATCATTTAAACATTAATTACACCCAATAGGATTGTTTTGCCTCCAGTATGGATTCATGCAGCTTAGATACCATCAAGAACACGATACTGTTTTATTAATACAGAATAAAAGGAAATTATTTAAATAAAATGTCTATAGGAGATGTTCTAACCTTAATTGGTGCTTTCTGGATAACAGATCCATACATGTGACTGAAGACAACGTGTTTTTGAAGGTGAACAAACACTCTAAATAGAAGTTTAACATCCAGTTAAAAAGTTAACCACAACAATAATAATAATATTAATACATTAAATTACTCCTGAAAAGAAAACTTAGAGGTTCAGGCAAAATGTAGATCCAGGTGAACAAATAAACAATAACATAAAAATTTACCTTAATTGATTACAGTATCCAGCCATCTACTTTTCTACTTAAGGGCCACAGTCCCACAAGTTGGGAATATATTTAATATGTTTTCCCTCTACATATCTTGTACAGGTATTCTGTTATCTGGAATGCTCGGGACCTGTGGTTTTCTCGATTAGGGGGTCTTCCCCTAATCTTCTGGATCTCCATATCTTAAGTCTACCAAAAATAATTTAAACATTAAATAAACCCAATAGGATTTGTTTGCCTCCAATAAGGATTACTTATATATTAGTTGGCATCAAGTAGAAGGTACAGTTTTATTATTACAGATATGGGACCTGTTATCCAGAATGCTTGGGACGTTGGGTTTTCTGGAAAAAGGGTCTTTCTGAATTTTCATACCTTAAGTCTACTAAAACTAAAAATTCAACTATTAAATCCAATATATTTGTTTTGCCTTTAATAAGTATTAATTCTATTGTAGTTGGGATCAAGTACAAGGTACTGTTTTATTATTACAGAGAAAATTATTTTTTAAAATGAGAATTATATGAATAAAATGGAGTCTATGGATGATAGCCTTCTAACAATTCTAAGCTTTCTGGATAATGGGTTTCTGGAAAATGGATCTCATACCTGCAGGCCCGAACTGACTGACTGTGGGTTCTGGCAAATGCCAGATGGGCTGCTGTAAGATGTCATAGACAGTCACTATTTATTGGGCTGGTGAGGGGCTGTCTGGGCCTCTGTGCAGTTGAAATGCCAGGGCCTATTTTAACTCCCAGTCTCTGCATACCTGTACAAAGAAAAAGCAAACGTGTTTTAAAAATATTAATTATTTAATTAAAATGGAGTCTATGAACCTTCCCCTAATTCAGAGCTTTCAGGATAATGGGTTTCCAGATAATGGATCCTATACCTGTAGTATAACCCCATTGACTTTTTATGCACCACAATTAATTGTACATTAATACATTATAACATTAATTGCATTTTTTCGGGGTTGTCGTTTGTAAGAACTTTCGGAACGAATATATTGATAAATTATTTCCACACAGTTATTAATCAAAACAATAAATAAAATATAAAATGTTCACTATACACTGTGCAAAAAACATAGTCATATTACAGTGAAAAAGAGCTTAAGGGGGCAGGTATCCCCAAAACAGTAACATAGTTGGCAACATCAAAATACAACAGTCCAAATACTAAAGTCTACAAGGTTTAGAGGAGAGAGTGGATTTAAAGAAACAGGTTTAAATTGCATGGCAGAAAATTTCTGAGCATAATTTGAGTCTCTCTAGGAAATGGCCACATCACTGAACAGAATTCAGCATCAGCATTAGTCCTGCTGCTATAAATATTTCATATGAACCACCCATATTTAAGATAAATAGCCAACGATTTCCATTACATGACTTTGCCAGATTGATACCAAATATCTGCCAGCTGTGGGTGAGCAGCTGTTTCTCTTCTTTCCCATGTTGTTGCCCCAGAGGTCAGATGTCACGGGGCTTATTCAGCCTCTTGTACCTCACAAGTGCTCTTTATACATCATAAACGTATGTATTTATAGTCGACAATGACAATGACGCTGAGCAGCAGGTCATCTGGCTTTGTAGACGCCGGTTTCAAAGAAACAAGCAGAAATCATTTTCCATGTAAAAAAAAAAAAAAGTTAGCAGGCGAAAAAAAAATCATACAAGATGCAGGCAATTTTTCAGCGTCACTGTGTTTTTATAAACATCGGGAGCAGTGATTTATCATCCCTACTCTTTTCCAAGTGCACACAGGATTTTTATTGTATACATAGGTAGAAAAATACCAGTTACAGCATTTGCTTAGGTCATCAGAGCACAAAGGGAATTCACTCAGTTCAGGTTGCACATGCCGAACACAAAAACCCTATTGCATAATGAGCAGAACATTTTCCAGTTCTTTGCCTCTCTAACATACATGCCCCCAGGTAGAGCCCTGTGCATTCACAGTTTGATGGAATTTGTTTTGCTTTTTCTGGTGATGCTGCCTGAGTTTGCTGTAAATTCTCCCTGATTAGATATCAGTGTAAGGAATACC
>CM044439.1:121327551-121354038 GCA_024363595.1 Xenopus borealis
ACAGTAAATAAACACTGTCAACCTAACTAGCCTTTAGATTGACCCCCATCCAAAGCTTGGGCAATGCTGAGAAGTTCCACAGTTTTGGAACTTCTGCCAAACTTAGGGAGTCATAGCCTTCTAAATGTACCAACTAACATATATGTATCCTGTATATGATATAAACAGTCAGTTAATATGTAGTGCCCTATTAGTAGCCTTTCCAAATAACTTGTCTGACCTAAAATCAGCCTATCGCACAGTTTTAAAAATCCCATCAAATTGAGGAATGCAATGGCTAGTTGATGCAGTCCTTACACTAATCTATTGTATTCCTGTTATTGAGATCCAATAATTGGGAACTAGGGCCACGGTTGGCTCAGCCACCTCAATGTGGGCATATCAGAGAGAGATCCTCTCATTTGTCAACCTTGTCTTAATGTGCTAATGTGTTAACGAGCAAGGTTTTACCTACCAGCTATTCCTGTGTGCTTAGGAATTAGTACCACCATCGGTCTAACATGTTTAATCCTGCATAAAATGTAATTTTGTCAAAATGGCTCATCATTCATTATTATCTCCCATACCCATGTTAAGCCAATGGCGGACTGGGCTGAACCTTGGCTTGTCTCTGCTGAATACACAGTCGTAGTAAAGATGATGCACTCCTTTTTGCTGCCCTGTGTCTCTGCATTGACAGGCATGGCAAATGCCTGTGTGCAGACAAACAGAGCGGATATCAGGCCAAAAATGTGAAACTGTGCTTGAAAATGCATTTCTGCACCAAAATATGTTTTATACATCTGCAACAGGGAGGATGTGGTGCCTCTTGGTGCAGAACCAAGTATGAGTGGAGACCAACTGATCAGCTGCTTTGCAACCTTTATTCATACTCAAGCCAAGAATCAGCCACCTAAATGCAAGTAGCTGGATTGTACTAATTTCAGACTGATTAAAGTTACATTTAATGCAATACAACTCTTTCCAGTGACCAGTTTTTCAGATGATTTAACTTGGGGCTTGTTGGCCAACGCAGTTTGGTGTGACACCATGGCTGTATGAGGTGAGCAATAGTTGTCTATAGGCATAACATTAGAAGAATCATTTTATTATAGAGGTACAGGTATGGGATACATTACAAAAAAACTTTTATCCAGAAAGCTCCAAATTACAGAAAGACTGTCTCCCATAGACTCCATTTTATCCAAATAATCCAAAAATTTTAAAATGATTTCCTCCTTTTTCTCTTTAACAATAACTTTGTACTTGATCCAAACCAAGATATAATTAAAGGGGTTGTTCACCTTTGAGTTAACTTTTAGTATAATGTAGAGAGTGATATTCTGAGACAATTTGCAATTGGTTTTCATTTTTTATTGTTTGTGGTTTTTTAGTTATTTAGCTTTTTATTCAGCAGCTCTCTATTTTGCAGTGTCAACAATTTGGTTTCTAGGGTACAAATTACCCTAGCAACTCTGCATTGATTTGAATAAGAGACTGGAATATGAATAGGAGATGGACTGAATAGAATGATAAGTAATAAAAGTGGCAATAACAATACATTTGTACACTACAAGCTTCAAGGAAAGACGGCACTCTGATCAGGAACAGGTTTATTCGGGATACTGTGCCCTACGCGTTTCGGGAAAACATTCCCTTAATCATAGGCATCACACAATACATTTGTAGCCTTACAGAGCATTTGTTTTTAGATGGTGTCAGTGACCCCCATTTGAAAGCTGCAAAGAAACAGAAGAAAATTGCAAATCATTAAAAAATTATGAAAAATAAATAATGAAGACCAATTGAAAAGTTTCTTAGAATTGGCCCTTCTACAATATACCAAAAGTTAACTTGAAGGTGAACCACTAGTGATGGGCGAATCTCCCGAGATTCGCTTCGCCGAAAAATTCGCGAATTTCTAGCGAAATTCACGAATCGGCGAAAAATTCGCGAAACGAGTCGCGGGACGCTTTTGACGCGCGTCGCATCAAATCACGTCGCGTCAAATCGCGTCGAGTCGCGTCGCGTCAAAAAAAGTCGCGCGACTCGTTTTTTCGGCGAATTTTCGCCAAGCGAAATTTCGCTGGTGAATCGTGAATTTATTCGCCAGCGGCGAATCGCGGGAATTCACCGCGAATTCTGCCCTGACGAATAAATTCGCCCATCACTATGAACCACTCCTTTAATCCTTATTGGAAGCAAAACCAGCCTATTTGGTTTGTTTCATCCTGCATAAAATGTAATTATTTCAATATTGCTTATCATTCATTATTATTTCCGTACCTGTGTTAAGCCAATGGCAGATTGGGCTGCATCATGGCTTCTCTCCCCTGCATTATTTACATAGGCAAAGAGAAGCTGATGCACAACTTTTTGCTGCCCTGTGTCTCTGCATTGACATCTGCCTGTGTGCAGGCACATAGAGCTGGTATCGGGGCAAAAATGTGAAACTGTGAAACTTGAAAATGCATACTCAACAAAATATGTTCTGTACATCTGCAACAAGGAGAATGTGGTGCGTCTTGGTGTAGACACAGTGAGTGGGTAGAGACAAATTGATAAGCTACTTCTTGGCCTTTATTTATACTCAAGCCCCATGTGGCAGTAGCCACCTAAATGAAAGTTGCTGGTTTTCACTGATTACAGATTAATTAAAGTTACATTAAATGCAATACAACTCTTCCTTCCAGTGACCAGTTTTCCAGATGATCTTAGGGTAAGGTCACACCTGGCGATTCTAGGAGATTAGTCGCCAAGCGACTAATCGCCTCTTCTTTGATGCGACTAATGTATCCGATCTGCTTCCCCCTGTTTTGCGCCAGCTATAATGAAAAGTCGCCTGTGGCATGACACACGCATCGCTTCATTTTCCAAAGTCGCCCGAAGTTGCCTCATCAGGCAGCTTCGGTCATCTTTGAAAAGCGAAACAACGCATGTTCCATGTCGCGTGTCGCTTGCTGCATGGCACACTCACCTCGTGACTTATCTCCCAGAATCGCCAAGTGTGCCCTTACTTGGGGCTTGTTATCCAAATAATCCACATTTTTAAAAATGATTCCCTACTTGATCCAAGCTAACATGTAATTGATCCTTATTGGCAACAAGACCAGCCCATTGGGTTTATTTAAAGTTTAAATATTTTTTTTTAGTAGACTTAATGGATGTTTCCATCCGTTATCTGGAAAAGCCCAGGTGCCAACCATTCTGCATAACAGGCACCATACCTGTACCTTAAAACTATGTAACCAACAGTGGTGTTTGGGCCAGGCTGAAACCACTTGTGGTGTATTAGGTCAGTTCTTACCAACAAATTACTCCTGTTGCGGGTTGTACGTGGTGACGAGTTGTGGACAAATGGAGGGACTAACTTTTTCCTGGGCTTCCCCACTGGTAATGTAACCCTCTCCCATCACAGATTTGAGCGACCCTGTGCATGCCCCTACCCCAACCCAAAAGGTGACCCCTCTGCAATTTTCTGCCAAAGGGGGCAAGGGGATTGTGGGTTTCTTAATCATGTCAGAATGAGCAATGGCTAGGTTGGGAGGATTTAGCTTTTGGTCAGAAGTGCATTGAAGATTTGTTGACCCACACAGGAATACAGCAGGAATATGGCCGACCCTTTCAATAAGTAACAAAATTTTACTTGTATAAATGTAATTTTGTCTGCAGTCTATATAGAGAGTTAGAATCATTCCTTACATTGCAAATGCAAATGTATTATTGACAACCAGTGCATTCTATAGCCAGTTCAGAGAATTATGTTTCTTTTATTGACATTTGACCATTATAATGTAGCCTTTTAGGGGTCCCTTAGGATTGTAGGGCCTGGAAGAGTATTAAACCCTGCTCACTCATTACTTTCAATATTATAATGGATTTTTGATTAAAAAAAAGTCTTGATTTCGTTGATATTTTATCATGTTTTTAAATAGGTTATTAAAGCCAAAGAATATATTCTTCCAGAGGTAACTGGACAAATCTAATGCAGTTTGAGATTTTATTTCCTGTTATATTTCAGCATAATGTGAAAATATGGTTTTGGTAAGTAATTACTTATTTAACAATATGGTTTAAATAATATTATAGGAAATGCTCTATTATGATAAAATATATCCTACCTTGAATATAAAAGCTACAGCTGTATTTGTTTGGGTAAGGTTTTAGGGTTATTTAACAGTGGAAGGAATACTAAAGCCTAACTTGGAAGTAAATAAAGAAGAATATAAAAACTGGATTAAAAAAAACATTATTCTGTGGAGAAATTGAAGTTTAAATTGTCAGCGCCTCCTTGTGGATAGCTTGATATTAATTCTTTTTTCAGTGAGGATGTAGATATTTCTTTTTTTTTTTTTAATTATGCAGACATCCTGATGCATGTATCCTGTTTATACTGCTTCATACAGTATTTATTAAGGATAGCATACATACAGACACACCCGTTCCAATAAAACAAAACTGGAATATACAGTATAAAAGATGAAAATCATTTGTTCCCCCCAAAACAGATTTCAATGATTTTTAAAGTTATTTGCAAATATACAGTATTTCCCTTTTTTGTTGTCTGACAATGGAACGGGAATCAGGTCTCTCATCGTTTTACATTAAGAATTTGTAACTAATGTATATCGGAAAGTTGATTAGAATTATATTTTCTTTCACTGTGGTACAAAAAAAAAAAGGTTTTCGCGAAGGACTCCTTTAAATCATCACAAATTTGGAATACTGATACAAAAATGATTGACTGATAGATGAGACCCTTTATATTTCAGATCAGCTATAGCTCCCAGAATAACCAAGCTTCATTACCTTTGATTTTGATTATAATTTAAAGAGAATTGTGAGCCCCCATTTATCCAGCAAACTGCAATGTCTGCTATCTGCTTTCTAGTAAAGTAGGAGTTGATGGGCTGAATTCTGAGAGAAAAGCACAATTAGATTATTTACTTAATAGCATGCAAACCCCTAAAAAAGAGGTGCATTCTCTTTGGTAGCTGTGGGGAAAATGTATTTATACTAAGACCCCCCCTTGGACTTAAATATATGCACTTTCTTTTTGCATAAATGGCTTCACCGTGTGCACTGTAATGCAAAATACAAATAAATAGTATCTGAGACTCAATTCTCTACTCACTATAATGCACTGACAGCTATTGGGGAAACATTTATATATGGGGGCTGGGCAGCAGTGTATGCCCCAAAGTCAGAATGATATTGCTCATATAAAAAGTCAGTGTTGGAGAGTAAATACCTTGAGACTGCACAAACTGTTTAGCATGTATAGGTATTGCCCTCTATTAAACAGCATTAAGATAGAAAGCTAAAGTTGTTTTCTTCTTATGAACTAAATGTTCTTTTTATAGCCTGACAGCTTAGGTCTGTACTAGCTGCATGCAGAGAAACTTTTTATAGAAGCGTAAAGCAAGAAGGTGGTTTGCCGCAGTTTATGTATAACATGTATAGAAAACAAAACATAATGAAAATTTGATATTCTTATTCCATGGGTAAAATTCCTGAGAAGCAGTCAAACAGCTGGCACTTGGGTGAAAAGAAATAGAAAAAGTCAATTAATTGGAGTTTAATTTTAGATCTGTAGAGAGAGATATATTTTTGGAAGCCGGCAGAGAAGCTCATTTCACTCCAAACAGTGGTATCAAAATCATCCTCCAAGTTCAGCGCATGATTCATGCATTAAAAATAAATATCTGTCAAA
The DNA here is from genome assembly GCA_024363595.1 of Xenopus borealis. Taxonomy (NCBI): domain Eukaryota; kingdom Metazoa; phylum Chordata; class Amphibia; order Anura; family Pipidae; genus Xenopus; species Xenopus borealis. The sequence goes on from CM044439.1 coordinate 121,333,244, forward strand.
TCACACAATTACTCCAGATTCAGTTATTATGCAATGAAATAAAAAGTAAATAGGAGACATCTGCTGCAAAGTGCTGTAGAAATGCAATTGTTCTCAGGTTACCTCCTTAGCAATTCAAACTAATTTGTGGCAAAATTAATCAAAATGAGCTAAACACTTTACTCAAAACAGCAGCTTGAGGGGGATGAAAGAGCATAATAACAGAAGTATAAGGGTCAGTGGACAACAAGGCACGGAAGGGAAGCTGCCATGGCTGGTGGAGTAAAACCAGCCTGTGCACAAAATCTTACACAAATTCACTTTCTGCCATTGTAATGGTCTTTGCACAACTGTAAACATTTATGAGATGAACAATCATTTCATTCACCCATTTAATGATAATCAGGTTGGTAGCTACACAATGCAAAGCTCCCAGAGCCACATTCCCAATACATAACAGCAGAGCAACAGAATGATCTCCACTCAACCATAGGAGCAGAAATCAGTTACCATAAAGTAGAGCTTCCCAAACTGTGGTGTGACTTCCTCCATGGAGCCCATGTGATCCATGGAGTATTAGTGTGTGTGTGTGGGGTGGGGGGCAGCATGAAAGCCACAGTACACTGTGTATAAAACTGTGTAAGGATTTTATCTCCATTAGCTCTTGGTACTGAATTATTGCTGCAATCCCAAATGTATGGCATTCATTTAAATATAAGGACAACAAACTTTATAAATACACCAATTATTTTCCACCAACTTTTACATTTTTTATGTACAATATTTTATGCACCATGATAATATGCCTCCCATAGTTGTAGTATTTCTACTTGCACCAAGAAGCTTATTTCTTGGTTTTCATGAAACAAGAAGTTACTTTCTTCCTGTAAGGAAAAACACAGCAGGTCAGTTGTGCTTTATGGTACAGAATCCATACATTTTAAAACAGTCTCATTGAAGTATCTTTTTTTTAAAATAGGTTTTTGATACTGCAGGAACATAGGGCCCCACACACAGACAGTCACAATCTAGTCTTAAGCAATAAGCTGCACTAGGCTGAGAACAGTTATAATAAAAATAATAGCTCACACTCATTTAACTGGACCTGACCTCTGCCACAACCCAACCTGCCCCCCTCTCACCAACTACCCCCACAGTGGAGCCCCTTGAATGGTTCTCCACCCACTAACTTTTCTCATAATGGAAAAGTTGGGGGCTGTTTGAGGCAAAAGAAGCCTTCAAACCCACGTACTCTCTCTTTAACCCTTTGTGTGTCCTCCTCCCTAGCATCCCACCAATCCCTAGCTCTTAAAGGGGCTGTTCACCTTAAAGGAACAGTTCAGTGTCAAAATAAAAACTGGATAAATAGATAGGCTGTGCAAAATAAAACATGTTTCCAATATAGTTAGTCAGGGGAAAATGCAAACTATAAAGGCTGGAGTTACTGGATGTCTAATATAATAGCCAGAATCCAACTTCCTGCTTTTCAGTTCTCTAACTCTGAGTTAGTCAACGATTTGAAGGGGGGCCACATAGGACATAACTTTTCAGTGAGTTTGCAATTGATCCTGAGCATTCAGCTCAGATTCAAAAGCAACAATTATGACCCGTGTGGCCCTCCCTCAAGTCACCGATTGGTTACTGCCTGGTAACCAGGGTAACCAGTCAGTGGAAAAACAAGAGAGCTGAAAAGCAGGAAGTAGTGTTTTGGCTATTATGTTAGACATCCAGTCACTCCAGGCTTTATACATTACATTTTTGGCTAACTAACTATATCAAAAACATTTTTTATTTTGCACAGCCTATCTATTTACCCAGTTTTTATTTTTATACTGAACAATTCCTTTAAAATGAACTTTTAATATAATGTAAAGGTTGATATTCTGAGCTCTCTAGATATTGGCTTGCTAGGTCTAGCTACTACTATAGCAAGCAGCTTTAAATGAAAGATTGGAATATGAATAGGAGGGGACCTGAATAGAAAGATGAGTAATAAAAAGTAGCAATAATAACAATAATAATAATAATAATAATAAAACTCTAACCTTCAGAGCATTAGTTTTTTGTCTGCTGTGGTCAGTGACCCCCGTTTGAAACCTGGTCAGAGCCAAAAGAAGAGGGCTAATAATTTCGAAACTATTAAAAATGAAGACCAAATGAAAAGTTGCTAAGAATTGGCCATTCTAAAAGTTGCAAAAAGGTAACTTGAAGGTGAGCCACCCTTTTCATCTAACACTGTAATGGGCGTGTCATTCCCCTGTTCCAGGTTCATTCTTTCCAGGCCCTCTTGATACACTTCTTCCAGACTGTCATTGATAAGCGCCTTACATGTGTACGTGTACATTTTTCATAATCTATTCTGCACTTAAACAGCCTTTTGCTATCTGTTATATGTTTGTCCTATTCAAAATTGCTTTGCTGAGCAGCATATGAAAATGACCAAAAAAAAAAGGTATTCAGCTCAACTCAAATCCAGTCTAAGGACAATCAGTAAATTAAAAACATGATATTATGTTGACATTTTAGAAAAAAATTCAAATATCACATTCTTTGCTATATTGTCCATTTGGGGAATAAGTGAAGTAATGTTAATGATACTACACTGCTCATGAAATGGCATACTGTAGCCAGTGTAACTTGTCTCTCCTCCTGTATTACTTTTGCCTCTGACTGATAATTCAGTTTATGTGATCTTTTTACATACTGGCTCCTAACTGCATTCCACATTGCCAAATGCCTTAGTTTAAACCCATCCATCTTTTGTTTATGTGAACCCAGACTTCCTCTGCGTTGAAGGGGTCCAACTTTAATCATTTGAGAGGTCACAGAATATTACATGGATGAAGCAAAATGCATTGGAATGCACTTTGAAACTTAAAATTAGGTCTAATCAAATTAGTTTGCTGACAGTACTCAGTCACAGTGATTTGCCTGACGTTCTTAGAAATGTCAGCAAAATCTAAGGAAGGAACTTTATCATTCCCAGTTTGGTAGTTTACTCTCTCTGACAAGCTTGCAGTGCCGAAACTCTGAAACTTCATAGTGGAACACTTGTAAGCAGCCTTTACGTTATTCTTGTTTGATTTGTCCCTATTTCCATCTCTCATTTGTTGACTTAAAGAAATTGGTAGTAAAGGATTCTATAATGAGAATCGGGTTTGTGGTTTGAGATGTAGAAAGCAAAATACAGATGTGAAGGATTTATGTGGACAATTGATATCCCTTGTAAATTTGCACAAACACTGTTACAAAGGAGAGAAAGCCGGTGATAAATATCCCCAGGAAATTGAATATTTCCATGGAACACTTGCCATATGTTTCTTAAAAATCCATGAATGTTAATGGTAGTGTACAAAAAAAGTTTATATTTGAGCTATCTGGTTCAGACATGGGCAACCTTTAGCTGACTCAGTAATATAAATCCCAATACTACCCCCAGTCCCACATCATTTTAGTTGGTAGGGGAGGGAGTTGCAGTTCTGTCACAGAATGTCATCACCTAAACTACTTAATGATGTTAAATTTATATAGAAACTAAGATAAAGGAAATTAAATTGTAGAGTAGAGAATGGAGTGGGTGAGATAATTAATTTTTAATTAATTTAATTTTAATTTTTAAACTTAAATTTTTTTGTTGTTACTGTTCCTTTAACTGAAAAATTTCAGACACTTTTTGGGGTTTGCAGGGTTGTTGTTCTGGTTGTTGCCAGGCCTGAATTTGTGGCAAGGCCACAAAGGCCTGGGCCTAGAGCAGCACATTTTTTGGGGTGGAATGCACCCAGCCTCATCAATATTTCTGGGTTCCTATGGTACACCCAGAGAAGAATTACAAGGAGAGGTGAGATATTAATGTGAGTGGGCATGTGTTGGGGGTGCAGGAGATGGTTGACCTAAGGGAGCCTTATTTGCAAATCCGCTCTATTTGCTTCTGATATCTCAGCAAAAGCAGTATTCTAAATGCCCTCCCCCACAGATAATATATTTTGCTACAGTAGACTATACCAATGAAACCATCCTAGTTCTTCACCTGTAGATACACAGTCTAAATTATGCTTTGGGATACATATTATACTCCCTGGCCAGTTTATGGTCTACATAATCATTTAAATACAAGTGTACAAAAATGGGGTACATAAGATAATCATTTATAACCCATGTGGAATACCACTAGAATACATGAAAAATCTGCAACACATTGACGGCAAAGAATGGAAACAAGGAAGACTTGAACTCATTTTCTAACACAAAAGCAAGCTCTGTGTGTGCCAATGAAGCAAAAGTGTACCCATCAGCATGCATGTATCGACTGACCCTTGCTCTGGTGTAAAGCAGTTGCCCCGAAACAGCTGATAAGTACAGTACCATGGAGTACATTATGTCTAGCATGTCAAACTGATGCACTATGAAAGTGAGTGACAGGGGATGCCAACATGCAATGCATGATCATCTTCCTTGCATGCATTTGCAACAGGCACTGCAAGAAGTAGAAAAATATTTGCGAACACATTCGCAGGTGGTGGAAATTCAGCGCAAATCCATGCCTGCTGAATAAATTCGTCCATCACTAACTGCCAGTGCTACATACAAAAGTGGGCATGACTCATTGAGTTGTGGGGGGGGGGGAGGTTAGTTATGGTTTTTGCACTTTTAATATTGCTCTTATAGTAAATGAGCCATGACCTTGTCATGATCTTGTCATGACTTTTTTCTAAACAAACAATACAGTTATGGAGTGAAGCTACAAAGATTAGACTGTTATGATAGTCAAGGACAACCAGCTTGTTTTGCATTGTGTTTGGGTAGGCTCCTTAGTAAAATTAAGCAAATTTACTGGTTGATAGAAATGAAGAAAATATTTTGCTCCAGAGAGTATTGTGGTTAGGGCATGCAAGAGAAACTGTAAATTAATAACAGCCATAAACAGACATTGCAACTGAGACCACGTAGCTTCTACCTATACTCAGTCTATCTAACCCTTTCCCATCTCTTCTGCTTTTTAAAACATTTTTTATGGACAATTTTGAAAAAAAAAAAACATTGCAGACAAGAAAAAAACATGGCAATGTTATATTGCAATGGAATAACTGTCAGTGTTGCGGAAAATTTCAAAAGAGAAGTAATTTGCAGCAAATAGATGCTTAATAAAGCGTACGTAATTTAAGGAACGTCGTATAAACATGTTACCAATGGAGATTAAAATAGAAACTGAACTGCATTTTAGTGGATTTCTTAGTATTTCAGATTACTTAAGAGATTCCTCCGATCCAGTGGCACAATTAGAAATGTATCAAGTAACCATTTACAAGTAATTCCCAACAGTTAACAATCACCAATCACATGTAAGTCAGTGCAGTTTATAAGAATCACATGGGAGGATAATTTAAATGACCACTTGACCTATGTTACATCTAAAAACTGGCTTTCTCAGCCTTAAGCTTGTAAAAAATCTCCAATAAATCCTGTATCCTTTCCTGAATAATCTTCTGGCAAGAACTATGTTGTTTTATGCTCTTTTTCATCCACAACTCTGCAGGTTTCTGGCCAAACCAACCATGCGGTATCATTTTGAATTTTAATGTTCAGCTGTCCAGAACGAAAGAATGAATGTTTGTGGTTCTCTTCGGCAAATTTGCTTTTGGTGGTTTTGTCTGAACTTTTCCCAATCATTCAGTGCGGTGGACAATAAGAGCTCGTGTAAATGATCAGATAAAATATCTGCAATCGGGAGGTTGTTAATCATTCGCAACAATTTATAACTTCGTTGACAACCCGTCTAGCTTGGATTATTGGCCTCTAGATATTCAGGATGATATTTGTCTGGTAATAGAGAGATTAGAAAAACAGCGTTCAAGTTTTTTATGTGGATATGCTGAACTATGTTACATAAATATATCAGAGGCTATGTTAGTTCACAGGATGAAAGTGAAAAGTATTTGAATATTTTGTGATGTTTATTGGACTAAAAAAATCAGACAAAAAAATCGTATGACTATACTTTGTGCACGCTTTAGGTTATATAATCCTAGATGTCCAACGTACTCTATATTTTATCCAGAATCCAGATCCAGAAACTCTCAAATTATGGGATGCCATCTCCAATAGACTCAATTTTAGCCAAATAATCAAAAATTTTTAAAATGATTTCCTTTATTTCTGTAATAATAAAATACAGGGTTGAGACTTGTTATCCACAATGCTTGGGACCTGGGATTTTCCAGATAAAGGATCTTTCTGTAATTTGGATCTTCATACCTTAGGGGGCAGATTTACTAAGGGTCGAATTTTGAATTGAAAAAAATTAGAAATTCGACCGTGTGAATAGGCAGGGAAGTATAATCCTTCGAATTCGAATACCGAAATATTCGATCGATAAATCATTCAAATCGATCTATTCAAAATTTTTTTGATCGATTTAATATTTTTTATTTGGTAGCTTTGATCTGGCGAACTAGGTGGTCAGATAAAAATTTAAAGTACTTTGACAGTCGACTATTTGAATGAGATTTTATTCGAATCATTCGATTCGATCAAATTTTCAAAATTCACTCGTTGAAGTGGTCTTCAAAAACATTAAAAAATTCGAATTAGAATCTTTTTGAAAATTCAATCAAACTTCGAATCCTTCATGTGAATTTAGTAAATCTGCCCCTAGGTGTACTAGCAAATCATGTAAACATTAAATCAACCCAATGGGCTGTTTTTTTTCTTCCAGTAAGGATTAATTATGTCTTAGTTTGGATCAAGTACAATGTACTGTTTTATTATTATAAAGAAAAAGGAAATAATTTTTTAAAGGCTTTGATTATTTGGATAAAATGGAGTCTATGGGAGATGACCTTTCCATAATTCTGAGCTTTCTGGATTATGTATCCCATACTGTTTTACCCTGTACTTGATCCAAACTAAGATATAATGAATCTTTATTAGAAGTAAAATCAGCCTAGTGGGTTTATTTAATTTTAAATTATTTTCAAATAGACATAAGGTATGAATATACAAATTCAACCATCCAGAAAACCCCAGGTCCTGCGAATTTTGGATAAACATTTCACTTTAAGTTGTGAGTTTATAAAATAAACAGTTACATAGATGTTTGCTTGTGTTTATGCATTTTTTTTTACAGTTAACGAGAAATTAATTTTATTTTTCAGAATCTTTGAATGATAAATTTATAAAATGAATGAATGAAAATATAAATTTGATATTTTTCCTTCTCCAGAAGATATTGTAAGACAAGATGAAAGACGGAACATTATCAGGTAAGCAAGGATTTGGTTGGTTACAGTGCATTTTTCTTTTTAACAGTGAAGTTAACTGCTAGCAGTCACAGACTTAAATGCCAGGACTCGGAAAAGGCTGGAACACATGTAGGTACTCAGATCTGAGTAACCATCAAGGTTGTTATATGGCTCCTGGGTGATATATAGAACGAGGTGAAAACATGAGGGCTTCATCAAAAAGAACCTCATTATTTTAGGAGAGCGTTGCAGTTACAGATCTAAATCCCCAGCTCTTTTCTGCTGAGCATGGATATACATATCCCATTTATTAAACAGAGGTTATTGTTTAACTTTATATGGAAAACTTTTGCACTGCATGCAAACCATGTCTTTTTTATTGATATCGCCAAGAAAGCAATAAAATGTAAAATCAGTGCAGTCTGGTTTACAAGAAATACAATTTATCATGGAAATGTATCTTGAGGCAGGATTGCTGCAAGCCACCAAAAACTCAAACCACCCAAACCACAGGTTAAGTAATTTCTTTTATTCAGAATTCTTCATTCCCCAAGTAAAGGGGTGCATTTTCCATACTTATCCCAAATGAAGCTAGCTTTTGTTTTGCCCTACATACAAGTCAATAGTAATCATCAAGCATAAGTTAGGCTTTAAATTGTAGAAAGTGCTTTGTCTGGGGTACAAAACCCATCAAGAATTTAAGCAAAATATATGCGATCACACTGAGCACATAGTAATTCTGTAAAAGGTTTGTACAAACTTTTTTTTAATGAACATAAAGCCTGAGTGCTATTTTATCAATTTGATGTATTTAAACATGCTTCCAAAACATCTGCAGTTATTAAAAAGGACAAGGAAAGTCTAAAATAGAATAAGGCTGGAAATGCTGTATTTTGTATACTAGACATAAATATAAACTTTCTGCACCACAAGCCTAATCAAACAAATGATTTATGCTTTCAAAGTTGGCCACAGGGGGCTGTCATCTTATAACTGTTATACATCTTTGCCTGACCCTGACCCTGCACATGCTCAGTGTGATCTGTGCTGCTTAGGGCTCATCATAAATTATCAAAACAGCACAAGCCAAATAATATCTGCCAGAAGCCGATACAGCAAGACTGATTAATAATCAGAATATACAGACTACACTGGTTCCTGTGTTGTCATGTAACTAATGTGGATTTTATAGTTTTTGTATTGTTTAATACAAACTTTCTCCAACTCTGCAGAACCAGTGGCTGCAGCAAAATGATCCTCCAAATAGAATCCCAGATTTTCTGTTTAAATCTGGCTCCATGATCTTTGTCCCTGCAGCTGGAGTTGGAAACAGCAAAGGGGATGTAAAGGCAAAAATAAAATCCAGTACACATCTCTACACAGTCGCCGACTGCTCTACAGGGAAAAAAAGCTGCTTGAGTTCTGCATGGATGGAAAGTGAGGTGGGGCTCCCCCTTCTGTTCATAAGTATGATTGTTTCTCTGCAGAGCATTTAGGGATCGTCTGACAATTCCAATCCACAGAAGTAAATGAAGGGAGAATTTCACTGCATACAGTCAGGTTTCTTATAAAACCGGTAGATATTTTATAAAGTATATTGAAGATAGGTTTCTTTTTCATTAAAGAAAGTAAAAACGGGATTTAATTTTTTTGACTTTCCTTGTCCTTTAAATGTTTTAAATGAATGTTAAGAGCAGTCCAAATATGTACACGTTATTAGCCTAGCCAAGTCATTCTGGAATTTAGAAATGTGCACATATTGTTTCAGTGAGAGTTAGTTAAAGATCACACATAGCTGTTTTGTATGTGCCTCTTTTCAACCTGTTTTGATATTTCTCAATGTTGTAAAGTTTATAGGATGATTTATTTGTGGGTACAGAATGTTTGTGACTCGCCAGCAACTGCCAGGTCTGAAGTGTGCACAATAACATTTTGTCCCGTAAGCGTCATTTCCAACTTGTAGGATTGTGTTTCGTTAACAAGCCTTTTGGAAATGTAACCTTGGGAGGCTGAATGTTTAGAAGGGGAACAGAATATCTGGCAAACTCTTGTTATGTTAAAATTTTCTCTCCCAGCTTTTAACTGTTTCAATAACATATCAGTAAGAATTAAAATGTAACTTTTACATTAAGAGTTAAAGGAGAAGAAAAGGTTAAAACTACGTAAGCTTTATCAGAAAGGTCTATATAAATATACCAGTTAATCCTCAAAGTAATGCTACTCAGAGTCCTCAATCAAAAGAAACATTGCATTTCTTTCCTTCTATTATTTATACATGGGCTTCTGTATCATACTTCCTTCTTTCAACTGAAACCTCCAGGGAAGGGCATGAGCATGAGCATGCTCAGTTTGCTTCTCTCCCCCTCCCTTCTCCCCTCCCTGCTGTAATCTGAGCCCAGAGCGAGCAGGGAGTGATGTCACACCAAGCTAATATGGCAGCTGCTACAGAATAAATACAGTGTTATTGCTTGCACTTTTGTGTCTAATCTATTGGCAATAAACTTTCTCTGTAGCTTGAACTTGTGTATAGGCTTCGGAACACTAGCATTGAAACAAATGTGAGAAAAGTTTTATATTTTCCAAAGAGAATATTGTAGTAGTGGGTAACAACAACAGCTTAGAATGTTCTAATATATAGGCCAAGTAATAGTGATGAATAACCTTTTGTGGTGTCTCTTAAATTATCATGTTAATGAATTTTAGTGTCTTGAAAATATTTAAGGGCAGATGTTTGTAATTTTTTTCAGCATTACAGACCATTTAAGATTTACAAATCTTTTTCCACGTTGCTAGAGATTCATAGTAACATGGAAAATATTTCAAACGACTTTCTAAGTCCTCTATAGACTTGCATTGTGTTGAATTAATTCTGCCTAATTGGCACAGTGCTGTGATAAATAGTGTGAGACATGTGCCAGCTCATTAAAACACTCTCCTGAAAGTGTTAATAACTGTAATAACATTTGAACTGCTGGGAATCCCTCAGGAATCCCCAGTTTGGATTTTAATATATCTTCCCCTATATATGAGTAAAAGGGGTTATATGACTCCGTACCCAGGATATCAGCCCTTTGTGTGGAAGGTGCTATAACAATAACTGTTCAACTGTTTAAAATATTTTTTTAAATTTGGTGACTGTCCTCATACAGACAATCTATTTCAATGTAATGGCTTGGCTGGATGCTTGATATGATGACAACTACCAACTACCAATCTGGTAAAAAGTCTTATCCAAGAAAACAAGCCCCTATTTTTTCATGAGAACTTGAGATGAGGCAGGCACTACTCCGGAGCTCCAAAGTCAATGAAATTACTTAAATCCAGGAGCAAAAATTATATTCAATTATATTCAGGAACCAATAAACATAAATTAGGGGAGGTGTCAACTTTGATTAACAAAAAGTGTATGCTGTTGCCCCTAGTGGTTCTACAATAAAAATACATTAAATATACAATAATTAAAAACATTATTATGTGATTACATAATGTAAATAAATCCATATAGTGAATTTATAAATATTGAACATGATTTTAAATTTGATTTTAAATATTTATATATTACAAAAGGAGTTATTATAACTAATTTATGTTTGTTGGTTCTTTTTCATTTAAATAGAGCTTGTTTGTTGAAAACAAATACAAAGTGTCTAAGTGTCTTAGGACACGAAACGAGTCAGGCTTTTTTGTTCATGATGTAAAATAAAGATTTTTGTATTTTTGAATATAATTCTTGCTCCTGGATTTAATTAATTTAATTGACTTTGGAGCTCCGGAGTGGTGCCTGCCTCATCTCAAGTTCTCAAGTGCTTTACTCCCCTCTGCTGAAGGTCTGGGGCATGAGCACCCGGACCCCTCTAAAAAAGCTGTAAGCTTATTGATTACTAATAGACAATCCATGCACTTCAGTTTCATTCTACCTATTTTTTCATGGCCTATTCAAGTTTATGCCATTAAATTAATATGAGCAATGGATTTCCCTAATACTAGGTACAGTTCGGCAGCGTATTTTAATATATTTATATAGAGGCCCCCAAAGCCTTGCTGTGGAGAAAGATTACAGTGGTGAAACAAAACAGCTTGGGCCCGGTTCATATTGTTGCAGGGAGCTCATTTTTAAAGACAATCCATTTTTACTAACCATTAAATCACAGGATAGCACTTTAAGAAATGTTTAAAAAGCCACTTACAGCAATGGAACAATACTTTCAACTGCCAAACTGTTCCTGAAATAAGATTAAGCAATTTGCTAGTAAAAGGAAGATTGGCAAACTTTACAAAATAGACACGTAGCTTAATATTCAAAGGTTTGTATGTAAAGATAGTCATCAGGGAGTTTCCAAATGTTCGCACCTGATTATCGGTTATTGTCAGCTACAATGTAATGTGTACTTGCAGCAGAGTTTCAGCTGGAGGAATACGTTTGCCAACCTATTAAGTACACTCAGTTCACTCAGTGGGGGGCTGGTGAATAATAACATAGGGCTTTGTGAGATGTCTCCCTCCTAAGTCAATGATATACTGTATATATAATATATAGTGCATAGCAACAAAGACGTCAACCATGAGAATGACGGGGATGGGAGATCTTCGGTGCTAATGATGACAATGCACACGCTCACAACTTAAAATAGACTATTTTAATAATGTAAATAGCTCACTGCAGATGTATTAATCAGAAAGGAGCCTCTTTGGAGTTCCTTATTGCGTTACGCAACACAGTAGAGTCAGTGTCATCATGAGCCCATTAACCTACCCATATGTAGAGTAAGTGCTTTTTGGCTGCCGTGGTCAGTGACCCCCACTGAAAGCTGGTAATAGGTAGAAGAGTAAAGCAAATAATAATGAAAAACCTATAAAAAATTAAGATCAATTGAAAAGTTGTTAAGAACAGGGCATTCTATAACATACCAAAATTTAGGGGTCAGTTTACTAAAGTGCGGTAAATTTGACCATAAGTTTCTGCATGTTATCGCTGAGAATATTTTTCCGCCAGAATATTCGCAGCGACTAAGTTTACTAAACAGCGATGTGCTCAGAAGTCATTGCAATCACTTGCGGTAACTACGTTAGCGACCCAGCTTACGTTAGCGGTAATTTTAGCGAGTTGCGAATTTTCTGGTGACAAATTACGTTTGCATATATTTATTCTAGAAAATTCTTTTATGCATTAATAATGGCTTTAATTATGGCAATTTTTACTGTGACATTTATGGCCAGAAATGCATCTTCAAAACTCATAAACTTTATTGACTGATGATTATACCATCCAACAACATCACCAGAGTGACACCAATCAAACATGTATGTATCATATAAACCCATACTTCATCCATCCAGTCACAAACACTTCTGCCAATAGAATCCTATGAACAAAAAAGCATACCAGTTATCTCTTTGTATCATTTAAATTCACAGTTTAATGAGAATTAAACTCCCATTGAGAATTTTCTGGCCAAAAAATAAGTTAACACCACTATATAGATGGCGGTAAAATGTTGCGAATATTCTGGCGTTAATTTTGTCTTTCACACATTTAGCTGTTTAGTAAACCAGGCGTTACTGTGTACGTAGCACTATTTTCAGCGGATGCGATAACTGGCGAACACATATTCTTGCGCAAGAAAATTCGCAAATTTATATTTACCGCAGGTTAATAAACTCGCAAAAACATATTCTGCGTTAAATTTGTCTGTATTTTGTGCGCAAATTTTTACCGCACTTTATTAAACGGATCCCTTAATGTCAATGTGAACAACCCCTTTAAAGGAAAACTATACCCCCAAAATGAATACTTGAGTTTATATCATATTAAGTGACATATTAAAGAATCTTACCAAACTGGAATATATATTTAAGTAAATATTGCCCTTTTACATCTCTTGCTTTGAACCACCATTTCGTGATGGTCTGTGTGCTGCCTCAGAGATCACCTGACCAGAAATATTTCAACTCTAACTGTAAAGGGAAGAAGTGTTGAAGCAAAAGACACAACTCTGTCTGTTAATTGGCTCGTGTGACCTAACTTTATAGTTTGTTTGGTATGTTTGTGTGAGTGTCATCATAGGACTTATTTTTTTTAAATGGCTACTTTCTATTTATGATTACCCAATGGCACATGCTACTAAAAAAGTATATTATTATGAAAATTATTTATTTACATGAAACAAGGTTTTACATATGAGTTGTTTTATGCAATATCTTTTTATAGAGACCTACATTGTCTGTGGGGTATAGTTTTCCTTTAATAGATAACTTAAAAAGTGGCAAATAAAAAAACGTGCATTTCAGTTTTAAGTGTATTAAAATTATATTAGTATAAAGTGTGAGGTACAGGTATGGGAACTGTTATCCAGAATGCTCAGGACCTATGGTTTTCCAGATAATGCATATTTCTGTAATTTGGATCTTCATACTTAAATCTAATGGAAAATCATTTAAGCATTAAATAAACCCAATAGGTTGTTTTTTTCTTCCAATAAAGATTAATTATATCATAGTTTCAATAATAGTTTGGAAAAAGTAAAAGGTACTATTTTATTATTTATTATTACAGAGAGAAATCAAATAATTAAACAAATTGAAATTAATTGGATAAAATTGAGTCTATGGGAGACAACCATCCTGAACTTTCTGGGTAACATGTTTACAGATAATGGATCCCATACCTGTACTTAATAAACCATCTGCATTATACAGCTTTTTTCTTCATGCAGCAAAAAATTACCACAACTTAATGAGACACCAATTTGTGTGTACTTATACTAAAACAAAATAAAAGGCAAAATCTAACAGTTTCTTGTAGCCCATTATTGTTAACATAAAACCACAAAATTTACAAAAAGGTTTTTTGAGAAAATTACCATACAAAATAGTTGTGGTTAACATTATAGACTGCTGATATTGGGTTTCAGGGATAGAATGGACAGAATTATTAAGGTACAACTTGTACAAAAGAAGAGAAATCTTTGAAATGTGCAAATAATAAATTTGAACAGTATATATTTCTCTCTGATTTATATTGAATTACCCTTAATTTGCAGGAACTACACTTGTCAATTAAATATTTCTTTCAGCAGACAAGAGAGTCTGGTAGTTATGGGCAGTAGTAATGAGCAAACTTTTTCAGAAGGCATGGTGAAAAAACATGCAGCAAAATGCAGTAGGAAAAAACAACAATGTATTTTATGCAAAAAAGGGAAAATACCTCCACTGACGTCAATGTATAATTTTTTTTGTTCCATTTTGCAGATTTTCCCACATCTGTGTGAGTTTTTAAGAGAAGAGAAACACAACAGATTTGTTCTTCACTAACTGCCAGTAATGCCCATAATAATTATGTTTGTGGGTTGTGCACTTATTAATTTTATTGTCTGATCGGAAGTGCCCCAAAAAAGATCACAACATGGAATGTAATTATCAATAACTAGACTGTTTTTAATGAATGTTTTCTGTAAAAGGCCATGATTTTCACTTCCTGCTTCCCCCTTCCTGTTTGAACAGAACAATTACGCCTTGCTCTCATTGCCTTGCAACCTGGTTGTTGACTTTTCCTACTCTTGTACTTCTGGGTCTGACTTCTACTGGTCTCCTGGTTTCCTCACTTATCTGTCACCTGCTTTGTGTATCTTGTCTGAATTTTGATTCTGCTTGACTGCCACCTGACCTTGTCCTGCTCCCAGACTTGTCTAGACTCCGCCTTCCCTGAACCTTCCCAGAATTCTGATATTTAGCCAGTGTCTCTTGGATATCTTCAAATATTAGATTTGTCAACTTCATACAATATTCACCTCTTTTTCACTGGTTAGTTACCACCTCGTTTCACCCTGTTGCTCAAGTGATCTTAGGCTCTTAGCTGATTTATAGTTTCTCTAAAAAAACCTATATTTCTATATTCCTCTTACTTAGTATACATTCTATACATTCTATTGGTAAGCAGCTAAAAGGGGAAGGAGTGCAGCAAACATCTAGCCCTGAAATGTATCAGTGGATATCTGGCTATATTGAGTTTTTTTATTCTAACTTTTAATAAATGCTACTTAGATCAGATGGGTTATTTCCTAGTTGAAGTAATAACTAGGTGCCTTTAGTTCACAGCCCTACTTGCATTGTGCTCACCACAAATAATATAATGCGAGCCGTGTCAGATAATAAATTCTGACAGTAATGCAGTCTTATGTGGTGAAGGAAATGTTGAACTTTTCTGTCTTTATTCTACATGTGTTATGTTTTGTGTATATTTTCAGATCATTCCATTGCCTTATTCTGACCTCTCTTCATGTAATATATCCATTACTCTCACTGCACATTAATAGAGAGTAGCTTAGGGTTCTTTGCGTGTAAAGGCTCAATGTGTGAAATTAGATAATATGACACTGGTGTTTAATCTACAAAACAAATTTCATGCACTGATCAACATTGACTAAGTAAAAAGGACACAAATATTAATAAATTGCTAGCTCAATAAAATACACTCACATACTGTACCATCTATGTTGATCATTTTTAAAGATCCAGAGGACTGGTATACTGTAGTATACTGTAGTATCATTGGGCATCCTATAACTAAATTACAAAACTGGGAGCTCCAAAAACAACCTTGAGGAGACAGACACAAATGGTAGCAAAAGTGTCTTTAGAGTGCATGCTAAGAGTATTTCCCTAACTTTAGAATTGGGTTTATTGGTGATGTCATCATGTTCATATGGGAAAATCAGAGAAAAATGGACAAGGTCAGGGGTAGCCAGGACTATAAGCTAGAATATAAGGAAAACAAAAACCTCAAAAGCCTAGAAAGCTTTTTGTAAAAAGTCTTGAATGGGTTCATCATGAGTGCATCAAACTGCAGACATACTGAGAAGCACATTTTTTTCATTCATTTTAAGGCGAGCACATATTTTTCATTCATTTTAAAAAATCTTGATTATCAGTTTGCATGAAATCAGAAGATACACTTTTCATTGACTTCCGTAGCATCTTAATTGGTTTATGGTGGAGCAATTTAGACTTTTCATTTTCATAATTGTTTTTGTTAAAAATCTCAAAAGTATGCGGTAGAAAAACCCCACAATGTTGCAAGAATCACAGAAACAAATTGTTTTCAATGTAGTTCATTTTTACATTATTTGTTTCCTTGGTATAGAGTAGACAATGATTTTCTTAAACAATTTGCAACTACTCTTCATTTAACATTGTTTTTTAATTATTTGACTTTCAATTACCTATATCTACATCACACTAACACTTATTTCATATTGCTCCTTAAATAACTGAAAAATATGCAATGCCAGAAAATTGAAGAGCTGTGACATAGTAACAGACATATGATGCCCTGATATTTTTGGTGTACAGCAAACTAGATGAAGTGTCTTGTTGTATGAAATGTTATTGTATTAAAAGAAATAGTGCTGATCCATTCAAAACAACTTGGCAACCTACTACTTGGTCCAACCCAAAGGTTTAGTGTTACTTTTATGCTAGGACTATAAGGTTTTTGACTATCTGATGTTTACTGTCTCAGCGAAGAGTTATGCAGGTAACCACTAATGCCCTCGAAATCTCACAGGGTAGAGGGCAGATAATCATACAGTTTCCTTGCCCCCTGGCTGTAAATAGTCTGATTGCTGTTTCCTCTACTGTTAAATATAAGGATATAAAATTCCATGACAATAAGAAATCTCAAAGGCAAATGTTGATTGCCTTCATGGAGGTCATGGAACATTTGTTTTCACAGGTTTCAGTGAGTCATGTTCAGGCTCAGACTGGGCCAGTGGGACACTAGGTAAAAGCCTAGTGGACCCAGGCCCATGTGGGCCATGCCAAACCAGACCAACACCCTCCTGAGACCCTGTCCTTTTGCAAATAAAGAACAGGTACATGTGGGATGTCAGGTTGTGGCTGGGGCAGGGGCCCAAGGGGTTTGCAGCTTTGGTGGAGGGATTGGATGGGGGCCCTTGTGGTGGAAAGCACTTGAAACATTAAGATGAGGCAGGCACTACTCCAGTAAATCCAGGAGCAAAAAATTATCAAAAATAAAAAAATCTTTATTTTACATCATGTACAAAAAAGCCTGATGCGTTTCGTGTCCTAAGACACTTAATCATAGGCTGAATTTGTTTTCAAAAGTTATTTTTAAATTCGCCAGTGCTGAAGGTTTGGGGCATGAGCACCCGGACCCATCTGGAAAAGCGGTAAGCTTATCTTATATTAATGGCAAATCCATGTTCTTCACAGTTTTCTTTATTTACCCTTGTGGTTGAAGCCCTGTTACAGGATGTCCATAGCTTTTGTCTCTTATAATAAAATAAAACATTTTTAGTTAATCTCCACATAGCTTGGTTTGGTACGTTAACCTTGTTATTGTTACTCCTGGGAAGGCAAGTGCAACAACTGTCTTTTTCTTTGTCCAGCTGTCACCTTGAACTTCATGTTCTCTGGGACCTCGATTCTGGGATGGCAGTGGATGTGATTTACTTAGACTTTGCAAAAGCATTCGATACAGTGCCACACAGAAGGTTACTGGTTAAATTAAGGAATGTTGGCCTTGAACATAGCATTTGCACCTGGATAGAGAACTGGCTAAAAGACAGACTACAAAGAGTGGTAGTAAATGGAACATTTTCTAATTGGACCAGTGTTGTTAGTGGGGTACCGCAGGGCTCTATACTGGGTCCCTTGCTTTTCACCTTGTTTATTAATGACCTGGATGTGGGCATTGAAAGTATGGTTTCTATTTTTGCAGATGATACTAAATTGTGCAGAACTATAGGTTCCTTGCAGGATGCTGCCACTTTGCAGAGTGATTTGTCTAAGTTGGGAAACTGGGCAGCAAACTGGAAAATTAGGTTTAATGTTGATAAATGCAAGGTTATGCACTTTGGCAAAAATAATATAAATGCAAGTTATACACTAAATGGCAGTGTGTTGGGAGTTTCCTTAAGTGAGAAGGATCTTGGGGTTTTTATAGATAACAAGTTGTCTAATTCTGGGCAGTGTCATTCTGTAGCTACTAAAGCAAATAAAGTTCTGTCTTGCATAAAAAAGGGCATAAACTCAAGGGATGAAAACATAATTATACCTCTTTATAGATCCCTAGTAAGGCCTCATCTGGAGTATGCAGTGCAGTTTTGGACTCCAGTCCTTAGGAGGGATGTAAATGAGCTGGAGAGAGTGCAGAGACGTGCAACTAAACTGGTTAGGGGGATGGAAGACTTAAATTATGAGGTGAGACTGTCCAGGTTGGGGTTGTTTTCTCTGGAAAAAAGGCGCTTGCGAGGGGACATGATTACACTTTACAAATATATTCGAGGACATTATAGACCAATATCAGGGGACCTTTTTACCCATAAAGAGGATCACCGCACCAGAGGCCACCCCTTCAGACTAGAAGAAAAGGACTTTCATTTGAAGCAGCGTAGGTGGTTCTTCACAGTCAGGACGGTGAGGTTGTGGAATGCACTGCCGGGTGATGTTGTGATGGCTCATTCTGTTGATGCTTTTAAGAGGGGTTTGGATGTTTTTTTGGACAGACATAATATCAAAGGCTATTTTGATACTAAAATCTACAGTTAGTATAGCTATGGGCATACAGGTATATGGTTTGTGTTTGAAAGAGTGGAGATGTGTGTGTGTGTGTGTGTGTTGTGTGTGTGTGTGTGTGTGTGTATGTATGCTGGGTTTTTAATTTGGAGGGGTTGAACTTGATGGACTCAGTCTTTTTTCAACCCAATTTAACTATGTAACTATGTAACTATGTAACTATGTTTGGCCTTAATGACTCAATACTTGCTCTTGGTTTTCCCTACAAATGTATACCTCTACTGTAGTATATTGTCATATTAGTAAACATAATAAGTAGCAATAGCGGATTTTGTATGCTAAATGCTATTTTGCTCTTGGTGATTTGTATACACTCCACTGGACAGAGTTTATTTTCATTTTCTGCTAAATTAGTTGAATAAGGGAATGGTCTCTGTGTACTATTTACAATTAAATAAACATAGAGTTTCAGTGCGTGATAGCTGCATTCTAGTAAACTGCTCATTTAAATTCTAATATTGGCAGCCAGATATACTAAAAATGAGCATGGCGCAGAAATTATACATCCATATGGAAAGCATTCTCCAAAGGTTTTATCTGTTTCCCTTCACGCTAGAATAAAATTCATGAACTAATAGCTTATTCACAAGCCATTTATTCACATATACTTTACCCATATTACATTTAGTTTTTGGACAAAACATCATTAACTAAGATAAAGGATCCATCCTATCAAACCACAGCTAAGTCTTCTGGGCTTGTTTTCTTCTTGCTGATTTCAATTTAGAACAAGTACGGACTGTAGCTGTTTTACAGGTTATTTCTGCTTGCTCATTTATATAGATTAAACAACACAGATCAAGTAATGACCCCAGAGGAAGCATAAATCTTCCAGTGATTGGTTATAACTCTACTTATAAATACTCTGCAGTGTTCACTCTATTTTTAGACTCTCCCTTGCTGGGACAGGATATATTGCTTTTGATAAAGAGGAAAACTTTATGAGTTAAAGCATCAGAGGAGGATTAATGTATCAACACTAGAAACAGTGTATGGCAAAATTTGTGGTCCATTATGAAGCATGAAGGCGGCTTTGCATGTATGGGTGTGTGCTTAAAAAAATATTATAAAAATTATATATTGCTTGTTAAGAAGTGATCTTATATGGAGATGCAATATCAGTGACTTATGCTGGATTTAACGTTTGATTTTGTGTTTCTTAGTGTGCGGTGCTAAGCTTGGATGGTGAATAGGACTGTAAAACATCTCTTACTGGGAAACGATTCAAGCCAAAGAATGACTTCAAGAAAGATTAAGGGGAACGTGTCAAATAAACTGCAGGATTATAGGATTATTTATTCTAATGGAAATTTAAATTTGAGGTCAATATATTGAAATAAAAAAGCTTACAGAAATAAGGCCCCTTTTTGTTAGATGAAGAGAATACAGGAAACAGGGAAAATAGTATGTTTGTGTCTAAATATTTTTAAACAACATCTTGCAATTTAGTGTGTGGAAATCTATCCATCATTTAAGGCTGGCATTTTATTATAATTATCTAAGAGTTCTGAATATCTTCTTGGTTTTTGATCTACTTAAAAGCAAAGAGGTAACCTAGTTAAGACTACTGGAAGATGCAAAGTTAAAAGGGATGGTGACATTTAGGAATTATACTTGCTTTTAAAAAATAAATACAGTACCTTAACTGCCCATGAACTTTTTTTTATCGGTAAACATAAATCCTGCTGGTATTCTGGTCATTCAGGTATTCTATCTATCTGAGTTATCAGAAACATATGTGTCCAACAGGATACCCTACAGCTGCAAGAAAGCCCTTTCAGCTTATGTTGGGAGATGAAACTTATCATTAGCTGGTTCGTTGGATAGTTGAGTTGAATAAGATTTGACTGTGCAAGATTTACTTGAACACTACTATAAAACTAAGCGATCAGATTCAATGGACTGCTGTACACTACATTCTGAGTGCCAAATCATATACACAAGTAGGGATGGCGCGAACCGCGGCAAAAAAGTTCGCGAACA
>CM044439.1:121355736-121397135 GCA_024363595.1 Xenopus borealis
AACAGCGGATGTTCGCGCGAACAAGTTCGCCGGCGAACAGTTCGCGCCATCCCTATACACAAGTGCAAATAGGTCAAACACCTTGAATAATGGGATATTTGACCACCATATTCCACCTATTTTTGACTCAGTGCTATGTATAATATTGAAATATTTTCTGGTGACCCACAGTTCAGTTTATAATGTATTAGAAATGTTTCAGACTGAAAATAAAATCACTGACAAAGTACTTTTAAACTACTCCAATTATTTTGCATTCCGTGTTTGATGACTAATGCTCTCAAGTCAGTGTAAATACCTAAAAAGCCTGAATTTAAAAGAACGTTTTCTGATATACCACATGAATATTAAACTCATCTTTGCATGTTTCAGTTATACTCAGCGTACAGTCTTCAATCAAGGTCTTTCTTCATCAAAATAATTATAAAACAATAAAATACTTAGAGGCCTATTTATTCATTTTTGAGGATGAGGAAAAAAGAACAATCATTAAAAAAGCAACAAAGCACACACTTTTTAAAACATGACAGAAAAAAAACTCTCACACAAGTCAGAATCACATTGTCCTATTGATTTTCAGTGACGTTGAAGAACTATATTATAATCTGTAAAACAAATAAATAATGTTCAATTTGGTTTGTAGTGGACCAGTGCTCACCAGCACGAAGTCAGACAAATAGGGAAAAGAAAAATATGGTGTAGTACTTTTTTACTTAACAGGTACACCCTTTGGTGATTTTCCCATACATGCAAACCGTTAGTTACTTGCCCTTTCACCAATTTATTTAAGGGTTGCTCCAGACTTTATAAAGTCTTATAATCAGGGTACTCACAGATGTTTAAATAATCATATGCAGTGAATAGGGATCCCACTAGTAGCCTCTCAGCTTCTCTCTCCGTTTCTACAAAAATGCGCTGACATAGTGTAAAATAGTAAACATAGTAAAAGCAACATTTGGGCATTTGGTAGTGATGGGGACAAGCTGGTCACAAATAAATTGTTGGGAAGCACAACCTGTGCTGTTATGGTTCAAGCAAACACATCAAGTTGGTTGTTTTCTTAGTTTTCCACATTGTGCATTGTTGATGTATGATGTATGTAAGTCCAGCTTATGATGTGAGAAATACCTCAGTGCTTTGGTAGAAAAAAAGAGTGACACACAGATGATGAATGAATAAAAACAGGAAAAAAATCAACACAAGTCTTTCGATCAATGCCACTGTTGGGCAGGAGCTGATAGTGTACTTATTTAATATTTAAATTACATACCCATGACCAGAGTGTGGCCTGAAGGGGGTCTGTTGTTGCTTTACGTATGACCGGAACATCCTGAAACTAAATCAGGTATTTTTGGTTCAACTACAGTACCTTCTAGCAATTTTTAACAGTTAAACTTTGTGCCAGGTTTTTACTATATGAAAAAAATACCAAAGGCAGTACTATAAGGGATATACAGTCGATGAAACAATCATAAAAATAAATGAAATTCAAGCTTAGTGTATGCATTAAGTCAGCCAAGGAGTTTATAGATACCATAAGCAAAGATTTGAACCAGTGATAAGTCCCATTATTATATTATATCCCCTTCAAATGATAGCAAATGTTCAAGGAACTGCAGACCCACCCAGGATGGTGGCTCTGGAAGCTAAATTCCTCTTTCCATCAGGTCAGTGGTTACAGCAAAACAATCAGTAATCTGCCAAAGAGAGTTTACCACTGGGGATTTATTTAATGCTTTAAAATGTTTCAAGATGGCAAAATTCTAAAAATGAAGCTATCTGAGCTAAAAGCAGATCCTGAATCTCTTCCAGGTCTGTTTCATTGTGCAACATCGTTGTTGTTTTGACTCAATGGAAATAAAAACCCTATATCTGCGTTGATTTTGCAAAAGCTTCTAGTATGCTTTTTATTTGCAATAATTACAACATCATTTAATATTTCCTGTAATCTGCCAGGGTAAAATAAAAATATGCACATTCCTTCATCATTACATTAGGATTTTTTCCAATTTGCAGATTTAGATTTTTATGCTTAAACTAATTCTTTACACTTGCAGGAATTGCCTGGCTATTGATTGATTTCTACTTATAATTCAGGTTGTATTAAAACAATCCTCTTTTTATTCCTGACATAAATCCAAAAATGTGCAGATCAAAGTCCGGGCCTTGTTGCTTTCATGTCTGGCATATGAATGGGCTGGCAATCACCGTTGTGGTCTTGGCTGGCCTCTGCCTGTTTTCATTTTCTGATGTGAAACAGTTGAGAATCACAAACCCTCGAACAGTTCCATTTATAGTGGACTAAATAAAATCTGACGCCAGGCATCCGAAAGTGTCAGTCGACACAGCTTTTCAAAAGGTATTGGCTCTGGCGTATTATTTGTAAATGGAATGATATGCTATTAGGCTGCATATATAGGAATGAGATGTATTAGAATCGTAACCGGCTATTCAGTTTGCTGAATTAATGGTTGTGTCTTGCATTCCCTGTGTTTCTGTTTCCAAGGGCAGGTTTTCCATTGTTTGTAAAAGCACTAATTACTTGACCTATATAATATTGTTTATACAACGATGTTGTCTGGGATCATATTCACCGACTGCATGGTTTTTATATTTAATGCTTTGGAGCTCTTAATGGTAAGTATGCCTTTAGTTTAAAATGACTCAGCCCCCAGAATAACATTTTTCTGCCACCTTTTAATCTTATTTTGTTTCTCTATCTCAAACAGCTGAACCGCAGCTCTTGCAGCTACTTCCTTGTGTAGTGGGAAGTTCCACCCCCTGAGTTCTACTTCTCTCTTGGACAATGAAGACCTAAAAGAGGGGCCTTCTGCCTGAATGATTTCTATTGAAGCAGATGCAGTAACCATACACAGTAAGCAACTCTTTGGGGTCTTGATTACTTATAGTGTTTTAAACTAATTACCCAATCATTTCATATTTAAACATATTTATTTACTAAAAACCAGCATCTATATGCTTAACAAATACCGAGTTTTCAAAACTGTAGTTAGTACAAGATGAGCATTTACAGAGCATATTACATGTCTAAATGTGTATTGAAGTGACTAGAGACAGGGCCTTGTATACGGAACGCATATTAGGAACGATGTCCTACATGTGCCCTCCTAAATCTATTGAATGCTGCGTCCGATGTTTGTAAACTCACCCGTCCTAAGAAGTTTCAGTAAGGTATAGGTCTTCGGTCCTCCTTCTTGCGACGTCAGCCCTCCTTCCTCCAAACTCAGCCCTCCCACCTCCAAACTTAGCCCTCCCACCTCACAAGTCAGCCCTCCGAACGCAGCCCTCCCTCCTCCGAACTCAGCCCTCCCTCCTCAGAAATCAGCCCTCCCTCCTCCGAAATCAGCCCTCCTTCCTCCGAAGTCAGCCCTACCTCATTATTTCTAATTCCTCGGTTTTAGGCATTAAGAGGGAGGGCTGACGTAAGAAGAGGGAGGGCTGACTCTGGAGGAAAGAGGGCTGAGTTCGGAGGAGGGAGGGCTGATTTCGGAGGAGGGAGGGATGAGTTCTGAGGCGGGTGGGCTGAGTTAGGAGGGCTGACTTTGGAGGTGAGAGGTCTAAGTTTGGAGGTGGGAGGACTGAGTTTGGAGGTGGGAGGGCTGAGTTTGGAGGAGGGAGGGCTGACATCACAAGAAGGAGGACCGAAGACCTATACATTACTGAAGCTTCTTAGGAAAGGTGAGTTTACAAACATCGGACGCAGCATTCAATAGACTTAGGAGGGCGCATGTAGGACATCGTTCTTATGTGACGATGTCCTAATATGCGTTCCGTACTTGTATACCATTAAGCTGCATGTTCATAAACAATTTTGAGGCAAGCACACACAACATGGCATGGCGGTACGCACAGATTCAAAAAAGATTTAGTCACAGCAACTTCTGGTTTATGCCCTTGCTTCTAATACTTTTAATAAGCTTCTATGTATTCTGCTTCAATGAACAGGCATCAGTATACAGTGAAACCTCAGTTTTACTTACCCTGATTTTAAATTTTCCCTAATTTTACACCACAAATATACCATGCATGATGGTGAACTAGTACATATTCACAGAAATTTTAAAAAATGCTGAAGTCTTATATTGATGGCTATTCTTCCCGTAAGCACAAATCCAGTAACACAATTAGAAATCTGATTTAAAGAGGAACTAAAGCCTAACTAAAGAAGTAGCTAGAAATGTTGTACATTATGTTTTGGCCTTCTGCACCAGCCCAAGGCAACCACTGCCCTTTAGCAGTAAAGATCTGTGTCTCCAAAGATACCCTAGTATCTCCCCATCTTTTTTTCTGCTGATTCACTGATTCACATGCTCTGTGCTGCTGTCACTTACTGAGCTTAGGGACCCACTCACAATATACAGTACACATAGAATAGAAATGTCACATTATAAGGCTGATTAGTAATTAATACAGATTATTGCATCAAAATTTAATAATCAGTCCTGTAGCATCAGTTTATATTACAGACAAACCTAATTTTCTGCTTGATAATTTGTGATGACCCCAAAGCTTAACTTCTCAACAGCTGCTCAGAGC
Organism: Xenopus borealis; assembly: GCA_024363595.1. NCBI lineage: Eukaryota > Metazoa > Chordata > Amphibia > Anura > Pipidae > Xenopus > Xenopus borealis. The sequence goes on from CM044439.1 coordinate 121,360,294, forward strand.
CCAATGAGCATGTGAATGTCACAGACTTTTTCCAAGATGACTTTTACAAGGTGACACCCCTGTGACAAGTTTGAAGTTCGGGTTCATTGCTATTATTGAGAAGCTGAAACTGGTGCAATAAGTTCAGTATATAAAATATGGCATTTTAGACACGTTCACTTTTAGTGTTTAGCTCTCCTTTAATTGTCTAACTTCTATTAGACAGATCAAAGTGAAAATTTTATTGTCTACTGTGGATTACTGATCTTGCTCATAATGCAGAACAATAACATTTACTGACATTACTGACATTATATTATTCTTACCGCAACCCTTCTGGGTACACTGGGTGCCTGTTTGCCTACAGGTGGGAATATGGATTAGCTCCCTCATACTCCCAACTACTGCAGCTACACCTGGGCATTATAATGCAAAAACTGTACCCTATAGTCTGCAACAAGTTCATATGGTTTCCTCCCACGCTATAAAATTATGGTCTCCTTAAATGTGCTGCTAAGCCATAGATGATGTCTTTGACCTCAAAATCATTTAACAGATCTCCAATATAATTTTCAATGTCCTCTACAGCTTCCTGCTTATTGTGGTTGTGAGGTTTAGTTATCAAGAGCAGCTTTGGGCTCCACCAAGGAGGATAGAAGGGAGTAGATTTCCCCAGGCTGTGCTGGTTCAATCCCTGTTCCATGTCTAATGTTGGAGATCCAGACCACATGAGGTATTAAGAACCTAGAAAACTATTCCTTCGGTGGTGCCATTCTGTGCAGTATCTACAAACACGTGATTTTACCTGTATTTATACAACTTCCTGATGTGCTGTGAATGCTCTCAACCCTGTGGCAATTTGAATAAATTGAATAAAGCCTTGAGTAATTTTGTTTGCATTTTTTCAGTATAGATGTGTAATTCAGCAACACCCTCATGTGATCCTTTCACTTAGTGAAGTTGGTGAAGCCAAAATATGGTTACAATGATTATTATATAAATTCTTCATTATTTATATTTGCATTCTGTGCTTCTCTTCTCATCCTTTTCCTGGTTGCTGAGGTAATCAGAAAGAAGATTATGTTCTATATAAAGATCTACTAGTTTGGTGACCTCACCAGAGGAATGGATCTTTTATCGGTGTCTTCCACAAATTTGGGTTTTTTCACATCACCCAGCAGTACATTCCACAACCTCCACAACTCATTGCCCTCACAGTGAAAGATTAGTTGCTCAAACCTAAACGGGTGACCACTGATCTTTTCTAAGTCTGACTGACCACAAGCTACGCCTCACCTACTCACCATGGGCCGTCACAGAACTTATGGGCGTGAAATGTGTTGAGAGACAAAGATGAATTAATATACTTCCAGCTGTTAATATTTCCATTTATATGCCTTTATAATGGACATCAGTTTGTGACTGAAACCAATTATGTCATATAATATGTTTCTTTGTATGGATTTGCAGCTACTTTGGCAATTTGGAATTTGTTTAAAATCTGATTTCACCAAAAGCCTTCTGCAGTCAGTTTCAGAGAAAAAACAAACATTGGAGGAGTGGGGTGCTGTTTAATATGTTTTAATTTATACATTGAACCTGTATGGGTATTTTTATTAAAAAACACATTGCCTGTCTTTATTGTAAGTGCTGTCTCAAATGTCACTGACACTAGTATGTATATCTTTAAATGGGCGCACTCCAGATTTATAAACTACAATATCCACCAATCCCCACCAGCAGTGACTCTTTTACATATTGACAAAAAAAGCAGAGTATGCAGTCCAACAATAACACCAAGGGGGTTATTTATAAAACTGTGAATGCCAAAAACCTAAAATATTTGTGTTTTTTTTTGTATAAAATCTGAATTTTTTGTGGTAAAAAAACAATGTTTTGGGATATATTATACTGTCAGACCTGCCAAGGTTGCATATAAGTCAATGGGAGAAGTTCCGAAGAAATCTTGATCTGTGCTGGGTTTCATGCAAGAATCTGAATATTTTGTGGTTTTCAGGCAAAAAAAAAAAGATTAGTTTTTTTCACATTTTTGGGGTTTTTTCTGCAAAGAAGATTTTCTCGAAAGTATACTGATAAATAAATAAAAAAACACCTGTGGGATTTGGTCAGAGTAGTTTTCAGAAAAATTCAGACTTTGATAAATGGGTCTCCCCATCATCATTATCTCATATTGTTTAATACTTTAAAGTGAATAAACACATACAATCATGCAGGGTCAGACTGGGCCGGCGGGATATCGGGAAAAAAACAGGTGGGCCCCAGCTCTTTTGGGCCCCGCCGAGCCAGACCCGCTCCCTGCACTTTCTTCTTAGCTCCCGGACTCAGAGCACACCAGCAAAAGGCATACACATGCACGCAGGGCCCAGGCGTGCTCCCTGCCCTGCCTCCCAATCCTCCCAGCATAAGGTATGTACATGCCCCGCTGGCCCAGACGCACTCCCTGCCCTTTCTCCCAGTTGTGCCAGCAAACGGTAAGAGCGCATGTGGGAGGCGCTGGGCCAGACCTGCTCCCTGCCCTTTCTCCTGGACCCCGGACTTGGCGACATACGGTATGCACACATGCAGGGGGGGGGGCACCAGGCCAGACCAACTCCTTACCAACCAAAAACGAGAGCACTTGATAAAGGAGGTTGTTCCTCCAAACGTTGTGTGGAGATCCAAATAAATGATTTAAGCTATTAGCACAATTGCTGAAGTGTGTGTCATCTGACTTTCTATAATTTACAGACCAACTCCTTGACCTTGCTCCTGGACCCCTGTCATGCCACAAAAAGTACGCATGTGTGCCTAGCTGGGGGGCCCAGAGGATGGTGTGTGGGGGGCCCTAAGGCTGTGGCCTGGTGGGCCCTGGGCCCCCCAGTCTGACACTGCAATCATATGAGTTTGGAAACCCCTCTTAATTCTTTGGATTTTTGTTTATCATTGGCTGAGCTTTCAAAGTAGCAACTTCCTTTTAATATATAACATGCCTTATGGAAACAGTAGTATTTCAGCAGTGACATAAAGTTTATAGGATTAACAGAAAATATGCAATACACATCATAACAAAATCAGACGGGTGCATAAATTTGGGCACCCCAACAGAGCTATTACATCAATTCTTAGTTGAGCCTCTAGATGCCGCCTATTGATGAGTGTCTGGATTCTGGATGGCTGTATTTTTGACCATTGCTCCATGCAAAATCTCTCCGGTTCAGTTAAATTTGATTGCTGCTGAGCATGGACAGCCTTCAAGTCATCCCATATATTTTCAAGGATATTCAAGTCAGGGGGACTGTGTAGGCTATTCCAGTATTTTTCTTGGCTTGCCAGACCTGAGTTTTACAGCAACTGTGCCTGTGGCCTTCCCTTTTCTGATTAGATTCCTTACAGTTGAAAAATTACAGTTTAAACCTCTGAGAGTTTTTTGTAGCCTTCCCCTAAACCATGATACTGAACAATCTTTGTTTTCAGAGTTGCTTTGAGGATCCCATGCTGTCAATCTTCAGAGAAGAAGCATACAATTAACTACCTTAAATACCTTTTCTCATGATTGGACACACCTGCCTATGAAGTTCAAGGCTTATCGAGCTAATCCAACCAATTTGGTGTTACCAGTTATCAGTATTGATCAGTTACATGCATTCAAATTAGCAAAATTACAAGAGTACCCACATTTTTGCACAGCCAGTTTTTCACATTTGATTTAATTTCCTACAAATGAATACTGCTTTACTAAAAATCTTTTTTTCAGAAAACACCTCAGTACTCAGATGTTCCTGGGAAATAAAAGACATACCACTGTTATCTTTTTTTGTTAAAAGTGGGGTAAATTAATATGCAGGCTGAGAGGGGTTCCCAAACTTTTTCATATGACTGTATGTGCAAATACATTCTGGGTTCAAGATCTTTTGCCACTGCATATGACGTCTTATTTTAGTTGCTAAAAGTTTACATTTGCTTGCAGTCCGCAGAAGAAAAGAGCACCCTCATTTTCTCTTCATTCCCAATCACCCTGAATCTTGGAACATTTCTTAACAATATCCTGTTTTACATAAAGTTTTCAAGTCACTAAGTGGCTCTGTGTGATCAATCATCCAATAGGACAAGCCACATTGCAGGTACAAAGGAAATCTTTCATACCCAAAGATGCCCACCTACCATGAATCAGCTAAGGAAGCAGCCAGAAATGGCTAAATATTTATTTAACTAACAAAAAAGTATTATGAAAACAGAATCCCAGTCTCACAGATGCAGTTTTAGCTGTTCCGCAAAGTTTTTTTTTTCATTCTGCTGTTAGCAATCGGTTCAAAATATCTTGGGTTACCTTTGAATCGTTAGTGGTGAGTTTTAATGAAGGCATTTAGGAACCCAAGTGTACAAGTCATTCCGGATGATGGAGGTCAAAGAATTAGTCAGCACAAAAAGCCCTTTAAAAAGAGTTTACAGAATGTGAATGTTCATTCTGTGGATATTAAGAACACACACATGTAAGCTAACTTGGATATAAGGATATAATTGTTTGATTACAACCAGACTTTCTGAAATAGTAAATGAAAAACCATAGCTTCAAATAATAAATTAGGAACTTTGGAAGCCATGGTGAAGGCTTGTAACAAAGCCATTAAACTGCTAGAATAAGAACACTAGCACAATAGGCCAAGCATTGTTATGTATCTAAATGCTATGGAAACAAGATAAACTCGATATTATAATATGACGATACATAGCAACTCAAGTCTGTCAATAGTGCAATAGCCGTCACTGTCCTTGGAAGGAAAACCACTAAGAGATGGTCAGTTGTCTCTTATGTCATACCTGATAGACAATAAAATTAAGACAGATTATTGTATTGTTGCGATGCCAACCCACTGGGAGCTGATCCTTCCAATAATAACATTGCAATACCTGCGAATCAGCATTTGCAATGTCTGCCAAGGCAGTCCTTTTGGATAAAGGAGACAATAGAATTGTATATTGTTCAGTTTCATATAAAATGCAAACTTGTTTAAAAGAAGAATTCAGTTTAGCTGTAAATTTTATTTTTGTATGCAATATAAATATATAGTACATAAATTCCAACTTTTCCATCTGATTGTTGCAACACTTGGGTGCCTGTTTACTAAAGTGCGCTAAACCGCAATAATGACCTGTACAGAAAAAATACAAGAGCAAGTTAAAGTGTGAGCAATTCTGCCATTGCAGATTTTCTGGAGCAAATATAAATTATAGTCTATTATCACATTCATGCTAAGTTGTCTCACAAGGTTACTAAAGATTATCACCAGAAATGCCACCAATAAAGACAAAATTGTTGCCCGTTTTTATAGCCAGCCAGAGAGTGGCGTTATTTTAGAAATTTTATAGTGAGAGAGATGGAAAGTCAGTTTTTAACATGAGTAGCAAACATTTGTTATTGCACTGGTGAAAAATAATGCTTACAAAAGTATTAATAGTGAATATATAGATACAGGAAAAGCAGTAAAATATACTGCTAATATACTGACACATATTTCAAATTAAAGTAGTTCTTCAGTGTGATGAGAACAAGGTATACTAATAAGACCTCATATAGAAAAGTATACAATAAGAATGAAATGATGCCAACAAAGATGGTACAGTACATGGTCTAAATATCAAGGACTTGTACACCTTAGAAGAGAAATAGATTGAGGTTATGAGGTAATATGAGAAAAACATTCACATATCAGTTGAATAAATAGTTCAGGAGGGGAAACGTTCACAGAAGAAGAATATAGCTAACATTACAGGACACAATGTTACAATGAAGGGAGGCCAACTAACATAAAGGTAACATAATTATGCAAATCTTTGAAAAGAAAACGATGCTTATGAGAAGTAGATTTCTAGTAGGTCTTGTGGGGAACAATACATTAAGGGCAAGGCCAGACGGGGAGATTCGGGGGAGATCTGTCACCTGGCGACTTCTCGCCACAACGAATCTCCCCGAATATCTAGTCAGCGCTGCGCACTCGCTAGGCGTAAAATCGACTGCGCTTGTTCACACGCAGCGGCGCGATTTTAATAGTCGCTCAAAATTGCCTGGCGAGGCAACTTTGGGCGACTTTTAAAATCGCGCCGCTGCGTGTGAACAAGCGCAGGCGATTTTACTCCTAGCAGGTGTGCAGCACTAACTAGCTATTCGGGGAGATTCGGGGGCGAGAAGTCGCCAGGCGACAGATCTCCCCCGAATCTCCCCGTTTGGCCTTAGCCTTGAGGAATATCTATGCCATACATTCATGCCATACTAGATAAGAGGAACTGGCTTGCTATAAGAATTTATTGGGGTAATAACAAAAGGGACAATGTCTGTAAAAGGTCTTGTAACTCAAAACTATTTCAAAGTAACTCAATAACATGTTTGCTTTCAAATAACTGGTCAACAGGCTGATGTATCCTTGAAGGGGTGATACCTGGGCACTGGACAATACTGTATGTTATCAACTCCTCTATGGGAATAAGCCCTATTCCTCTTCATTGATAACTAATAGGTTTGCAAATAAGCAGCTAGTTCCTGGAAACGTAATTCTGTGGCCATGTAATGCTGGGTTGCTCTATACAAGTATTAGATCTCTCTTTTGTGTTTGTATTCAATATATGAGTAGAATTTTACATTTCACAATCCCAAAGGTGATTGAACCTTATGAAAAATAATTTCAGTGGAGTAGATGCGATGCAGACGCAGCCCTTTAAGTTAAAAAAAGACTTTATGTATTTATAAACAAATAAAATCTTACTACTGCCAGTGCAATAACATCCAAAGAAGCATATTCATTAAGCAATAATATTGATCTATTCAATGGAAATGCACTCTCCAAAAAGAAAAAAACTTGGGGATTGTGGATCAGAATAGAAGTACACGTGTTAAAGAAATTAAACAGATGCTCCAAAAATATATAAGATATATCAGGCAGATGTAAGAGGTTAATAATCAGTGTGAAAGTTGTGGGTTAAACATGAATAATGTGTATATGTGCAGCATTATTAGGTTTTAAAGCCAATGACAATGTGATAAAAAAGGGACCATTCATTTATTTAGCTCTCTCATGGATTTTCATACACAAGTAGTATATGTGGGATATGTAGCACCATTCCCAAAGTTTGCCTTGGTTCAGAAACACATAGGGGCCCATTTACTATATTTGTGTGAAGAATTTGAAATTCAAAAAATTCTAATTTGAATTTTGAATATGCAAATGAGGTAACTTCGACCATCGAATTTAATTGTATTTGAATATTCGATGGTCGAAGTACTTCCCCTTTAAAATAAAATTCGATAGGCCAGTTTGCCAACTTGGACCTACCGAATTGCTTTAAAACCCTATGGGAAGCTCCCATAGGTGTTTTAGAGTTTTTTTTTGATTGAATAAATAAAATTCGATTGAAGGGTTAAGATCAATCCAATTTTTTTCATTTGATCGTTCCATTGGTCGCATTGTGTGAATGTTTTTGAAATTTGACCACTTCCCCTTAAAATTCGAAAATTGAATTTGAGGTTTTAGTAACCCTCGAATTTGATTTTTAGTAAATCTGCCCCATACAGTATCTAACTGATCTAGACTAAGGCAGTTGCAGTAACAATATTAGACATCAAATTGATTGCTGTGAGTACAAGAAAGGGTCAGCCTTAGCCCATGTTGTTAGTTAACCCTCATAATGTTCCTAATCAAAGCTCTGAACTGATTTACATGGAAAGAGAGCCAGTCCAGCACCCCCTTAAACAATATCCTCCAATGTGTTACCCTGCAGTAGTGCCTGTTGCTCCCAGTGCAAGCCTGTATGTTTTTCTAACCCCTATGACGTCACCTGTTCTGCGTTAACTGCTTGGGGGAAAGTGAGTGACTTCATTAGAGGTGAGAGGGGAAATTAAACATTTCATTCCTATAAAACTTCTTTTTATAGTATTTTGCCTAGCACAGTTCAGGGGGAGATTTTAACGTAATGTGAACTTCATGGTCCATTTTAACCTTAGAAGTGTTGTATTACACAAACTGACGTTTCCACACTTCCATCAACACATTGAAAAGAAAATTGCAGTCCTTTGCCCATCTGAGCTTATCCAGCTACAAGCCAACAATGTAAGCTAGTCAACTGTAATTGCTACATTATTGAAATAGTTTAAAATATACATTTATACTGTTAGTAATATTAGTCACAAAGTAAACATCATTCAAACATAAACAAATCCCGTTAGGATGGTTTTGCCACTAATAAGGATTAATTATATCAGGGTACTGTTTTATTATTACAGAGAAAAGGGAAATTATTTTACAAAAATGTAATTATTTGATTAAAATAGATTTTATGGGAAATGTCTTTCCCATAATTTAGTGCTTTCTGGATAACAGATCCCATATCAGTACTAATAAATCTTTTATTTGATTAACTAGTTGCACTGATGGTACAGGTGTAATATGTGTCTTGGTACACTTTCCATTTGATTTGTTTAGTTTTTTATTATGGCTTTCAAGTAATATGAAAATGATGTAAATAGGTAGAACCTAAATATAAAGATACGGTGCTTACTAGATGCCTTTAAGTATAGGAATCCCTTGCACCTGATCCTTGTTGTGTTGTGTACCCTTCATCTGTGGGACAGGTAAATAAGCCCCAACATGTTTGAAATGATGGGGCTGATTTACTACGGGTCGAATTTCGAAGTGGAAAATACTTTGAAATTCGACCCTAGAATTATTTTTGGGGGTTATTTTCGACCGAATATGGCTGTTTTCGATCGAACAACTGGCGTATTCGATCGAATGAAAATCGCTCGAAACATTCGTATCGTTCGATTTGATCGACCAATTCAAACGATTTTCACCAAAATCCTTCGAATTCTCAGAACTTAGAAAACATTTCTGTCCAAGTTCTGTGAGGTCCAATATAGGCTAAAATGGCAATAGTCGAATTCGAAGGATTTTTAAAGGGCCAATGCGTCGTAATTCGAATTTTTTCAATTCAAATCGAATTTTGGGCTATTCTATAGTCGAAGTAGCCCAAAATTAATTTGAATTTATTTTTATTATTATTTTATTCGAATTTAAATTCAACCCTTAGTAAATTCGCCCTGTGTTGTTATCACTGAGGCATTTCGGCAAAAACACTTTTTTTGTTATTGCATAAACCATAAAAAGTGAACAGAGCGTTTTCTCAAATGGAACCACATAACATTTTGGAGCACTGCCCACTTTAGGGGATTCCTGTAAACATGTTATGACCACCACACAGCATTTTCATGTAGTTATGATACAAAGCTAGTAGCAATTTTATAAACACTTACCGATGACTAAAAGTAAAAACACTTCTTTTTAAAGAGTATACGTTTTTGCAAATGATTTATTACTGGCCAGTGAATGCATAGGGATCAATAACTGGTTGTGTGAGAGAGGAGGAGACATCCTCTTCATTTACATGAACAAATTCTGGGGGGGAAAAACTGTTTTGCATCTAAAATTTACATTTTCATGAAATGTCCTATATTGATTTTCAGACTTTTTTGGTTCAAACCCTCCTTGGATGTTCAAAGTGTACTAGTCTTTTAGCCATAGCGTCAAAAATTGTAGGATAGCATAGCAAATAATTGCCCCAAATGTCATCCCAATCTATTTTTAGGTTTATCCAAGTAAACAAATAGACATTCCCAAATCTTACTTTAACTGGCCTTCAGGTTGACCCCCTTCTCAGTCATTTCTCCAAGTTTCCACTGGGGGGGGACCACTGATCACTGATACACATGCTAACTCTCACCCACTGCACAGCCATGACAGTTGCTGATCACATTCCATCACTGAAGGGTTTCCTGATCAGAGTATGAAGAGTCAGAGAAATTGATCCACACAAAATGCATTTTATTATTATTATTAATATTTGTATTAAATAAATATTTACAAATCCAGTCAAGCATATTGAGTAAGGAGGCCCCTTGTATGCAAAGCAGAAGGAATCCTGGGTATATGAAAAACAATTTTAACTTAAGAGACAGGCATATAGAATGGCTGGGGCCACACAACCGTGGTCCATATTCTGGATGTTACAAAATGTTGGAACAATGTAGACACCAGGATTCGGAAGGCCAATTCAAGCAGGGAAAACCCCTACAATTTTATTAGTCAAGTGTAACGTTTCGGGGGCAACCCCCTTCGTCAGACATGATGTCTGACGAAGAGGGGTGCACCCGAAATGTTACATCTGACTAATAAAGTTGCAGGGGTTCGCCCCACTTGAGTTGGCCTTCCGAATCCTGGTGTCTACATTGTTCCTATATTTTGAAGAGTGGCTGAACTCTCTAGCCAGTGACCAGGCCGACTTGTTGGAGAGGCAGTGTGAAAGTGGGTAATTGTGTGTTACAAAATGTTCTCATATTAAGAAACCTAAAGTCTTTAATCAGTCTGGAAACAGAGAAAGTTGCACTGATTCAGTGTCATTTCTGTATTTTATTTTATATCTCTCCACCACCTCAGGAAAACTAAGGAATAAGCCTTGATCTATAGTTGATCTATAAGCCCTTCTTCTTAGCAAGAAAAAGGATGTAATACAAAAAATATGATTATATGTATACTTGTTTTAGGTTGGTTTTCACACAAGGAAAGATGCTCTCAGTTTTTTCATCATCAAAAAAGTTGAATTCCTTTCCTTTGCATCCAAGCATTTGTCTAGACTCTTGAAAATAGATATACTGATGAACTGAATATGAAAGCATCAATGTAACATTCACTATCCAATGGATATCCAAGACAGTAAGTAAGCACACAAATGTTAAACTACAGTTTTTAGATTACTGTGATAAAGGTACCAAAATATTACATTTTATAACCTGGGCTTAAGAAGTTGAAGAGTTTTTCAGTAAAGCCATTATCCTTTCAATAAAAAGTGGCTTTAAAATACATCAAACATTACCAATTTAACAGCAAAAGACACCATGTAAAAACCATGTGTCAGTATAAAGCTGAAAAAAAAGAGGTGTTGCCTTGAACAAAGTCCCATAAAATAGTGCTGAATGCCACTGCTTTTAACATAGATTTTTACACCACTTTTCACGACAGAATTTGTTTGTTTGAGAACTTGTGGCCATACCGGTGGATTGCCAATTGGTGCCCAAGTCTGAGAGGTCTGAGAGGATTTGGGGACCAACATGGTGGGCCAAATAGGGATGATCCGGTGTTCGGATCATCCATTGAGGCCTATGAAGACCCATCAGATGAAGACTTCATCAACATGTCGATGTGCTCCTAGTCTGATTTTAAAACTTGCCCAAATGATATCAGCCAGACACCCAGGCAGATATGATACGACTTGGTCTATAAAAGGCAGAAACAGCAGCTTAATTCATATGTAGCGGTGTCAGATAAAATGGTACAGCTCTTTGTTATGTATTAATTCTGCAACTGCAATTTATAGATTAATTCATGCTTTATAAACACACCATTTATTTGACTTCACTTATTTCAACTTTTTTTCTGCAAACACATTTTTTTGGTTAAATATTTTTCCACACTTTTGTTCCAAAATATACATGATATCTCAAAGGATTTCCATTTGACGTGCAAGTAGAAGCGCCTGTAGGTGCAAGACGCATTTGGAACCTGTGATGTTTTTCTTATAACCCATATAACTTATCATCTTCATACTGATACCCATTTTTAGAGATTGAAAGTAAAACAAAGTCTAGCTGATGTAACTTGATGCATCTTAAAGGCTTAATTGTCTAAATCCCCTAATATTCACAGTAGGAATATGTGATTACTTAGGTTAAGGTTTATTAGAAAGCTGTAATAGTGCCACCTACTGACTTCTTAAGCATTAAAATGCTAGAGTATCTATCTATCTATCTATCTATCTATCTATCTATCTGTCTATCTATCTACCTATCTCAACAACAATTTGGAGCAGAAAAGTTAGTGATATAAAACTATTACTACTATGAAAATCGTTAGTAGGAAAAACACATTAATGTTCTTCCTCAATAATATTTTATGGTTAGGTAGGGCTAGGGTTGCCACCTTTCTGTACTGCTGAGACCAGGCAGAGGGCCGGACTATGACATCAGTGGGTGGGGAGGTGCCATAAGTGGGCGGTTTGTGATGTATAGGGGAATGGCTATGCCATCAGGGGTCGGGGCAATGACTTGCTGATCAATCAAGGGAATCCTGCATGGTTTTCCTTACTTGGAAAACTGGGCAGGAAGTTTTTCAAATTACCAAGCTGTCCGGGTGGCAACCCTAAGTAGGGTAGACATTGATTTATAATTTTACTTATTTGAGAAGATAAGTAACTGACATAACAAAGCTTATTTAAAAAACATGGGGCAATGTACAAAGTACATGCAAACTGTCATGTATTTTTCCAGGTACAGCAGTTGAAGGTGGACATACACTATTGGATCTTAACCTGATAGGCCCACTAACAGCTGGGTGATATCGGGTTTAATCCAAACTTTCAGCCCTGGGGCCTAATGATCACATTACTGTGCTGCAATTGGGCACCAATGGGTTGTAGGACCGCATCCACTAGGTGATGCGGTCCTAGATTGAACAAAAAATCAAACTTGCCCTATAAATATATAGATGATTTTTGGCCTGTATATTGATCGGGGGACCCATCGGGAGCCCCCACACATGGGCAAATAAGCTGCCAATTTGGTCTAAAGGACCGATGCTGCCCGTGTATGGCCACCTTAAGTGTATGGGCAATAGGGGGCACATTTTTTGGGACCCTGCTCTTGCAGTTGGACCTGCCTTTAGTTCTTAAAATATCAGTAATTATTTCATAAGCTAAAATCTGAACTCTTTTCTGCTGTCTTCCCTAGCAGGTTATATACTAATACACACCTACCTGCCCTGAAAAACTAAGAGGGCCCTATGGACACAAGGAATAAGATATTTTGCAAAAATATTGAAAATATAGTGGCGATATGTGTCTACTGTACAAACCAACATGCAGGGGTAAGGGAATTAAGCTAGTGTTGATTGGACAATAGTTGTTTGGGGTGTGACAATACCAAGTATTTGTCCTAGGGGTCAATGGAATACTGGCTTTACTACTTCTAATTATTCTAAAATGGCTGTAATATAGCAGATTTAACACATTCGCTGCCAGGTGGTGGAGGAAAATAATTGAACCCTTTATGTACAATCTATGTATTGTAGAGGTTATGCCTCATCGAACCTTACTGGTCTGTATATTTCTGTTTTTCCATATGAATGCTGCCATACTGGTTGACCATGACAAGGAAAGATAACAACCCAAGTTAAATTATAATTGTAATATATTTGCATGAGTTTTTTTGTTTTTTTGAACTTAAAACAAGATGAAAACAAGGAAAGTCATATATATGGGGTCATTTATGACTGAGAAGGCATTGTGCAAAGTGCAAAAACGAGTGCGATCTGCTGTTTTTTTTCCAGTTTGTATACTGCCTTTCTGAATCCTGCCCAAATGAACTTTTACTCTGAGAGCTGTGGCCACACCATGAATACAGTGCTGCCTGCACTGAACAGTGCTATATTTATGTGGGGTCGGAAGGGTGAGGATTTTATATCTAGCAAAAAGTGCTGCCCTGCTCCTACGACACATTGGATGTATGTGAGCACTAAGGCACACCCCTTATTACTCCTGCAGTTGCTGCAGGGGGTCGCAAATGAGCACCATATTGTTTTTTTGTCAGTAATATATTAGTTTACATAATATTTGTTTGTATTATACCAATTCTTAGCATTAATAATACTTTTTTCAATGCATTTTCCACTTGCTCCAGAAAATTCCTATAATGACTTTCCAAAGTATAAATGTTTAATGTTGAATAACATGGGGAATAAAATAAATATTATGATTATTTGCTATTACTATATATTGCAGTCAATGAAACTGTACTCAAAGACTTGTGGGAATTCAAGACAGAGCTTTGGTTTGTACTGTCACACAACTTACATCAACACCAGAGTGAAGTAACCCAGCAGCTGCATTCTATATCCCAAACCTGCTTTTGCGGTACAACCACACACTGATCTGTAAATAAGCCCCAAATGTTTATGGAGATTCTGTTTTTGAAAGCTTTCACAGATTTGCTAATGCCATTTAAAATATTAGTTGTTCTTTAAGCAGCGAATCCTCTGTGGATAAGGAAGGAATTTGTTACCGTGGCAAGATAGCTCACAATTCAGAGTAATGAGCTGTGATGGTGTGTGATTCATCCTGCAGACATGGCTTGCACAGACTGGACGCCTTTTTGGCTTGGGACTCTCCTGAAGTCATTCTGGCTGCTTGCTTCATACCAGTCACTTTTGCTTTTGTTCTTGGTGGTCCTCCCCTTTGTTCATACTATATAGGATATGTGACAAAAAATACATTATACTTAATTCAAAGAAAGGGACATTTTTTTGTGAATATGTTAAGCATGGACCACTTTATTAGAGCTTGTATTTAAAATGTACTCTGCCTAATGGTTTTAAAAAATAAATAATTTTAAGGAACAATTGGATGGTGGCTTTCTTAACCTTCCTCTTTCCTCTAGCAATCAGAAATGTTAGCTTATCAGCTCATCATACTCAGGTGTACTCAGGTAGAATACACTGAAGGGGTTCAATATAAGAGCTTTAAACCTGTTGAGACATTCTGACTTTCCTCCACTAACATTTGTCTAATGGACATGTAAAATGAAAGAATTGGTGTAATGTAGTGTTTTGAACTTCTGTATGTATTTTGCACTTCAAGTAACAAAAAAACATAGATTTTTATTAGGTTTAAGTGATGTATTGTCCTTTTAGTGCAAACAGGAGTATTTATCCCAATGCTATAGTATAGCAATAGCCAGGCCCGGACTGGCAATCTGTGGGTTCCGGCAAATGCCAGAGGGGCTGCTGTAAGTTTCCATAGAAAGTGACTATGAAGTGGGCTGGTGGGGGCTGTTTGGGCCTCTGTGTAGCAGAAATGGCAGGGCCTTTTTTCGAATCCCAGTCCAGTCCTGGCAATAGCCCTGTGTTAGGCAAATTATTTGAAGGCTTGTTAAGGGATCACATTCAAAAGTTTGTCCTAGAGAATGGCATTATCAGCAGCAATCAGCATGGCTTTATGAACGATAGGCAGGGTCACCATCAGGGGGGAAGACGGGTGACAAGTGTCCTGGGCCTGAAGGGGGGCCCCACAGTGTTGCACTTTTTGAAGAGCCAGGCCTCGCTTGACAGTTCCGAAGCCATGCCGCTCCTTACGAAGTCCCGAACAGGCAGAATGCGGAAGTGCCGAACAAACGAAGTCCTGAAGTGGCGGAAAGATCCAAAGTCATGAAAGAAGCTGACACTGAAGTCCTGAAGTGGCGAAAATACCCGATGTCATGAAAGGAGCCGACATTCAAGTCCGGAAGAGGCGAAAAGAACCAAAGTCAGGAAAACAGCTATAATTAAAGTCCTGAAGCCACAAGTTCAATTCTACTGACACCAGTATGGGGTTTTTTTTTAATCACCTTGCCACCAATGTTTTATTTTAATACTCTATAGGCCCTTGCCTCCATTTTTTAAAAATATATTTTATGGGGCCCCAATTTTTTTAACTTGTAAGTGGGGTCCTGGCGACAAAGTTTTTTTAAAAAAAAACTTTATGGGGGGCCCTGTCACCACAGTTTTTTTAACCTATAAGGGGGCCCTGACCATCTATAGCTTTTTATGACTTGTGTGTGTAGGGGGTTACCTTTTTTAGCAGTGATTTCTGTGTGGTCTTTTAACTGTGGTGTGGTGTTGGCAGGATCTGGGGTGGGGCCTGGGTGGGTGGGGCCCAGGGGGCCCCAAAAATGTTGTTGTACGAGGCCCCCTGATTTCTAATTGCAGCCCTGAGGACAGGTCATGTCAGACAAATTTGATTGCTTTTTATGATGAGGTAAGTAAGGTGCTGGACTGTGGGGGGCAGTAGATTTGGATTTTGTCAAAGCATTTGATATCATGCCCCACAAACGACTGCTTTATAAACTAAAGTCTGTCATTTGCACATGGATAGGAAACTGACTACAGGATCGGGTACAGAGGGTGGTTGTTAAAGGACAAGGAATGTTAATCTAAAGAAGTAGGCTAGAAATGTTGCACATGATGTGTTGTGCTTCTGTACCAGCCCAAGGCAACCTCAGTCCTAGCAGTAAAGATCTGTGTCTCCCCAGTAGATGCCTCAGTAGCTCCCCATCTTCTTTTCTGCTGATTCACTGATTCACATGCTCTGTGCTGCTGTCACTTACTGAGCTTAGGGACCCACTCACAATATACAGTACACATAGAATAGAAATGTCACAGTATAAGGCTGATTAGTAATGAATACAGATAATTAATACATGGCAGCACACAGTGCAATTAGCATTAGAATTTAATAATCAGCCCTGTAACATCAGCTTATATTACAGACCAACCTCATTTTCTGCTGGATAATAAGTGACAACCCATAAGCTTAGCTTCTCAACAGCTGCTCAGAGCCCACTGAACATGTGAGTGTTACCTACACTTTCCAAGATGGTGACCCCCCCTGTGATAAGTTTGAAGTCCTGGATCATTGCTGCTATTGACAAGCTGAAACTTTAGGCCAATGCAATAAGTTCAGCTAATAAAATATGGCATATTAGCACTAATCATTTTTATGGTTTAGTTCTCCTTTAATGGTACATTCTCTACTTGGAGTAAGGTTCTTAGTGGGGTCCCTCAGGGCTTGGTATTAGGTCCACTTTTATTTATCACTCGATCATGATATCACGATATAACTTTATCACCATAATTAAAACATGTTAGGGTTGTCACCCTTTTTGATGGGGCGCTCCAGTCAGGGGATGTATGACATCAGGTGCAGGATTTCAGGTCACAGACAGCACCAATCGCAGATGTCTTTTCTTAAAACTCCTTTATTAAGACATGGGCTATGACCCAGATAATCAACAATGTTTCAGACCGGCAGCAGTCTTTTATCAAGCCTGAGAAAAGCAGCGTCTGGGTGTAATAGGAAGAAGTGAGTAAAAGTCACAGCTGTCTCCACAGGCATATATTCTTTAAAGAAAATACTTTATTTATATGAAACAGTGTAACAATTACCTGGCAGATCTGTCAGTCCTATCATTTCTAGTCGGTCCTATAATTTTTATTACATTAATGTCAAAAAAATAGTCACAAATCTGTACTATGTCTCAGCAACCAATCTGATACTCTCTTTCTGGTGACAATTGAATGCTGCTTGCTGATTGGTTACTAGACCTTTGTTTACACTTTTTTAAAAACACATTGTAAGCCATACAAAACAGAAATTCACTGAAATAACCCCTCATTTATGAGGCACTAAGTAGTGGTAACCAATAGCAACAAATAAGATGTTTGCTTTTAAACAGGTGACCAGTAAACACTTCCTTCTCATTGGTTGCTGTAGGTTACTGCTCCTTAGTGTGTTTTATTACATTACTGTTATAAAATGTATTACATGACAGAATGCTACCAAGCCAAGATATTCTTTTAAATACATATTAAATAACTGGATCATTTCAGGTACCTCCCACCTTGTTTGTGAGTCACATCACTCAAAATTTTTGAGTCTTTCCATGGAAATGGCAGAAGTTTTAAACAGCATGAGATGTGAAGCAGAATATAATGTTACTATGCAAAAACCAAAGGGCCCCAGTAAAGCTGTTTGCCATACTAGGTTTGTTATTGGTGTGAGTGACAAAGAACAGACTGTATACAAGTGTTCTATAAACGCGGCCTACACATTTGTTCAGAAATGTTCTGTCACTCTTCTTACTTTGACATGAAATATTAAACACTGTTTAACAAAGCAGCAATATTGAACACAGATGTGCTCTATCATTTACCAATTCTTCCAGTCAACTGCAGTTTACGCACATATATATTTTTACATGAATGCCCATAAAACATTATTTCGGTGACATGGTTATACTATATTAACTAATGACCTTACATCGCCGTGCATTTTCTTTGATTCCATGTTAAAACGTTAAAATTCCTTCACTTTTTTATGTTTTGTGTGTTGCTCAGACTCCAGTTAAGACTGTAGCACCACCTTCTGGTTTTGAAGAGTTACCGTCATTGCTGCCTGAAAGTAAGAAATTTCTCTATTATTCTGTTAAATCTATAATAAAATTGCACCATCACCATCTATTCAGTTTAAAAAACCATGGAACTAGAAAGACCAAGAAGATATTTACCCCTGGTTATCTACTTAGATTTGAATTGAGGGCAGTAACTGTATTCCTGGATTGGCATGGTGGGGCTGTTATGTGATTAGGTCATTATGCTTTATTCACTACAGTATGATTGTGACAATATTTGTACAAGCGTCAACACTAACGCCAGAATGTTATCTAATTCTTTGTACAGCAAAGCAAAGCTGTCATGGGCTATTGTTTTGTTTCACTTTTTCCCCAATAATCCTGTGTAATGTTTACAGGGAAACTATCCATCCCTTATCTGGTTGTATCTGGTTGACAGCTGTATTTTAATTGTGATAATGTATATTTATGAATTCGGCATTATGATCTTAAAAATTAAGGTCTGCAACATGCACAAGAAAACTCAAAGCATATTTGTAGACATATTCATAATGATTTTACACTCATTTTTATCAATGAAATATTGCCAAGCAAAAACATGAACAGAATATTTGGAACTGCTGGCAGCCACTTCCTCAGTGGCTTATGGAGATATAATGTCAAAATAATGTGGACCATAATTGAGAGCATTAACATTAGAGAAATGAATCAACTTGGAATTTTGTGAAACCTCCTTCCAGTAAATAGCATTTCCCACTGAGTGAGTAAAAATAATGGTTCCTCCGTTTGGCTGTGTTTGGTACAATGGCTTTTTAACTACTGCAGCAGCAAGTGGCATCATGTTAAAATGGGCATCATGTTAAAATCAATACTATTGATTAAAGGTACTTGTGTCCCAGCACATTTATTGCACTTCTGTACAGTTGCACTAGCCTCCATTGTATTCATCCTCCCTCTTCTGCTCAGGGGAGCTGCTGCCAAGAGGCGAGCAGCGGCGGGCCAAACCGACCAGGCGCCGTAAGCAACCTGGCCGGTCACAGTGCCCCATAGGCGTGCATGCATATGCAAAAATGATGCTCAAGCGAACGTGACATGCGCAAAAGGCCAGAGCAGGAAGCAGGGACTGGACTAGGGGGTAGAAGTCAGAGAAGGTGCGTGCCTGGCGCCCTCCCAGCTTTGCACCCTAGGCACATGCCTACTCTGCCTACCCCTTGTCCTGGCCCTGAAGGAAAGTAAAGAAACTCGTCTCAGGCAGCAGCAGCCTGTAAGTTACAATTAGTTATCAATTGTTATGCATTTTATTGTATCAGACACAATTATGGTTGGCACAAATACTTGTATGGACACATTTATGCTGGAGTGGTGTTAAATAGAGGAACATGGGGATAAGAAAGGTAATGTAAAAATTATAAATAGTATGCAAAAACAATAGTATGATAGATATAAAAAAGGTTATTTTCTGGTGTCAGTATCTCTTTAAAGGAAAAGGAAAGTTAAGGAACATTAGGGGGGTGATTTATCAAGGGTTGAAGTGAAAATTCTAATTTCAAATAGGCATTTCTAATTTTCTAAATTATTTATGGCAAAAACTGTCAAATTCGACTAGGGAATCGTTAAAAATTTTATTTGAGTTTTTTTTTATAAAATTCAAATTACATTTTTCAGATTTATCGTACACTGGCCCTTTAAGAACTCGAATATGGCTATTCGCCCCCTAAAACTCCTAAAATTGCTGTTTTAGTCAATGAAAGATCAATTAGGAGTTGTTTGTAGCCTTCCTGACATTTTGTTTTCTGAGAAAAAACAGTAATTGAGTTTGTAAAACTTGAATCAAGTTCTTTTCAAATTCGATTGGAGTTTTCTGGTCGATCCTATTCACCTGAGATTGTAGATAGTTTTTTTATATAGATTTCCATTGGTAAAATTTTGAGTTCATGGAAGTTTATGGGAGTTTTTAAAAACTCACATGAACTCAAAATACGACCTTTGATAAATGTGCCTCTAATAGTTAACAAATATCCGACATTGTATTATATTGTGCTGCACAATTGCTCTGTGATAGCCAACAGTCTTTCCTTATGGCTACAGAATTCTTGCACCTTGGTTGATATCATATAACTTCCTTTCAAAGACCTACCCTCCATTGTTCCCTCTAAATCCTTCGTGACTATGTGCGCAAAAAATTTTTTTTTTGTGCTCATATTTTAAACTGTTCGCAGTTTTAAAAACTGTGTGCTCAGGTCAGAAAGAATACAAAATGTTGTGTTTTCTCACAAAATTCTTTGGGGAAAATTCACTAAAGCGCAGAAATGCACCAGTGACAGCTTTGCCGGCGTTCGCCGCACTTTGCCAGGTGAATTTTCATAAGCGCTACGCAAATTCACTAAGATACAAATTTGCGCTCAGGGCAGCAAACGATAGCGAAGCAGTGCTACTGTTACTTCGCCAGGCAAAACACATTTAAGCTAGCAATGCCTAATTTGCATACGGCGCGAACTTAAGCGTATAATAGTAGTATATGTTACAGCCACTACATTACACTACACAAGCCCAGGAAACCTTTAATAAATAAAATAAAGTTGTCCTATTGCCCTAAACATGTGCCCCCTGTATAGTTGTGTTGCCATATGTTAGGAAATGTAGGGGGGGAGGAGGGTAACCCTAAAATATTTTTTGCTGTTTTGAAGACTATCACCCTACAAAAGGTAAAAGACACCAGCGTTTTTTGGGACTTAGAAAAAATTTCAAGTCTATCTTTCAAACTCCTATCTATTGTATTGAATTTCGCCAGGTCTGACCTGGCGAAGTAATGTCTAGTGTAAGAGGTAATGTTCACAAACATTTTCATTTTAGTGAATTAGCAAAGTTACGTCCCTTCGTCAGTGTGCAACTTCACACCCTTACGCCAGGCGAAGTTGCGCACTGACGAAGGGACATAACTACTATCTACTTCATTAGTGAATTTTAGCCAGGGACACTGTTAGTGAATCAACGTAGTTGCGAATTGACGTCACACTGGCGAATTAGCGCTAGCGTTAGACGCTTTGCGCTTTAGTGAATTTGCACCTTTGTGTGCACCATAACTTTGCCAGGTATGAAATTGGCAACCTCAAGCAATTAGACTTAATAGGAAAAAAAGCTGAATATGTAGGAAGGCCGGTATTTTTTTTTTAAGAAAAGGTGGCAACCCTACTAGTAACCCTAAGACACCAATCAGATGATTTACTTTCAAACAAGCCGATGCAAGATGCTGTTTACTTTCTGAAGTTATTAAAACTGAAGTAAATATCAGCCCATTAGTATATAAACTCCTTGAATTGTTATTTTGTATCCAGTTTTGTCCTGTAATGGTACTATCTGAAAAAAGTCACTATACAGTGCTTAACAGCCAACAGTGTAAGTTATTTTGCATAAATATAATTTTTTAAGATCTAGCAATGCTTTATATACTTCCAACAATATAATTCCCTAATGAAAACATACACAATTCCTATGTAATTTTCCTGTAAAGGTACTATCTGACACTCCAATAAATAAGTCACTACCAGCCAACAGTGTAAATTATTTTGCATAAATACAATTTTTTTTTAGGCTCTAGCACTACTTTATATACTTCTAACAATATCATTCCCTAATGAAAGTATACAAAATTCCTGTTGTAATTGTATTAAAAGTTATAGTAATAATACATTTATATTGAATATTTTTCCTCCCAGATGCTCATCCAAGTACAACAGATAAAAATTACAGCAAAACAGTGACAAAAAAGCAAATGTTATATTGGTTTATAACTATGCAATGACATCAGTTTTATCCATATGAGCGCAGTTATTGACTGTATATATATATATATCACACATATATATCTGCACTCTCAGGTCTTAGAAAAAAAATAAAAAAATTTCATTCACATTGGAGACTCTTCAGAGGCCTTATGTACTTGCTTCAACATATTTTCCTTGCACTTACACAGAGTTGTGCTCAACGCCAATGCCTTCATCAATTAGCACAGCACAGCTACCACTCTCAAGACAAATGCTGGAAACAACACCAACCATATTTAAAAACTTTTAAGCACAACTGAGTATAATTGCTGTCCTTAGGAGTACATTACTATACTGTACAGATCTATAGCTTTCAGGAAGAGGAACATGCACAGACCAATATCTCTTTGTAGCTCATCTCCCATAGCAAATAGCAGCTTTTTTCCAAAGGATGAAGTATTAGCAAGGGAAGAGAAAATTGCCACAGAGGGGTTTACCCATAGAAACCAGACGGTTGCTTTCAAACTGTGTTGGTTTGTCACCCTAAGGTGCTGCATTCCATGTTCCATGTCCCCCTTAAAATGAAAAATGGATTCATATGCCTGTAAAAGTATCTAGGCCAGTGCAAATTTGCAGCTTTTATGAGTTACAGTTTACAAATGTTAACAGCCAACTTCCAGATTTAACAAAAAGTGCAATATTTCCTCCAGGTCTAATAACTCATCGCAACCAATCAGATGTTTGCTTTCAAACAGCATGCCAATAAATATAAGCTGCTGCATTGCTTTAGTCAAAGCAAACAATGTTTCAGCTGCTTCCCATAAATATAAACATCCAAAGTAGAACATTTCTCTAAACAAGTTGTTCCAAATATTATATTGCGTAACATAAAATGTAACATACATGCTACTGTACTTAGATGTATTTTCTACCAAATATGTGCATATCTGGTCTGCACCATCTTATATAATTCACTGGGGGCTAACGTAATAACACCCACTAAATTCTTGATCTAACAACAAAGTATCAACTAATTAGCAGGTAGCACTGGTCACCAGTAAGCAAACATACCACTGATTATTATGGGCTACTGCATTGCGGCCTTAATTACATAATCCCATAACGACAAATCTGTGATATATTATCACAATGGGTAAATTGATAAAAGTTGCACTAGTTTGTACCAGGTCTATGGGTTATTTTTAGCTGCATAACTCATTTATGCAGCTGCTACTTATGCTTTCTTGACAGACGTCTTGGAAAAGAACAGTAAACATTTGATTTTAAAGACTGATTCAAATGTATGCTAAACATAAAAAGTTTCAAAAATATGGGTAAGTCACTTAATTTTGTTATCAGACTTCATGATTGTAAGGCTTGGGCCAGACGGGAAGATTTGGGGAGATATGTCGCCTGGCGACTAAATCTCCCCGAACCGCTTCCCCCTGCCTTCCAGTATCTTAATGAATAATCGCCTGCGCCTATTCACACGTGGCGCTGTGATTTCCCGAAATCACTCGAAATTGCCTAAAGAGGCAAATTCGAGCGACTTTGGAAAAGCCAGCGCCGAGTGTAAATAGGCGCAGGCGATTCGGGGAGATTTGTCACCACAAAGAAGAGGCGATTAGTCGCCAGGCTACAAATCTCCTCAAATCTTCCCATCTGGCCTTACCCTAAGGCTAACGATGGGCACAGGCTTCACTGAGGCTGAAATTGCTATTATTAGAGTAGCTGGCACATTACCAGATAACACAGATAGTAACAATATCCACAAACTTTACTTTTGCAAGGAGCAACATTTTTTTCAGTTCTACAAAATCAATATTTCCTAAATGCATATCTTTTTGCATGTCATTTCCAAATTAACATCCAGCTTTTGAGAAATACAATAAATATGTTGTAAACCCTGTTACACTCTGTAAATACTTGTAGTCTACATTCCATACAGTACAATGCATAAAACTGTGTATGTAACAGCTTTATAATAAATACATAGTGGAATGCATAAAATAATGGACTTTTTAAAGGAAAATCTGTGTATCCAAGTTCATTCTATTCTCTTACATAAATCATTTCTTTAAATACCAGCAGTGCCAATATGGTTCAAATTAACTGCTAGATAGGATACAAAGGGCTCTTTTATGCTTGCCCTATCTGGGAAAAAAAAGCTAGCTTTTAGAATACAGGAGAAATGCGTATGGAAACTGTAGCTGCTGCAGAGCAACATTGTAGCTACCCGCACAAGTGTTC
The DNA here is from genome assembly GCA_024363595.1 of Xenopus borealis. Lineage (NCBI taxonomy): Eukaryota > Metazoa > Chordata > Amphibia > Anura > Pipidae > Xenopus > Xenopus borealis. The sequence goes on from CM044439.1 coordinate 121,384,324, forward strand.
TTTTCTTTGCCACTGACAAATCTTTTTCCTTGTGTCATGTTTATCTGGGACAGAGATAAGCAGTGTTACAAATTGTGTCCTTGATCCTTGATAAACTACTCCATCCATCCCACTTACGTCTCAGTTCAACAAAAATAAAATTCTATGATCAAATCTTAGAAAAAAAAACAGGAAGTATTAAAGTAAAGGCAGATTTGTGTCTCCCCTATATTTTATAGCTACTTTGAGGGCAGGGAATAACACATCTAATACAGTATATATATAAAAACACATTTTCCCTTTAAGTTCTTAGCACACAGATCTCAGATTCTCAGGTTTAATTTTAGCCTTTAGACTTTGCTTTTTTTAAATACTAAAAACATGGGTCGCGTGTAAACATTTTACTTGCCTGCCTAAGTTCTGTTTTATGTCTGAAATTGTTTGTCAGAATACATGTAAATGTATTTGACAGTTTCATTAGTAAGCATTGCCTATGCCCTGGAATGTTAAAGAACAAATATATGTAAATGAATGTAGGTATGTAAAGTTATTGTATAATGAAATTATTTTCGTCTTATGCATCTCACTTATTAAAACAGCATCTTTCAGTTAATACTGTAATTCTGTGAAAGTAATTATTGCAATGCAAGAGACTGGGATTCTTCAGAAAATAAAATACAGTTTTCTGGAGTTTTACACTGAAGATTTTAATCATTTTTTTTTCAGTTTGAATCATATCTAAAATCAGTTAGAAAAGTAAACCAGTTTAAATAGGAACACAAATTTACAATGAGATGGACCCCAGAATCCACTATTGCTCTGTAAGGTAACAATTTTATTGTTGTTGTTACTTATAATTCCTTATATTCCTATTCACATTCCAGTGTCTCATTTAACCCATTGCCTGGTTGCTATGTTAAACAAGACCCTAGCAACCAGATAACCCATTGTAAATTATCTCAGAATATCAATGTCTGTGTCAAACTAAAAGCTAATTTAAAGGGGAACAACCTCTTTATTTGATGATTGTATGCTCTGCCTTACATGTCAGGATCAAGAATCCCTAGGATTTTTACTTTCAGCCCCCCTATTCAAATCTTTCTAACCATTTTCAGCATATTAATAGCTTAACAGTACACTGTATATGAACTATTTACTCGTCATATAGAAAAGCATAGTGGGCCACATGTATAGATTTAAATGTAAAAGCATATATTCCTTGATTAATATATTTAAAATTGCAGGATGCCTTTCACCTCCCTTATTGTTACCTCCAAGATGACTATTATGATTTATACACCCTAGTATATGATGCCAGTGATGAACCTGCCACCCAATAAACTAAAACCCTGCCTATGGCACCAAACCTCCTACAACATATTTTACTGAGATACTGAAGAATACATTGAAGAAGTGTTAGAACATAAAGGCACACAAAGCAATATTCTTCGCTAGACATTTACTGCATTGTAAGGGGCAGATTTACTATTGGTCCAATTTCGAATTGAAAAAAATTCGAAATTCGACCATGGGAATCGTATGTGAAGTAAAATCCTTCGAATTCAAAGGATTTTACTGCAATTCGATTGGTTGAACGATCGAATAGGAAATGACCAATTCGAACGATTTTTTCGATCAATCAAATTTTTTTTTATTCAATCAAAAATAATGAAACCCAATTCGGTAGCTTTGATCTGGCAAACTAGGTGGTCGAATAAAAATTTGAAGGGGAAGTACTTCTACCATCGAATAGTTGAATAAAATTTAATTCAAATATTCGAATTATTCAAATTCAAATTTGCCTCATTCGCATATTTGAAGATTCAAATCTTTTTGGAATTTGATCAAACTTTGAATTCTTAATGTGACCTTTGTAAATCTGCCCCATAATGTTACCGGTGCATTGCAAATTTTGACAGACTTTTTTAGTACAAAGGTTTATTATTTTTACTACTGGTTGATGAAACTTCTTAAATAAACCTTAAAATGCAATAAAGTAAAATTTTGTTGCATTACAAATTCTTATTACTTCTGCCCCATATAGCATGAATGCACAACTGGAGAACCAACAAAATTGAACAAAAGTGTACCAATGACCATTTCTATTCTGTACAACTGTTTTTCTATTTTTATTACAGTGTTTGATATCTGGTCTGCTGAGTTCCGCCATCATTAATTTGGTGTCCAAACAGAGCCCCACTCAGTCTGTTGATTTATGTGGAGCCTTGGATCATATGATTTATGTTCATGACTCACCCCAAAACAACTGTCTAGTGAAACTATACGTATTTTAAATTAAAAACACCCATAGATTTGATTCATAAAAACTGTTAGGTAAATAGAGAACATGTATTTATGAGTATATATTTAGGGGTTTTTGATGGTAGATCAGACTGTGAGAAAGTCTATTTTGTTTTAATATGTGAACATTGTAATCAATGTATCAGTTATTTTTGTTGTGTCTGTTATTGTTCCTATTTTTTCACACCATTATGTCAAAGCCCCTGTTCTGTGTATTTTGGAGCTGGTGGTAAAACTCAATACTAACATAGCATAGTGCACTGTAAAATATTCCTTTCCTGACTTAAATTGTATCATCTTGCTGGTACTCAACTTTCTCCTGTCTTCCTTAGAGGTGAAAAAAAAAGCACACGGCTCTCTAAAGTGTGGCAGAACTCTGCAGTTTCTAATAACATTTTAGCAACGTGGGTGATGTCAGACACTGCACATGAGACTTTGTTATAAAAATATAACTTAGCAATATTTGACAATTTAGGGCCATTTTTATTAGGGCTTTCTTCCCATTTAATGTTTTCCTAATAAATCTTTCATCAAATGAACACAAGGCTGCAGGAGGAGGCACATGTTTTCTGTCTAAGGTGTATATTTCACACCTAGCCCAGGAATAGTACAGAAGCAGCTACGTTTATTATATGATGTGTGTCGGAGTTACATGCATCATAGACCCCGGTATAAATTTACTTGATAAAGAAAGTTCTTGAGTCTTTAGGGAAAATGCTAGGTAATGTAACTGAAACTCTATCTTAAATCATGAAGTGGTAAATAACAACATGCCAGAAAATACCAGCAAACTTTATAGTATAGTGTGCCAGAAATGTTACATTATTCCTGCAATACTTCAAATACAAATGTAATAACAAGCAAAGTGGCATATTGTTCTGCTTTGCCTTGATGTCCTAACCTTAGATGCAACTCTTTGTGCTTGCAGAATGGAAGGCAAAGACTAGTGTCCACTTACATATGACATACTGTATATCTGAAAGTCCTGCTGGCAAAGAATAATATATGGGCATCAGCTTCCTTTAGCATACCCCTACTTTTGACATCATTCCTGATGCACAAGGCAGTAGCAGCAGAGGAATCTGGATTATTAAACAAATATATCTACTATCCTGCTACTCTGTAACTTAAAATGACTACTTAAAGTGGACCTGTCACCCAGACACAAAAATCTGTATGATAAAAGTCCTTTTCAAATTAAACATAAAATCCAATTTCAAATTTTTATTAAAGCATTCATACCTTTTTTAAACTCATTTAAAAATCTCAGCTGTCAATCAAATATTGTCTGCCACTCCTCTATGCCTTAGGCAGACAATTACTTTCACTTTCCATTCAGCACTTCCTAGATGTCACTGCTCCCCACACATCCCCCCTGTTCTCTTAACCATTTAATTGTGTAGCCAGGACAAGGGGATAGACATCGGGTCCCCCATTCTGGTGCACAAACAAGATTCTGAGATGATACAAGGCTTGTCTTAATAACAGTGTCCACAAAATGGCTCCTGTCTGCTTGCTATAATTATGAATTCCCAGACTGAAGAAAACAAGATTAAACTAATTTATATAGTGTAATTAATGTTCATTTTGCTTGACTAATGTGATAAAATATGATTTTGAATATTTTTTTGGGGTGACGGGTCCACTTTAAAGAAAAGACATATGGGCTACTTTAGCACTGGTACAGGGAAAAATACTTCATGTAAAGGCCCTAAGGGGCCCAATGTTGGAAATGTTAGTGCTTTAGCACTCCTGCCTGTACTAGTGATAAATGAAATTATAAATATTTTCTTTGTGTTTTTGCAAAGATAGTTTTTCATCAATTTGCAGAAGCTCATTAAACAGTCAGGTAGAATTGTGTCTAGCAACTATAACTGGAGTACTTTAGAACAACCTATACAATTTTTACCTGTAAAAGGGCTATTCACCTTTAAATTACCTGTTAGTGTGTTATATAATGGTCAATATTAAGCAGCTTTTCAGTGGGACTTCATTTTTCATTCTTTTGTATAGTTTTTGAGTTATTTGCTTTACTGACCCTATCTAAAAATCAAATCCATTGTAAGGCTACACATTCATTGTACATTGCTACTTAATGCATGGTTGCCAGGGTAATTTGGACCCTAGTAATCAGATTGCTGGAATTGCAAACTGCAGAGCTACTGAATAAAAAGCTAAATAACTGAAAAACCACAAAAACTAAAAAATTAAAACCATTTGCAAATTGTCTAAGAATATCACATAAGAATATGTGTCTCATACTAAAGATTAATTCAAACTATAAACATTTAGCTCCAAATGTCCACTAGATACTGTTAGTGGCTCACCCATTTTAACATTCTTCCTAGCATTGGGTTGCAGTGCTAGTTTGATCGGTAAGTGCATTTTAGTTTCTTTTGGGTGAAAATGGCTAAAAAAATAGCTATGTAAAAGAGGCTTTAAAAAAGGATAAAATCAGGGCGAAGTGGCCGTTGCTAACAAAAATTCACCAGGAATCTCATCCAGAGGAACATCGGCAATTCACTAGTGAAAGAGACCATTGCTAGTACAGTTTTGCGCCCTTTCGCAGGCACATTTTTGCTCAGGCGAATGATCGTTACTCCACAAATTCAGTAAAGTGGGAATTTTACATAACGTTACCTCTTTGCCAGAGTTTCTATCGCCAGCTTAGACCTGACAAACTCATAAGATGAAGCTACATCCTCCTCAATCTTATGTCGGTGACATCATATCCTGTATGCCAAAAAGTCATACAAATGCTGGTGTATTTTCATGTTTTAAAGTGGGATTGTCTTTAAAAGTTGTAACATTTTGTTTAACCTTTTTTTCCCTACCATTTGAGGGGCATGCCACATTTGTTTTAGGGTGGGCTTATGTCTAGGACATTAGAGGAACTCTTTTGTCTTTATTTTGATTCCTTGGACATTTGTAGTAATAAGTGGCCACTTCAAACATATGCACCAACATCTCTAATAAATAGGGATGCACCAAATCCACTATTATGGATTCGGCCGAACCCCCAAACCCTTTGCAAAAGATTCGGCCGCAAACCGAACTGAATCCTAATTTGCAAAAACATTTTGTACTTCCTTGTTTTGTAACAAAAAGTCATGCGATTTCCCTCCCCGCCCCTAATTTGCATATGCAAATTAGGATTCAGATTTGGTTCGGCCAGTTGAATCCGAATCCTGCTGGAAAAGGCCGAATACCAAACCGAATCTTGGATTCGGGGCATCCCTACTAATACCCACCCTATTCAAATTGGCCTAAGCGCAAGTGTACTAATGAAGTTTCGCTAGGCAGAAATTAACATTATAGAAAGTTTGCTATGAAATGCTTGTCCTGATGAATTAACGCTAGTGAAACATTCAGCTGCCAAGATGCAACTTTGTATTTCAGTGAATTAGCGTAGTTATTGCGGATTTGCCTCTGGTGAATTGGCATGAAGTGTGGTGAAGCCTTCGCAGGAAAACATTTGCTCTTTAGTGAATTTGCTCCTATGTGTTCCTGCTGTGTAACCCCCACCCCTGGCCCATAATCATTTCAGCCAAATAAACAGCCATATACAAAGACTTGGGCATCCCCACACAAGGGTTAACTGAAGGTGATGTTTTGCCAGAATAAGAGACAAAAAATAATCATAAAGGCAATAACATGTAAGATATTACTGGTATGTATAGGCTACTGGTTTGTACGGACAGCTTAAAAACAAGGTAAAGGTGCTTCAAATCACACACATATAGTGAACAATGCCAATCACTGTTGCAGCCAGTAGAGTGTGGGGTATAAAATAAACAGAAACCACCATGAGCCAGTGAAGACTCAATGGCATTGTCATGCCGGCTGATGCAGATTTGGTGAGAGTTCAGCATCAGAAAGTAAAAGAAATAAAGAAATACTTTGATAGCTTCCTGGGAGGGGGGTTGCTGTTTCTATGGTACACTGCAGAGTGGCATTGTAATTGTAAAAACCTTAAAGTGTTTCACAAATGTGTAGACTTTCTGCATGAAGTAGTGATAATACACTGCCACAAGAGTGAGTGGGAGGATTGCTTGTATAGTTACCTCCTACTGGATTTTATAGGAACCTTAGAAGTCACCTTGGGGTTTTGTGCACTGTGTAAAATAACTTAACCTGCAGCTTTGACTTTTATGTGATCACAGGTGACTTTTAAAATGCTTATAAACTACAGTAGGGGGCATATTATACACTATACTTTCAAATAATATTCCGGCGTTAAGTTTAGTTTTTCTTGTGTTTCAAAACTACAGTGTGCTAAAACCCCTGTCCAAGTTTGTGCTTTGTTTGAAAAGTAAGTGGGGAAATCATGTTATTCAAATAAAATAGGTGACCTATGGACTTCATAGCAGTACTTTAGTATTGAATTCAGGGTAGTCAGGATATAAAAGAAGAGCAAATTACTATAGGATTATATAGTCCTTTTAGCTGCTACCAACATCAAAGTCATTGTTAGAGGATTTTATTTGACATAACACAGTAGCCTATCCCATGTGGGACCGAAACATTGGATCATATATGTAATCTGTGTGAGAATAAATCACTATACTTCTTCACGACTACACAGAGAGTGCTGATCTTCTGTTCCTATATCTATACAAATTGTCATCATGTGCACCTCTGGCTATGCCTTGGATTGAGTGCGGGCACTGTGGGACTTTATATATATATATATATATATAAATGTTTTTATTGCAGAGCTTACAGCCTAACATTTCGGCCTCATCCGAGGCCTTTCTCAAAGTGTAATAATCACAAACATGGTTGCATAATATACATACACTGGCAGGAAATTGTGATGACAATGCTTGCTGGTAATTAACATAATCAGGTAATGCTATGTTACATAAGCCCCCCCCCTGCATATATTAAAATTACTTGTATATCATCATGACCCTTTCTGTGATTCATTTAACCCCAAACTCCCCAATACAAAACACAGTTACCCATTTCCTCTTCTCTTTTTCATTTTAAAACTCCTTGTGTATCAGTTTTTGTTATTACTTTGACTACTAATGTTTTCAAATATGTGGATGTAACAATAAACGCGTGGACATCTTTCTCTCTTTGGTCTCTCAATTTAAAATCCCCATGTGCAGTGATTGCCTTTTCTTAAATGTGTTCAATATCTATATACTCAGTATGGCCACAGCCCCAGTAGTTAATCCTCCTCACCCCTTAGACACAGCTCACTAATCAGTCCACACCCAGTATGCATAATTAAACAAGGACCTCCTCCACAGAGACATCACAAATTTCACACACTGGCAAGACACACCACTGCATCACTGTCCCAAACAGGCTCATCCCACATGTTTCACATACATTGCCATGTGTCCACTATATATTCATGAATAACCTCTCATTTACCCAATTAATGAATGACCCACACATTACTTTCTATGCTGTGAAGCCTTAGCAACCCTTAGATTACTCCTTTGTGTGTAGATCTAAGATAAAATTAGTGAATTCATTTCACCTCAGTGCCACATTCAAATATATTTGCACTCCATAATGTGTAGATGCTATGTAAATTAAAAAAAGAAAAACGTTTATTTAGTAGGAAAACAATCTTAAATCACAAATCTTAAAAATATATAAAACTAGTGTTCAATATTTAATGGAAGTCCACCAATTTGGGTAAAAGGGGAGTCCTAGGTCTGCTTCTGATGTGGGTGGTGGGAATGTAAAGCCAACTTGGACATGGAGGCCACTGTCAGTGTGCCAACTTTATGTTGTCAAATACTCAGTACTTACGGGGGGGGTGCCATTAATCCCGATCCTCATCCATCTATGCACTCTGGGCCCCATTACACAGCCTTATTAGATAATGAATGGTGAATATATGTACCTCTGTGGGCAATTTGGTGGCAGCCATCTTCTTTTGACAATGGGAATAATCCCCTATAAGGGACGGCTTCGTGCTCAACTTCTCCCGTGCTGGTACCATGAAATGGCACCCACCAGCGGTGCATCGGCAGCTATCGTTGGGTTAGGTGCAAAAATGGTTCCCCATTCAAGCAGCATATCAGCTGTCATCCCCAGGACTCATGTGCTACTGCACTCTTCACCTGCTGTGAATTTCACACTGGCACCAGACTGCATAATGGATGCTCTAGCCTCCATTGGGGCCCAAAAGCCTATAGAGCATCCCTTGTTGTGGGGCCACTGATCTCCTTGCTTGCCAGTATGAATGGTAGATAAATAATAGTATGGGGGAGCTCAATTCCATCACTTTGACTCTGGTGTGCACAAATCAAAACTTTTGGCCACTTTTCCAGTCATAATTCCTTAAGCGGGAAGCAATCATCCAAGTAAAGGCTGCTCAACAGCCTTGAGCCTTGGGCTTTTCCATAGAAAATATATATAGACTGACGTTTCAACCTCTTCCGAGGCATTTCTCAAGGTGCTTTCATTACAAAAGAGGATGCATTATATACATATACTGGTGGGAAATTGCAAAGATGATGTCATATAGTAATTAACATAATTAGAAAATTACTATTCCTTAAAAAATCCTGTTTCTACATAAATAATCATAACAAATAAATAACATCAATAAATAAAACAGGTTAAAACCAAAGTACAAAGTTTTACAAAGTACAAAGGTCGGAGCAAATAAACCTGTTCATCTACTTGCCTCTTTATGAAAAATCCTGTGAGTGATCAAAATTAGAGCTGTATATATATATTTTAAAGTTTAATGTTCATGTCTCTGGTGTTTGAGTCTGGCAGCTCAGTATTTCAGGTGCAGACTTTAAACTGTTACAATTTTGCAACATTTAGTTGATACATTTTTATCAGCATTTCTGGAGTATTAGCAACTATTGTATCAGTTGTAACAGCTGCCTGTAATGAAATCCAGGGATTCTGCTAAGCAGTGACAAAGATAAGAAATGCATCCATTACATATATCAATTAAGAACAGTTTATTAGCGGGTCGGCGACCCACCTCCCAGAGCTACTTATAGATAATGGTTAGAAAAAGTCATTAATTCTGGTGCCCTGAAAACAATAGTGGGTGGTGTGGAGTGTTGCTTTGAAAGATGGGAAAGCATTTTACCTGCTCTTTCTCCCTGTTCATAATTTCCTCTGGGCTTTTTGCATCATATATTGGCTATATTCGTGATGTTTAAACTTAAGTGTTGAGAGGTTTTCCTCTGTGGGTTGTAAAGTTGCTAACTGTTCGGCTGTCACTACTTCCTTCTCTAGAGTATTTTGCCTCCTATAGCTCTGTTTTTTAAATGCAGCGAACTCTGCCCCTAACGGCCCTCTAAAATATGCTTTGAAGTCATCCCATAGTATTAGGGGGTCTGCTGTACCTGTATTATGTTTAAAGTTTAATTGCTGCTTCTATAACAGATTCATTATCCAGAATGTTTAACCAAACCAGGTTCAGGGACCATCTGGTAGCTTGCCTAGTGTTTTGGACCTGTATTATTACTTCTAATGGGGGAATGGTCGGAGATCCCCCAGGGAAGGTATTGTACCCCTTTCATCGATGGCAGCAATGGTCTGTCAACTAGAGCATAATCAATCCTAGATAGGGAGGAGTGGGATTGCGAGAAGCATGAATACTGTCTGGCGCTTGGGTGTAAGCACCTCCAGCATTCTACTAGCCCCACCCCGGTCAGTATTTGCTGTAGGTCATTTACCTTGTGAACAGCCCTTTGCCCAGGTTTAACCATTTTGTCCAGGTCAGAATCAAGCAGGGTATTAAAGTCTCCTATTGCTATTGTGTTAGCATGGGGGTATTGGGCCATACATTGTGTAAGCACTACTAGGCATTCCCTTTTATACTGAGGGGGAATATAAATATTAACCAAGATTAGTTCTTTTTTGGCAATGCGGCAGTGTACTAATATATACCTTCTTTTATTATCTAGTTTAATATCGCTCAGCACAAACGGGACTGTCTTGTGTATCAGCAGAGCTACGCCCGCTGAGTGGTTTGAGAAGGTGGAATGATATGCCCACCCTACCCAGGGTTTTTTGAGAGCCATTACTTTGCCCCCATTAAATGGGTTTCCTGGAGGAATGCTATCTTCACCTGGTTCTGTTTCAGATGGTCAAGACCAGCCTCCTTTTAATGGGGCAGTTTAGGCCTCTGACATTCCAGCTGACTAGCCTGGTATCCATTTTACTAATGCTACTAAAGCCATTCCTCTATAAAGCTCGGATATGTCCCCCTCCGTCTTCTCGGGGAAGCCCACAAACCGCAGGTTGTTGCGGTCGAGCATATTCTCGAGGTTATCCAACTTGGTTATGCTGCTGGCGGTTTGCCATTGTGTCTCCGTAATGCACTGGGGTAGAGTTGTACAGGTGTCCTCCAGGCTACTAACTCGTTGCTCCACCGCTGCTGTCCGTTCCCTTAACTTCTGGAAATACTGCTTGATTATCGAGAGGTCTAATTTTATTTCGTCGGTCTTGGCACTAATGAGGGTTGTGCAAATGTCCTTAGACTCTCTGATTTCTTGTAATATTTCTTGCAGTGTTGGTTCAGCGTAGACAGTGATACAGGGGAAGCAGGAGGGCTCAGAGTCGGGGCCTGAGCGCCATCTTGCTTTTCCTCGCGGGCAAACTTTTCCAGTCTGCTTGCTATCATTGAGACCCTTTTCTTGGCTCTGTTCTGCCCCATTAGTATTCGCTGGGGTAACTGCTGCCAGTCTGGTTCTTCCAAGGCCATTTTGGAAGGTTTAGTGTGGTTTTAGAACAGGATGAAACTGGCCCAGGGAGAGGAGCTCTCAGCCACACGTCTGCTCACATTTAGCATCAGGCCACGCCCCCCACAGCTTTTATAATTTATGCAAAATAATTGACCAATGAGAGCACAGCTTTTATAATTTATGCAAAATAATTGACCAATGAGAGCACAGCTTTTATAATTCATGCAAAATAATTGACCAATGAGGGAATAGCTTTTTCTGATTTATGCAAAATGATTGACCAATGAGAGCACAGCTTAATTGTGACGACTCAACCAAGTCTCCCTGGGGATACCATCCCTTAATATGCCCCTGTGTCTCCTAATGATACTTGAAACATTGTATTTCAAAATTTCAAGCATTTAGAAAATGTATGCAAAAAAATTGAACAAAGAGGGAAGCAATATCATAATTTCTGCAAAATTATAGACAATGAGGGAAGAGCTTTCATAATTGATGCAAAATTATTGACCAATAAGAGCACATCCTAAGCATGGTGACTCTAACCGAGTTTCCCTGGGATACCATCCCTTAATATGCCCCAGTGCCTCCTAATGATATTTGCAGTATGGTGTATCAAAACATTAAACGTGGAGAAAATTTATGTAAAAAAAATAGACCAAAGAGGGAAGAGATATCATAATTTCTGCAAAATTATTGACCAATGAGGGTAGAGCTTTCATAATTAATGCAAAATTATTGACCAAAGAGAGCACATCTTAAGCGTGATGACTCAAATCAAGTCTCCCCAGTGATACCATCCATTAATATGCCCCAGTGCCTCCTAATGAGATTTGCAGTATGGTGTCTTAAAACATTAAACGTGGAGACACTCACTTCTCGGTTTTTTGGCGAAGGTCAAGTTCATTTTTGCAGGAGATCTTGGCTGGATAGCATTCGGAGATCCCCCTTCTTGGCCTTAGCAGGATCCCCCACCTTCGGGTGGACTTCACCTGCCTGCTGCTATAGGGAAGGGGGCATTCCTCCAGTAAATTGAGTTGTGATTTGACACTGAGGAGGATTTTTGGCCTGGAAACATTGACATGCTGTACTCCTTTGATTTCCCGAGTGGGGAAACTTGCCTAAAGAACACCATAAGAATTGAAGTGGAGGAAGAACATCGGAGCCTGATGGACCTGAGATTCATCATGAGGGAGATTCTGCTTGGTGTTTTAAACCTTAAGAATGATGAGATTATCTGCCTTCAGGACCTAGAGTGGAGGGGAACGTATGCCATCACCACCTCCCTGCACTACTCTGAAAACATCTATGTAGTATTATCTAAAAAAGAACTGAAAGAGGAAAGACTGGACGGTCTCAAGTTTTTTCTGTTATATGGGTTGGAGGACATCCTGTTCATTCACATGTATAACCCGTTTATCGATACTGCTGACATTACCACCTTTCTTCAGCGGTATTGCACCGAGGTCCAATTTTCACACCTTGTTAAGGGGAGCCTCGGACATTGGAATGGCAAAAATAAATTTTTCGTGAAGTTTCGTAGACATCCCGATGGAGTCGGTGGATTTATGCACCCTCCATCAAATTTTTACATAGGCAGAAACAGGGGATACCTTTTTTATCCTGGTATGCCCCTGTACTGCCGGAACTGTAACCGCTTTGGGCATATGAGAGAGTCCTGTCCGGTCACAAAAATGTCCTGGTGTAATAAGTGTGGTCGACCGGGTCATACCGCTGCTGGCTTGTGTAATCCCACTACTGGAGGCAATAATTACTGATCTACTTGAAGAGCCTGTTCCACAATAACCTTAGTGCTGTTATCCTCAGAGATGTCTGGTAAGAAATCCA
>CM044439.1:121409830-121428738 GCA_024363595.1 Xenopus borealis
CGTTCGCGCCATCCCTAATGACCAGTATATATGCCCATTTTGTAGGTTTTAAAACCACTCCTTTAAGAGACACCATGGGTTAACCAGCCAGAGGTGTGCTGGACATCCATGGGGTGTTTAATGGAGGTGAACAGCTGGTGAAGGGAGAGGAGTTTCACGTGTGGTAGTGTGGAAACTCATTGTTGAGTTGGAAAAGATCTTATTTTGTTCTTATTTTGGGACTTATATATTGCTGAAGTGAAGAGGTTTTGTTTTCCGTACCATTGTTTGCTGCTGGGAGCTTAATTTGAGTTGAAGAAAATAGACTGTTTTCTTTCAATTTGGAGTGGCCTGCATGTTTGGAAATCCCGCTTTGATCCCCCAAACCTCACACTACCTATATATTTCTTACCTAAATCAATGGTTAAATCAGATCCTGAGTACAGTTTTTAGCAATAAATAGACATACAACAGCCAAGGAACTATAGAGTAATAATATTTATGTAAGAGTGAAGGATGAACCCCAGAGGGTGGAGACTGGGAGGTTATAAAACGGGAGGTAAAGATGTGTCATGGGAAGAAGGACAAGCAAGGAAGCACAGACACAGTAGAGTCATCTCCAGGGAGAGCTACTGCAAGGCCTAGCCTGTGTAATAGCACACTATAGGAGTGTGAGATGAGACAGGGTAATTAGCATGGGCAACTATAAGCCCTTCAGGGAGTAAGTGGGCATAACAACCCAGAAGGTACCCCACTAGTCATGGCAGATTAGGATAGGTAGAGCTGGAAGGGAGAAGCAGTAAAGAGTGTGAGACTTCCACTGGAACCAGTTAGTGAGGCCCGGCAGCCTGGACCCCATGGTGGGACACAGCAGTCTCTGAGGTGTCAGTGGGAAGGGACACTGGAGTACTGAGAAGTGCACCTGGGGGCTGCATGAGGTGTATGCCCCCCCCACTGACTGAGCGTAATTACCAAAGTACTATGAGGAGAAGTAATGAGAGATCTAAGTCCTGTGAAAGTGTTCCTACTTGTGACTGGACTAAGCAGTTTCTGTTTACTGTTTTATTACTTACACTATTTTGTTCAGGGCAGCAGTAATATATTGGTAGATTAATTAAATACTTATGATATTGCTATTGTTCTGTGCTGGTTACATAAGGAATCAACCACTGTTACAGGATCCCTGGACACAAAAAAGTATCTAAAAAATAACACTGGAGAAGAAGTTGAGTATAGCAGGGTGCATGCAGTCACCCTGAAAAAAATCAAGAGTGAATTGCAGACCGTAACAGAAATGGCAATATAATACCTGAAATAGAAAAATATGAGAGAAATGTAGGGCTGCAACAAAACAGTGATGAACTGATGATACATGCACTTACAGGCTTATTTATCATGCAGTGTAAATTTTTTTACTACAGAAAATTGGTTTAAGAAAAGGTTATACAATAATTGGCAAATTGGTAAAGCTGTGTATCTTCTTTTGTCACCTGCTCCTTGTATTTTACATGGTTATTTTACAGAATTATGTGAGTGGTAAAAATGTTGCTTAATAATTTTTTTTTGTTTCGGGATCACTGTTCACGGAGCATTTTCAAGCAGCTGCTGCTTTTTATGCTGGAATTTTACATGAAAAACAGTGATACAATAAACGTATACTATTATATATATTATAATAATACAATAATATATATAGTATATATGTAATATTATAATCAATTATAATGTATTTTATAATTATATATAAAACGAAGCAGCAAAAAGTCTGAATTCAAAAATCCACCATCTTAAACCTCTCAACAGTCAGTTTGAAGATACTGTGATCTGCTGTGGATTTTGTCTGATAATCTGAACAATTTGGAGTTTTGGGTGATCGAGCAAATCGGACATCAAATCTGAAGAATTTGCATGATTCGGGTTTTCTGTTGATTTTATTAAGTTTTTTTCTGACCCTACTTTTTTGAGTTATTTTATTGATAACAGAAAGATAAAATCAGTTTTAGTAACTAACCCTAAGGGTTGCAAGAGAAGCACCTGCACTCAGGAATATGCTGCTCTCTACAGAGAGTGCTGGAATAAAAATACAGTAAGAACAGGACCCTGATGGGGGCTGCTCCTTCTGCAACTCGCTATTTGTGCCTCTCAATGATGAGTGGGTAGGGAGTGGCACAGGAGAATCCTTATCTTTCTTTGATCCAGCACTAGCTAATGCAGTCAGCTCTGGATCCTAAATACAAAAAAGAGGCTGACTGAAACCCACGCCTTTCTTTATGGACCTCTCTTCTAAGCTGCCTGTTGGTCACTACAACTAATGTATAGTTTAATTTCTTTGTGCTGAAACTGCATTCATTTTATTTTAAATTCTATGTAAAATTTAAAAAGGCTAGCATTGATAAACAGGGATGAACAAAACAGCTCAGCAAGCTTTAACAATATAACTTTTGGCCAAAAATATTTCATCCATATCTATTAAGCAAGATAACAGGTGTGGCATTATACTTTTAGCACTGAGCTAAAAGGCCCTTTCACCTCCATTCTTATGTTGTTGTCGGACTAATTTTTGGAGGCCCTTCTGCATGAAGCCCAGGCCCGGACTGGCAATATGTAGGTTAGGGCAAATGCCAGATGGGCTGCTATAAGTTGCCATAGAAAGTCACAATTTAGTGGGCTGGTGGGGGCTGTTTGGGCCTCTAAGTGGGATGATTGGGCCTCTGTGTACCTGAAATGCCAGGGCCTATTTTGATTCTCAGTCCAGCACTAATGAAGCCATCAGCTCTACAAGTACTGCTGCTGAGTGGATTCGTCATGCCAATCAAAATTAAAGTCATGCCAATCCATTTTTCCTTTTCATTTACAGGTTTTGTAAAAATAACCATTGACCAAGAGTAAGGCCTACTGTGATTCTTCTAGATCTGAAAAAATCTACGTGAGCAGTAACTAAAAAAAAATAGTTAACCTTAAGTGCCAGACAGTTGGAAAAAATAAAGCTTGAGACAATGTTGTTAATAAAATTAATTGACTAGCAGAGTTGGTAGGCTGGTATTTTTTTGCTGACAAAGTCATCCCTGCCCTCAGACTAATGGGAAGCATTAATAAACTGGAATTAGCTTACGGTGTTATCCCCGATAGCAACATCTACACTCAACAAGTCGAATGCAGGTATCAGTGGTCTCTGGGCTCTTGGTGGGTTAAAATACATTCACATCCATGTATGGCATATAAATAAAGAGGAACTATAAAGAAATTCATACAATTTATCTTAGTATGGCCACTGGTAAAATTATATATTAACACAAGAAAAAGAGAGGGTGAGAATGTTTATTGAATAAAGCCCGTGCCTGCTGAGGTATGGTGCCTGGTGGGATTCTAGTTTTATTACATTTACATTAGGATTACTTCACCGATTGATTTTGTTTTGTTCATTCAATTTGTGTCTGACTGGCAAGGGCAAGCGGCAATTTTCTTGTCGTACAGAATGCAAAAGAAATATATATATATACAGTGTACATATCATAGAAAAATGTCAGGTAAAATTAAGTAAAACAACAGGGCAAATCTTTAGAGACTATATATGTGAATAAAGACATTTTACAACAAACAGAATAAACTTTCATGGTTACTTAGACACAGGTATTTCTCTGCATTGGATTGTTCCATTAGTGCTGCACTGAAAGTTTTTCATCCTTCAGATACCCAGAAATTGCATTTGTAATAAAGTCCATTACAGACTATCTGCTTCAGCCACAGGCTTTGGTTTATTACATCAGAGACAGCTTATCAAATATTCCGTATAACAAAACCCCTATGATTGATTAAGGCCTGTTGGGCCTCAAAAAAATGAAAAAAACAATCTTCTATTTCTCCTAAATCCATAAAAACTCCCATATTGTTTCTATGAAGTTGATAAAGCAGAAATTAGCCCATTTACAATCGAGGGAGAGGTGCCTGTGTTTTTGTTCATTTTGCTCCCTTGGAATTGGAACACACATGCTTCTGCTTCTGGTATTAAGTGCACACAGTTGTACCTCTCTAAGCAAATGATGCTGCCTGAGCCAGTAGGAGTCACATTTACCCAAGATGAATGTTGAAGTCCAGGTGAATTAGAATTTTCCCTGCCAGTTACTGTAATTCTCACAGCTTATCTGCCGGTGTGTGGGGCTTCTGACAGTCCACTTGATCCATATCAGGCCAAAAAAACTGACAGATATTGATTGGGCTGGTTTGATTTTTTCTTGCAATTGAGGACCGCATTGGCTAGTAGATGTGGTCCTACGACCCATAGATGCCCATTTCCTTCATTACAATATACCGCCATTCCTTTAGTCGGCATATCAGGTTAAGATCTGCTAGTTTGCAACCTCCCCAAATGAATGGATCTTATAGTGTTTGGCCACCTTTAGTTCAGCAAAGTCTGTTGTATAAACCAGGCAAAAGGCTTGGGGTATGTAACAATATAGGGGCAAAGTAGCCCATACCCAGTTAACCACAGCAACCAAAAAGAAATGTGATTTTATAATTATTTATTTTTTTTAAGAAAAGGGGTACAGAAAAATAAAAAGACAGAACAAACAAAAGAAAAGAAAATATGCAATCAATGTCAAATACTAACATCAAATACCAGTATATTATCTAAACCGTTAATAACACTGCCAAACCACGTGTCTCATCCTAAATTCTAGCCATGATATCAAACATTTAAAGAGAAATAAAAAGTAGGGGAGGAAAAAAAAAAGGGGAAGAAAAAAAATAAAAGGGGGAGGGGTAAGATATTCAGACCTCATTTACTTTTTCCCATAAATGCTACATGTTTCAATGTAATTATTCCAGGGTGCCCATGTTTCCCAAAATTGATCACTTTTATTATGAATTATATGAGTGATTTCTTCCATTTGTTTTATTTCTTCTACATTTGAAAGCCAATCTGCTAATGTGGGAGCATCTGAAGATTTCCAATTTTTTGGTATAAGTGATTTAGCAGACTGTAATAAGTGGGAAGTAAGAGATTTGGAGATAATTGTGTCTTTTACGGTTGAATAATTCAATAATATTTGTGTTTGATCATTGATATCCAACTTCTCATTAGTCACTTTATTTATTATAAAAATAATAGTCTTCCTAAATTGTTCCAAGACTGCACATGTGAGCCAAATATGATAATGGGAACCATCTATACTTTTACACCTCCGACACAACTTTGACATAGTTGGAAACATTTTATTTAATCTGACAGGGGTGCCATATAGTTATTAATGTAAGATGATTCTCTTGTCTTTGATGACCTGGAAGATTTGAAAATATTTGTAAATATTTTTTCCCATTTGGATGCTGCAATTTTAACTCTTCCCATTTATTACAAAAAAGCTTATCTATTTCAGATGAATTAATAACTTATACATTTTTGATAATGATTTATGAATTCTTGATGGAGAGGAAACTAATTGTTCCCATGTTGTTAGCGATCTGCTCCAATTATTCCTCTTGTGTAAGTGTATGTAGAAATATAATTGTCTATAACCCCATACATCCCTAGGATGGCAGCCCCATCGAGTTTGAATCTCTGAGAGTAATATTATTTTATTATCAGATTGCTGATTCTTGTTGGTCTATTTTCCCAACAATTCGATCTGCTAAAAGCCCAGGAAACTATTGTCCTATTGCCCTACATGTGCCCCCTGTATAGTTGTGTTGCCATAAGTTAGGAAATGTAGGGGGAAGTAGGGTAACCCCAAAAAATTTCACTCTTTTTCAGACTATCACCCTAGAAAGGTAAAACACGCCAGCGTTTTTGGGACTTAGAAAAAAATTTCAAAATTTTTTTTTTCAAACTCTATTGGCGAAGTAACATCTAGTGTAAGTGGTAACGTTCAGGAAAATGGTCATCTTAGTGAATTTGCGTAATTATGATCCTTCGTCAGTGTGCAACTTCGCCTGGCAAAAGGGTGCGAAGTTGCGCTAGTCTATCTACTTCACTAGCGAAATTTCATCAGAGTCAGCGTTAGTAAATTTGCGAAGTTACGAATTGACGTCACGCTGGAGAATTATCGCTAGCATTAGAAGTTTCGCACTTTAGTGAATTTCCCCCCAGGATTCTGGAATGGTTTTCTACTGACAAAGAAAAGGATTGGATTATTCTTGAGAAAACTTTATTTAAGTGATTTTATAATTCTAACCACAATAGTTTTCATAGTTATCTGCCAACTGGTTGCAATACGTCATCTGTTCATTTCAGGTTTTACCTTATTATGTAAAGTAATTCCTTTGGTGCATATACTGTATATAAATGCAATTTTTTTTATATACATTTGCTAAAATGTGTGCAGTACAGCACAATACAACTCCTCATAATGTTTCATTTGCTTCAGGTTAGTGTGTGGCAGTAATTATAATGTGGACCTTTTACATAAAATAAAGTATATTGCTTCCTTCAAGTAAGGCTAGCTATTCATGGTCTGATATTGTCTGCCAAACAGGCCAACCCAGACCAAATTGGCAGTCTATGGCCTGGGGACAGAAACTGATTGGGATTCAGAACAGAAGAAAAATCTCATTGCCTTTGCAACAGATCTAAATAAGCTCTTTTTGTCAAGCAAGCTGACCTTCTCAGGTATGGCAGCTCAACCCTCATGCTAATGTTTAAACTCAGCATTTTTTAGACTGTGTGTCTTTTTTAAAAACAACTTTGTACACAAAGAGGTGGGTGGGTAGGTAGGAAGGAACAATAGCAGCATTTAGGTAATCTTTGTAGTTAAATCTAGAAATATATTTAGTTCTATTTTACAAAGTAAATGTAATCTTTCAGATGTTCTTACTGGTCTTCTCAAAGAATTCATGCAACTATCAATAATATCCTTCTATTAGACAAATACAAGAGGTCCTCTGCACTCAACCCATTGTCAATATACTAAGGACTTTGAAACATTTTGTGCCTTAAACTACTAAAAATGCCTTACCCTATAAACAAAACAGGGATTGATTGTCCATATATTGTAATACTGTTTATTTAAGCTGGCAAACAATGTCAAAGTCATCCCCTGTATGGCCAGTCCTACTCTCAAATTGCATATGATTCATTAAAGTGATACTGACACTAAAAAATGGATTTTAAGATATGAATGTACATTAAATGTTACCTATAGGTAGTGATGGGCGAATCGGTGGCAAATTCTTTGCAAATTTTTAGCGAAATTCGCAAAGCGCACTGCTGTATCCTATTAAGTGGGCAGCACACAGAAAGAAAGAATGGCTTTTTATAACTTGTGGGGGGGGGGTCAGGCCATTAATTTTGTTTTTTTACTTGCAGGGGGGCCCCAGATCACCAATGACTTTTTTTAACTTGTAAGGGGGGCCCTGTCGCCAATGTTTTTTTAAAAATATATTTTTGGGACCCCAATTTTTTTAACTTGTAAGGGGGGCCCTGGTGTCATTGTTCTTTTTTAAAATATTTTTTGGGGTCCCATTTTTTTTTTAAATTGTAAGGGGGGCCCTGTCACCAATGTTTTTAAAAAATATATTTTTTTGGACCCCAATTTTTTTAACTTGTAAGGGGGGCCCTGACCATCAATAGCTTGTGTATGGGGGGGGTTACTTTTTTAGCATTGATGTCTGTGTGGTCTTTTAGCTGTGATGTGGAGTGGGTGGGATCTGGGGCAGGGCTTGGATTCCAGGGTGGGCAGACCCCAGGGGCCCCCAAACATTTTGTTGTACGGGCGGGGCCCCGTGATTTCTATTGGCAAACCTGAGTATAACACCCAAACACATTTGGTTGCCCTTTTATTGGCCCCTCACCTGACTATAGCTGGAAAGGGTTGGAGCTACAACATGGAGCTGGCCACTGCTCCTGTATAAACTTTTTCAAAAATTGTGGTGAACACAACTTTCCCTTGTTTGTAGTTTAAGGCACAAAATGTCCTTAATATATTTAAACTGGGTTGAGTGCAGAGGACCTCTTGTATTTGTCTATGTGAATTCTGTGGTCACAACCTCATTACCCCTGCTTAATGTTTTTAAAAATTTGTGAGGAGCCCAACTTTCCAGTGTTATGTTGGTTTTAGAGATGAACGATTAAATAAAACTGGGGGAATGCAAATGATGGACTTGAAGACAGATGACTTTTACAAACTAGGATAAGAAAGATGGAATTGGATAGAGGTTTTGGAACAAACTGTGGTTATGAACAGAGTTTAGAGGGTTATTTATTAACCAGACTTTTAAAACAAACATGAAAAGACCAATATTTCAAGGATTCCAGATAATAAATTCCATGCTTGAACATATTTTGCTTCACTGGGATTGAGTTTCAGACTGAATAGTAAATTTTTTAAATAGAGATGCCATGTCTGGTCTTTCCCTGTGGTTGCTGAGAGGGTCTTATTAATCTGTATTAATATGTAAAATGACCATGAAATGCTTTCACAGGTGCAATTATATGATGCAGCCAACTGCCTGCATCCGCACTCCTTTCTTATAAGTCATACATTGTATTTGCCAAAATTTAGGGTCGTCAGTATCCCTCTTTCAACTACCTTAAGAAAGTTGCCCAAAAGAAAGTTTCCTTAATTTACTTAATGGCAATGGGGTGTTACCTAAAGTAACTCATTATCTGAACTGTCCCCTTCAAAATATTTTTCAATTAGCAAGCTAGATAAATCTTTTTTTATCCAAAACTATGCAATTGAGTGATAGAATGTCAGTAATTAGTTGGACAACATAGATTTAGTAGTTTATGGCACTTGGTATGGATTCATTTTTGATGATCTCCTGTAGCCACAAAACCTAAGCAATCTATTGGTAACTTATCACTGTATGTAGCACTAGTCTCTGCCTTACCTTTGACCATCATCATTGGAGGTCAATTTTAATGAATAAGCTAGTGTTTCACAAATAATATGTCATATTTAGCCATTATTAGAAAAATTTATGTTTTACAGATTTTAAAAGCTGAGAGTTTTATATGGTAGCATTGCCTTTGATACTAGGCACCTGGCAAGATATAACAAATAAGTATTTGAATGAAATATTGTATAAGGCACATTTTCCCACTTTTCTTCATGTAAGTACAGCTATTGGATCTGTTATCCGTAATGCCTGAGACTTTTTCATCATGTGACACACCACACTGTCTTTATTAATCCAATTTTGTCCAAGCACTGACATTTTAAATACTGGAATAGCTGCCAGAATCAAGGTACAAATCAGTCAATGGCCATTGTTCGAATAAGCTAATCTCACTGTCTCGTGCAGTTATATTCTTCTCCATTTTGGGCACAGACTGGGCACTATGAGCTGGACTTTGTGGCATTGTTTTATAAGGTTTAACATGAGCCATTCTTAACAGCTTTCACCACAACCACATGTAATAGAAGGAGAGAATAGAGTGTAACATTTGGTTTCCAGTCCACTGATTTACATTTAGATAGCAAGATTGTGACTCAGCAGATGAATCCATTCTACTAAACTGTGCAGCTCTATTAAACTTCTTTTTTATCTGATCATTCCAAACAGAATATTTTCTTCTAGGATGTGCTGTTTCCTTATTCATCTGTGTAGACCAAGTGTACAGAGGTCTCCTACATACTTAAAAAAAATAAACTACCTTACAAGATAGCAGGCAATAAATAATTTTTAGGATTTTTGTTTCCTGAAACATGCTTCAAGTTTGTACCAAGATATAATATCCTCTCTGGCAAGGAAGGGGTTAACATCTCAGACCCCTCAAAGGAAAGATTTTAAAGGTTCTGGAAAATGCTTGTGCTGGAAGAGTGACTGATATACAGACGTTGGTTACACATGGCTCTGTTCCAACTAGGAAAGCACTGGCTTTGTCTTGTGATGTGGTCGCATTGGAGAACCATTTTTATAATCACAAATCTTGAGACACTCAAGCCCCAAAAATCCATCTGGACAAGCTGGAAATTAATATAAAAACATAGGAGAGCAAAAAAAAAAAAAATCCTAAAAGAGCTAATTCAGCAACCAGGATTTTAAGAGCAATTTCCTGCTCTTTGCAAAGTGTCTGACTAATGCTTAAACCCTCCTCTACATTTCATTGAGTTGTAGGGATCTGAAAACATTTTATAGTTTGAAACCCTTTAATTTATGTATTTTTATGGCTATATTATCTTGTGACAAGCAATGCTATTGACACCTTAGAACTTAAAGAGAAAACATTTAAGGTTGTGTAAAGGAAATTATGCACACAGCTGCCATTATAAATTCAATTCCCCTCACACTACTTAGAAATTTCACCCTTAATTACTGTTCACAAAGCATTTATGTTTGGTGCCACAGAAAAACTGTAAAAAAGCATAAATTAAATGAAATTATAAGTTATTTGAGCTAGTTATTTTGCTTCATCCCAGGGCTCATATATACAAATACTGAAACAAGTACGAGTAAGTCATTTTATCATTATAATCCACAATGTATTGGTAGTTATGTGAGCAAATGAATAAATGGAGGAAATAAGGCCATAAGAAAGCATTTTTTTATGTATTAGGTTTCTAATACTTATTATGTTAGGAAATTAACATGTGAAGTATATGAATTGCTCAGAAAAAACATTATTCTCTGCATTAAATATATTAGTTTGTCCTGGAAAATACAACCAAATCTCATAAAACTAGAGGAATAATATAATTATCTCTTATTTCACCCAAAATTATTTATACCCACTATCAAACAAGAACAATGTTGTTTCATGCAGTGAATATTCATAAATATAACCCATTTTTATACCAAGATAAAACAGAGTAGCTGATTATAGTACAGGTATGGCATCCCTTATTTAGAAAGCTCTGAAATATAGTATGGCCATGTCCCATATAGTCTATTTTAAGCAAGTAATAAGTAATAAAAATACAGGTATGTGTTCCATTACATGGAAATCCATCATCCAGCAAGCTCCAAATTAGGGGAAGGCCATCGCCTATAGACTCAATTTTAATCATAGATGTCCGTTTTTTTTTTACAATTTCCCTTTTCTCTGTAATAATAAACAGTAAATTGTTCTTGATCTCAAGATATAATTAATTTTTATTGGAGGCAAAACAAGCCAATTGGGTTTACTTAATATTTAAATAATTTTTTAAGGTATGGAGATCCTAATTTTCCAGAAAACCCCAGGTCCCGAGCATTCTGGATAAAAGGTGATGGATGGCATCTAAGCTGCATGAATCCATATTGGTGGTAAAACAATCCTGTTGGGCAGAGCCATGCCATACCGGGCAGACGCCCTAGGCAACCTGGCTGGCCAAGGCACCAGCTGAGAATTTGCGACGAAATTCCTGTGCACATGTGTGGAAGCAAAGGAAGAAGATGGGGAGAACGGACCAAACATGGGGTAGGCAACAGAGGAGGTACATGCCCCCCCAGCGTTGTGCCATAGGCACATGCCTACTCTGCCTACCCCTTGGTCCTGCCCTGCTTTTGGGTTGTGCAAATGTTCAAATGTTTTTCAGCAAACTTACAGTATGGAGATCCAAATTACAGAATGATCCCTTATCTACTGATCTACTGGTCCCAAGCATTATTGTACTTTTCAGTGATGTATAAACATGTTCTCTTCATTGTTCTACATGGAGCCTTCAGGCTACTGATATTGATAGAAAAAGGTTAAAAGAAGTTTAAAAATGCATTGGTATTCACAAAATAAAGTGAGTATAACAAGCCTAGCTTTTATGGGAAACTTAGGACCCTGGTCAAAAACGAATTAGGAAAACTGGGCAGGATTCTCCCTGACTGAACCAGCAATTGACCAATTGCCGATGGCCACGTCATAGTCCCACCAACCACATCATTACCACATCATGCACCCTGCACCATGACATCATGCACCTCACCCCCTGGCCCAATGCCACATAGAGGAAAGGTGGCAACCCTAGACAGGCAGCAGGCTTGAGCTTTTGCTAGGGCAGTAATCCCTGTAGGATAGATAGGGCTTCAGCCCTGTAGTGAGTTGCCCCTGAGTGATTACCCATCAGCCTCCATGGCACCTTCAGTGGATCTCCTCAGGATTTAAGGAAACCTTCTCCTACATCAGCAATATGGATTAAAGCTGCCAGACTGCTTCCCTGCATTTTCTCTGCCTTGTGGGATTTATTTCTCTTTAACTACCGCTGGGAATTGGTGAGACTATTTTCTTTACACACATCAATGTGCATCAATCTGGTGTTGCAACACATACTACTTTGGTATACCACCTCAGGCCCATGTGCCCACTCAGTGTTCTTAAAGGTACCTTGGCCATTTTCATAAGAGGGATGGTCACTATGTTGACATTGTTAATTTACTGTTCTTGTTACACTGTGTATATATTGCATTGCTAACATTACAAATTAATGCATTAATCTCCCCATTGTGTGGTTTATTCTCTTTTACATTGGGTACCATGATTACCAGTATTGCAGTTGCCAGGGAGTTGTACGCTTACCAATATCTGGTTTTAGCCCTGGGTTGAGGCACGTAACGTATCCAAACCACGCAAATCTCTCACTTAGCGAAGGCTTGGAATCTATACTGTTAGTGCCCCAGTGTGGAGAGGGTTACAGTTATTATAGACATTTTTAATATATACAGAAAATTGTCAATGTGCTCCACTAAAAGGCTAATCTTTGAATTTTTTTTCTTGTAGGATGAAGGAATTCATACGTCAAGAGCAAAAGTAATGCAGAATCCACTTGATGGTTTAATTGTTTTCTTGGGGTCAGGTGTGTTCCTAATTTTTGTGGCACCCCAAAGCAGACTTTCCAACCCCAAAGCAGACTTTCCAACCCCCTTCATGCTCAGCATTGGAGTGAGGGCTACCTCACTAGAGCAGACCTAGAGCAGACCCAGAGCATTTTTTTGCAATGCCTATTAATGCCTGCTTGGAATAGAATGTGATGGATAAGACCCCTATGTATGTCAGACCCTGTTTTGTAGTGTCTGCTGTCCTGTTATAAGTTGCTCTGTAGAAAATGCTTGACATGGATACAACATAAAGAAATAGAGTTCTACCCTGCTTTATACACACTGAAGGGGTGATATGCCCTTGTTTGTTACAACTTGTAACAACCAATGGCACATAACCCCTCTGTGTGTATAAAGCAGGGCAACTCTATTTCTCTATGTTGTATCCATGTCAAGCATTTTCTACAGAGCTACAACAGATCACATAGGCTAAGAGAATGAATATAAAGGCAGAGGGATGAGCCAAGAGAATGCCACCACCACAGTCTGTTAGGTATCCACCTTATAGTTAATTGTAAGATGATCCCTTCAAGGAGGTTTTATTTTCACAATGACAAAAATACCATACTTTTTTTGCTGAAATCTGAATACTTTCTTTAAAAAGTTTCACTGACTGTTTTTCAGTATACATTTCCATATTAAATGCCCTCTGAATGCTGACTGATTGTAATTGGGTATAGTTTTCCATACTTGATGTGGCTTGAGATTGTGATGTCCCTTGATGTCTTCTGCAGAGGATTTGATATCTTCTTGGATAAGGTAAATGTCCAGGGATAATTTTTAGACAAACATTTAATCTTTAGCTGTGAGACTGTCCATCTTTTAGGACAGTAAAGAATACCATAACCAGAGGTTCAGCTCATTGGGTTCAAGTACCTCTAGGCCTGGCTGTGCCTGTTGCAAAGAGAAAAGCCACAAGTTTGGGGCAAGCCTAAATATTTGGATATTTTAAAGAAGAGTACCTTGACCAATCTTAAATCAATTTCCATTTCATAAATTAAATTAAAGTGTTTTAAAGCACCAATAAAAAAAGCAGTACATCCTATGTTGCATATAAAGCGTAATTCAATTTCAGCCAGACAGACTTATCTTTCATCTGATATAGTACCCATGAACTTTACGATCTCAGCCTGGCAATTATAGTTGATTGATTCATGTATGGACCCTACAATGATCCTGTCTAACTGATATCTGGCTGAATATTGGCCAAATAATGATTGGCCAGATTTAGGAATCCCATTGGGGTGAGGGCCTCATTAGCTTGTTGATGTGTTCCTTGTCTGGATGGACTGCATTGCAGTTGCTGTGATCCAATCTCAGGCAGACAGAGAAGCACATTGAAGCTATACTGAAAGCTGTACTGAACAACTATACTATTCTGATTAAAGTTAATCACTGCCTAAATCACTCATCTAAATATATAGGCCAAAAATGCATTTACAATCAAGGCACGGAACTAAATCTGTAGGCTGTAGCAGTAACAAATGTAATTGCTTTCTGTTAGCTCAGTACTTAGCATATTCCTAATCAAAACAGCTGAATAGCACAACTTTCCTTCAAATTTGAAACTTCCATGCCAGTTTTCCCACAAGCTTAAAATATGTATGGCTGAAAAGGATGAAAAGTGGAAATAAAATGCAGAATAAAAGGCAGAATGAAACTATAGACAATCTGTGTCAGACAGCACAGTGAATCAAAAAAAAATTCAAAATATATGTCTATAGCAAGTGGACCCTCTAGTGGGCAGATTTTATAACTATTAGGATAGATTTTTGTGCTATTCAGTAGTAAGTTTATCTACAGACAGACACATAGAAATTAGCTGTGAACTGCAAACAGTCTTGAGGTGAAGATTAAGATTTACAATATATTTAGGGAACATTACTTTGGCTGTTTTTGCCCTATCTGTCCTGTTATTCCTGGAAAGATTTATTCCCTTGTTTGAAAATACCTCCGACCTGTGTTGCTTTGACATTGATTCTTATTGCCAGAATAAGCACAGCCCAGTGTAATTGTGTCTGGTCAGATCACCACATACCCTAGAGCTGTGTTTGTCAGACTGGTTCCCCTTGGAAGACCAACGTTTCAAGCCTCCCTTTATCTTATGGCATGGCTACAGATTCTGAAAACATGGGCCGGTCGACTAAGCAATCATAGTTCCAAAAATATCTGCGAATGCAAAAATAATATCTATGACTGCCCTGAAATATCTCTATCACCACCCGAAGACTATGAGTATTGAGTAATATTCTACAAGAAGCATAAAGGTCAGGGTTTTCTCCATGTCTAAAAATAATTTTATTATTTATTTATTATTTCTGAGCTAAAAATGCAACAGTTATTCTTTGGCTGGGTAGAAACCAGACTTCAGCTGGGGCTGTAACAGCTAAGTTCCCTCTAAACTGAATATGTAACAAACAGACTTTTAGCTATGGGACGGAGACTTATGTCAACTGGATAAAGCCTAAATGACAAGGGAAATTGTGCTAAGTAGGTTCCATTCTTCCATATGTACCTTGGTTTCTTTAGAGAATTGTATGTGTGTAGTTATATTTCTTAAAGGACAAGGAAAGGCAAAAAATTGAAATCCCATTTTACTTTCTTCAATGAAAAAGAAATCTCCAATATACTTCAATTAAAAAATGTGTACCTTTTTTATAAGAAACCTGACTGTATGCAGTGAAATTCTCCCTTCATTTACTGCTGTTTATAGGAATTTTTTTAGACGGTCCCTAACTGCTGGACAGGGAAACAATCACACTTATGAACAGCAGGGGGAGCCCCTGCCTTACTTCCCAGCCACGCAGAACTCCAGCAGCTTGCTGTCGGCAACTGTATAGAGATTTATATTGGATTTTATTTTTGCCTTTACATCTCCTTTAATGTTTCCAACTGCAGGGACAAAGATCATGGATCCAGAATTAAACAGATAAACTGGTATTCTATTTGGAGGTTATTTTGCTGCAGCCATTGGTTCTGCAGAGTTGGAGAAAGTGTGTATTAAACAATACAAAAACTATAAAATTCTCATTAGATTACATGACACCACAGGACCCAGTGCAGTCTGTATATTCTGATTATTAATCAGTCTTGCTGTATCAGCTTCTGGCAGATATTATTTGACTTGTGCTGTTTTGATAATTTATGAAGATCCCTAAGCAGCCCAGATCACACTGAGCATGTGCGAAGTCTTGGTCTTGCAATGATGTTTAACAAAGTTACAAGATGACAGACCCCTGTGCCCAACTTTAAAAGCATAAATCATTTGTTTGATTAGGCTTGTGGTGCAGTAAGTTCATGTTTATGTTTAGTATACAAAATACAGCATTTCTTATTCTATTTTAGACTTTGCTTGTCCTTTACGGATCTTGATCACTATTGCAAAGTCCTTCTTGTATATGCACTTAAGTATAAGGCTTTATTCCTTCTGCAGAAAGTTTGCACTCTGTATGTCAAAGCCATATTATCCTTTTATCATATTGTAATGTTTCTTGGGAAAAGTGTCTCCTGATCAAAACACCGGCCCCACATTCTGATTCACTCCCCCAACTGTAGCTCTTAAAGGGGAGTGATC
This sequence comes from Xenopus borealis, assembly GCA_024363595.1. Classification (NCBI taxonomy): domain Eukaryota; kingdom Metazoa; phylum Chordata; class Amphibia; order Anura; family Pipidae; genus Xenopus; species Xenopus borealis. The sequence continues at coordinate 121,426,110 of CM044439.1, forward strand.
GAGAGAGACCAGCACCCATGTATGGAGGTGATACAACCAGATAGCAGTCTTACCCCCATATGTAATTAAAGGCACTAACTTTGCCCAGGAACAGTAACCAATAATTTCCAATAAGATGTTTGCTTTTAAACAGGTGAACAGTTAATACTGCCTGCTGATTGGTTGCTATGGATTACTGCTCCTGGGCAAACTTAGTGTCTTTTATTACATAACCACCTTAAATTTCTAAAAACAAAAATTACAAAAACTCTGATGATAGCACAACAAAAAATAAAATGGAAGTTGACCATGAACATTTATTGTTCAAGCATACAAGAAAGAGGAGTGATTGATACACAATTGCATAAAGTTGAAGTTCCAGGTTGTCTTTTTTAGGAAATGCAAGAGCTTATATGCTGAAGGGTGCAGAAACAGACTTTAAGGCCATCTTTAAGGACATCTTGTCAGGCACTGAGGACACAACTCCAATTCAGGTTTTGTAAAATCCAAAAAACATTTATTGTAGTGGAGAAAGGAGTCTTATGAGTAACAAGCACAGCCTTCAGGCATGTGTTTTGCACTTGTGCCTTTGACCCTTAACAAAATGAGATTTCATTTCTCAGAACAAATTGACCTGGAACTGCAGCTCCATGAGCCCCATTGTTAATCCACAAATTGCACTTTACAAAGAACAGTCACTAGCTGAATGGCTTGTCTCTCTCCCATACTAAATAAGCCTTACAGAACTTGGTATGCATGTTACCATATGTTTCTGACACATTGAATGATTTCTAGATGTACACACAATACATGTCCTAAATTATTCCTTGTTTCCTTCTATGTGCATCACTTGAAAACACTTTGCTTCCAGACAATTGCCACTTTTTCATGTAACAAACACCTGACAAGCAACTGAACAAGCTTGTACTGTATTTAGGCTACTACAAAGGCGTCGTGCACATTGCAACTATGTTTCTGTATGGTAGCAATTGATAAGAAACACCCTTTGTGTATGAAACAAGCCCTTTAGATCTTGGGACAAATAACCATATGGCTAAACTAACTGTATTGTTGTGTGCTTCTCAATTTGACCTTTTTGGACTAATATTCTTTAACAGGTGAATGAATGCCTGTGCCAAATGGCTATTCAACTCAAATCACATGACATAGCACCAATGCATAGCTTGACTTTTAACATAATTTCTGTACCACTTGCTTTACTTGAATCTCTCCACAAGATGGAACCAAAACCAAGCCAACAGCCAAACGCAGTAACTCCATGAACCACTGAATAGCTCTGGGCCAATGTACATTTTCAGCAGTGTGCTATTTTTGAACTGCAGTAAACGTTTATTTTTAATGACCTATCTAAAATATTATCAGAGATTCCTGAAATCAGTAAATTGCACAAAGATGGGCACTACTTCTGCCTGCAGATGGGTGGATCAATGGCATGCCCTTATCAGACCTTTAACTGTATTCTGTGTATCTGTAGTTGTCACGAGAAAAGGGAACTGTATACTGACTAATTAACTTAGTAAGTATATATTACAACTATGCCCTCTCTACCAGCGATGCGGCCCCCTCTGGGGCAGGAAAGGAAAGTTCTAATGGACAAAGGGTGTTTCCCTAGATCCAGAATAAACAATAAAGTGATACATGTTGTGTAGGCAGTATCACACATGTTTTGTGCCATTAGATGCTTCTTGTGTTTGGCGTTTTGTTTGCCATATAAAGTTTAATGTGTGATACAGCTTACTGCTTCTATTACTAAACCATCTGCATATTGCCTAGTCAATGAAACTCTTAGGAATAGGACTCCTAGCCAAGAGTTGCTTCTTGCACCTCATACAATAAAGTAACTACAAAGTCTCATGTCATGTCATAAAATAAAACAGCAAAAATATGATGCTGTGACTCACAAAACACAATACAATCATTGTCATTAATGGCCCATAAAATATGTTCTGTGAAATGAAAAGTCAGAAAGCAATATCTGGAGTATCGAGGCTCATGGGTAGGAGTACAGGAGATAATTGGTGCTGTCCTATGTCTTAAAAATACTCCTAGAAGACATATACTCATTTTAAAAGAAGCAATATTTGCTTTGCACTAAGAGCCTGCATCACACAAGTAAATGTTATATTTAACAGTGAATCAATATTGCTTATTTATTGGATTTTCTGCAGTCTATGCAATAGAAAAAACATTTAACTAAAGTTTATTAATATTGCTCATGCTTGTCAAATGCAAATGAAAATTCAAAATAAAAAATTCTTACTGTAGGAGAAACACTAGGAAATAGGATGATAGGGCTTATTTGTCATCCAGATTTCTGTTTAATTTTGCAGTAGGGAAAACAAATGGTTTACACTGGGCTGATAGAGTTAATGGGTAAGAGTGGGTCCTGCATTACAGTACACCACCCCAGGCTCTTGGCTTATTGTGTGACTATGTGTTTTAATTGTGGTTCTATGAGTCTCTCGGAAGTAATTCAAACACAACGGCTACATATAAGCAAAGGTTTTTATTACATACATAGAATGAAAAAGAAGTCCATTACCGAATGAGGAAAGTATGCAAGCGCCTTCTCTCTGTTTCTCAAAGACTGGGAGATCCACAAACACAGTCATCCACAGATGGGGCTCAA
>CM044439.1:121431019-121443146 GCA_024363595.1 Xenopus borealis
TTAATAAACAAGGTGAAAAGCAAGGGACCCAGTATAGAGCCCTGCGGTACACCACTAACAGTGGATCTGGCCAGACTCCCAACAAGCACATCCGAAGCAGAGATCTTATTTTGGCTAACTAGTAGTTGAATAGCATATTTTCCCTCTAGCTACAATAAAGAAGAGTCTGATAAGGGCTTCAGAAATCATAAACATATTAGCTCATACATATGAGAATATCCAGAGTGAGAATAAAGAACAAGTATTAGGTCATCGAGTTGATTAGTTCCAATGATATCTCTTGCACAAGGCTTCATTATAAGGGATTATAGATTATAAAGCTGTCTTGTATACTATATTGGGTTCAACTTATTACATCGGGCTCAAAAGTAGGATAGTCCTTTGTTATAGTTTTATATAGTTTTGTAGCAAAGTATTGCAATGAGCTATTGGGTTTAATCAAAGTATTACCATGAGCCATCATTGAAAGAAAACTCCAATTATGTTGTTGTTTTTGTAGGGGTTAGGGTGATAGGCTCTCACTCCATGGTCAGCAGGACAATCATTTGTATATAAGGCAGTGTTGACACACTTGGGATTTTATTTTCAACAGGGTCAGATTGAACAAGTGGAACAATGGGAAAAATGACCTCAGGTTCACCTCTCTTGAACTGCAGGCACTGATTGTGACGACCCCCCAAGTGATTGCATAGACAAGGAGTTTAGTGCATAAGGGCAATGGCACTCATGACTGGGGTGGTGACCCCCAGAAGGCAACCCCGGTGGGTACCAAACACCCCAGTCTGATACTGATTGTCAGCATATTTTATTCCTTAACAAATAAAGCCTTAAAGGAACAGTAACATCAAACATCAAAAAATTTAAGTGTTTCAAAGAAATAAAACTATAATGCAGTGTTTCCCTGATAGCACTGATAAAACTGCTGTGTTTGCTTCTACTTTTGTTTATAGAAATAAGCTGCTGTGTAGCAGTGGAGACAGCCATTCAAATGAGAAAAGGATCAGGGCACAGAGCAGATAAGCTCTGAAGAACATAATGGTGTTATCTGTTATCCACTATTTAACCTGTGCCATATAGCCTTTTTTCAAATTACAACATTGCTACACAGCAGCTTGTTTATATCAACTATAGTAGCGTTTCTGAAGCAAACCAATCAGTTTTATCAGTGCAGGGCAACACTACATGATATTTTCATTACTTTAAAAAAACTTAAATTTTTTTGGTGTTACTGTTTCTTTAAACTAACTGGCTGTGGGCAAGGCTGACAAGTCTGAAAGCATGTTAATGGTTTCTCCTAAGGATACAACAATCCTGCCAGGCAAGTGCTGTTACGTGTACCAATGAGCATTGCAATTAGCTCTTGTGCCTGGTGCTTGTGCAAAGAAGTTGCATTTTGCACCCTTGTGAATCTTTAATGGTGTATTCAGTGCAAGATATTTTATTAACATTATGCATGTTGTCTGTACCTAGGCTACTGCTTTATTCCTATGTCATTTACAAATTAGGCCATTTCCCTATTGATCATACGTGGCACCAAGAAAAATCAGTGCTGAATTTTGTCTTTGGAACTTCTAATCAGGCCGCTTTAGATTACAATCAAATGTTCTTTATTATTTGCCTTCCTCTCTTCCTACATTTGCTGGGATTTTTAGGGTTAATCTGTAGCCAAAATGAATGAAAATCTATTTTAGACACAGTTTAGTTCAGCCCAGGGAGCAGTACATTCAGATGTTATTGTTTAGCTGACAGTTTGTAGCATAGGAAGCAGCGGGGCATACGAAACAACTGACTTGCATAAATACCATTTCAATATCATACTCCTTCAAATAGAAAAACTATATTATAAATCATGAGTTCTCTATCATTACTTTGTTACTTTGTTGGCAGCTGAAGTGATTGCAGTTTAAATCCTCTTGTATAATTTTATGGTCTTAAACACATGCTACCGCCAACCAATAACACTAATAATAACCCAACGTTTTTGCCAGACATCACTGATGCTCAGATTCAAAAAAGGACATATTTGAAATTTTAATCATTTACCTAAAAATACAAATAAACAATTATAAGGGGATATTTTGCGTACACAGAATAAATGGCAAACATACAGGCAAAAGTATTCAGAAACTCCATCTAAAATGGCACAAGCTCAGCTGGAACAATAACTGCTACTCACAAGAACCCTTTGCATAGAACGTGAGGGTTTTATGGATGATGAGAGGAAAACAAACATCACCATATGCAATGCATTGGCTGACGTGGTGTCAGGAACAAGTAAATATTTTAACAGAGATCAGATCAGGAACAAGGTTAATAGGAGCTCCAACTACGGGCAGAGAGACAGGCAAAAAATGGAGACCAATGATCTAATGTAAGTCAGTGGAAGTGCTAATGCAATTCAGATTTGCTTCTTGGTTTTTAATCAAGAATGTCTTGATTAAAGAACATTAAAGGGGTGATTTAAAAAGTACATAGCAGAGTGTAGAGTCTTAAAAACAGGTGCAAACTGCCATGGTTTTTGAACTTCCCACTGAGGACCAACAGGTGCAATTTTGGCATCTCTGCTCTAGCATTTCAGCATAATGATGCTAAATGATCCTTTGAGTAGCTAAAGTCTTCTACTTTGAGATAATAATCATTATTTACAATATCTAGTAAGGGTGTGGATTAGGTAAACTGCATAATTTAAAAATGGTTCCTTATGACACTAAAGACCCAATGAAATTGACTTCAAAGGACATGCCCAGGTGAGAGTTATTCAGACTTTCATTTTCATTAGTTAGGCCATCTAGCATTAGGTAGTTCCATGGTGTTCACCTTAGTTGTGAGAGATAGGCTAGCTATCTGAGCAGCTTGGGCTCCACCAAAGAGGAAAGTGGGTTAGCTTCTGTCAGGTTCTCTGCTAGTGTAAGGTCACTGTGATAGGGTTAGGGCTAGTAAGGTTCTTATAAAATGTTGTTGGCAGGACCTCTTGTGTGTGCCAACTTCAACCCTGCTAGACCAGAAGGAATGTGTAAATGAACTATAACAAACAATGGAAAGTTGTGCTCACCACTAATTTATAAAAACATTAAGTGGGGGTGCAATGAGGTTGTAATTAAAAAATTCTCATAGACAAATATAAGAGGTCCTCTGCACTCAACCCATTATCAATATATTAAGGACATTGAAACATGTTGTGCATACAGCTACTAAAAATGTGTTCCCCTTTAAACAAAACAGGGATTGTTTGTCCATATATTGCAATATATTTAAGCTGGCCAGCTATGTCAAAGTCATATGGCCAGTACTACATATGCTTTGTAGTTAGAAAAACGGTCCGCACACACCAATATAGCAGTCGGGGATTGTGCCCCTTTTATTAATGCCACCAAATATCAACATTTCGAGGGGTACACAGCCTCCCTTCTTCTTTTTATCCTGAAGAAGGGAGGCTGTGTACCCCCCTAAACGTTGATATTTGGTGGCATTAATAAAAGGGGCACAATCCCTGACTGCTATATTGGTGTGTGCGGACCATTTTTCTAACTACAAAGCTGCTAAAGGACCTGGCCGGGTCAACGGAGGACCAGCACCACCACGCAGACCAGTGGAAGGAGGTGTGCGGTAAAAGACACTTCGACAGTACTACATATGGCCAGTACTACACTCAACTTTCAACTGATTCATTAAGAATTCAATTGCTTCATTATACATTTTACAAATGTAAAGCACCCCAGTTTAATGTTTTTAAAAATTAGTGGTGAGCACAACTTTCCCTTGTTTGTTATAGTTTATATAGGAGCAGTGACCAGCTCCCTGTCGCGGCTCCTACCCCTTCCAACTATAGTTAGGTGATCCCACAAGGGCAATTAAGTTTGGGAGTTTTACTTTGAAAGCAGCCAGTAAGTTGCAGGTAAAACTTAGTCCCTTTGTAAAATGTATAATGAAGTAATAGAATTCTTAATGAACCAGATGCAATTTGAGAGTAGGACTGGCCATATCAGTGATGACTTGATGTAGTTGGCCAGCTTAAATATATTGCAATATACAAACAATCCCTGTGTTTAAAGGGTAAGGCATTTTTAGTAGCTTAAGTCATAACATGTTTTGATATCCTTAATATATTGATAATGGTTTGAATGCAGAGGACCTCTTAAATGCGTGAATGAGTTACCATGGAGTGAAATGAAGCTAACGGTGACAACCAACTGTGAACAAAGTATGAGTTCAGTTGCAAAACCATATAGACCTCTAGTTTATTATAAATTAAGTGTTTACCTCCACTGTTATGCCTGCTTGGGTAGATATAAAACATTCAAATCAAAAATATTCATGTTAAGGTATGCCATAACACAGCCCAATGTTTTAGCCTCATGGCATGCAAAATATAAAAACATGTGACCTTCGATCTATAGTAGAACTAAAAGTCCCCGTATCCCACAAAAAATATCCTATGATCTCACGATTTTAATGATATGAGCCCAACTGGTTAAAATGACAACGCAAAATGTAACCCTTCAGTGTTCATACAATGAACATTTGCATCTAGGGCATTGCAGCTGTGCACTTTACACTGGAATAAAATGGCACACCAGTTAGGGGGCAAGATCTGTGCCTTACCTAGGCTACCCTTCATGAATACAGCATTGCTGACCCCCAGCAGCACAGGTCTTTAGAGCTCAAAGACCGGCACCAGTGAGTAACCCTTAATATCTTTTTTGATTATATCTATATTTAAATAAAACTTTGGCACAAAATTCTTTAAAGCCTAATAAATATCCACAGAAATATGAATATCTGTTACATTCTCCATAGTAAGGTGATTTGTGACAGTGGCATCAATCAGTCAGAATGCATCATCTAGTGGCTGCATGTCTGATTTTAAATGTTTTGTTCAATCTCATGCTGATTTGTTATGTTTCCCATGAGACACGACCGGCAGGTGGAAAAATGATATTACTTTGACTATTTCTTTTAGTGCAAGCTTAAATAAAAAGGCCAAATATCCAGAGCCTAAGAAAGTTCAGGTTAAGTAGACATAATCCAGAATGGAAGCACACAGGCAAATAAAGAAACTTCATTACAGAGATGATTTACCATAAAACACTCCGTGTAAACGACTGTCCACCCTGCAGCACTGATTACGCTATCACGTATATTGCACAGAGAGGAAAAGGCGGTGGAGTTTATGGGATTACTGTCTGCAAACCGTTAACAAAAATGTATTAGAGTAACAGCTTTAGAGCATTATTGCCAAGGAGAGCTCTGGAAAGCAATTATAAAGCTGTGTACAGTTAAATCTCTCTGGGGGAAGCTAACTGTAAGCACTTTTTTTGTTGATACTTGACAGTCTTCCAACTGTGAGGGTTATTAGAGGAGTCTGCATAGGGATGCATGCCACTGCCCTATCAAACTAATGAATTCCTTAATAACAGCACTGCCTTGCAAGTAGGGTTGCCACCTTTTCTTGAAAAAAATACCGGCCTTCCTATATATATTAATCTTTTTTTCCTATTAATAACACTGGGATCAAAAATACCGGCCAGGTGGCAACCCTACTTGCAAGTAAACTATGAAACTTGTGCTGTGTGAGAGCAGAAGAGCAGGGGTTGTGTAATAACATGTTGAGCTTCACATATACACAGACATATTTTTTTTTAATGTCGCTGAAATGTCTCAGGCTTAATGTCACTCCAGAGTCCAGAGAGCTAACAATCTTATATTATAGGCACAGTAATGTGGCAGCATCACAGATGGGATGTTAATAATGGATTCTGATGTCACCTCCCTTTCTACCTATGCCTTCAAACAATACAATAAATCCTCTTGTTTGCTTGTAATTGTTGTGTTCCTACATCTGTGTAACTACAATCAAACACTCAACCAAAAACCTGTTATTTCTGCAATGAAAGTGTACAAATGTCCAGGAAGAAACGCATATACACTGTGTGATCATGTATCATAGCGCGAGTGTTCTGCTCACTTCTAACTTCAGTTGATCTGTCACTCGGAGACTCATGCAACTATCCAAACATTTGTGTTTAGTTTCTTTCATCTGTTGCACCTGAAACTATCAGTACCAATTGGCAAATAGACAGTGACTTTATATTCAGACTGCTGATGACAAGCCATAGAAAATAGGGCCCATTCACAATGCCCCATGCACTAAGAAAAGTGTCAAAAAGGTCACAATCTTCCATTACTTTTGTACTTAAACCATTGCAAGGAACATTGTGTAAACAGCCGCAGGCCTCTGCTCTCCTTTTCAGAGAAATCTCTGCAGTGCTTCTAGAATCGAGGTGCCCCCTCCTGCCCCTACCCCCTTGATACCTTATTCATCATTCAGACACCCAAGGTACAGAGAGTCAGGAGGCACTTTGTCCTTACCATCTGCTCTAAGGTAGGTAGTAAGTATAGGGATGCACCTCCTAATGCTGCTTTCTTCTCCAGATTTTGATCCAACACTCACAAGTGCTTAGGAAATGAGAACTAATGGACAAGCTCTTCTCTAACTGATCTTGCACTTGCACCCCCAGAGGTCATGAATAACCCCTTATATCTCTGTTCACATTACAGTTGCTGTTTGATGGTACCTTGCAGCTCTCCAACACATAAACCATACACTGTTTTCGTATCAGATATAACAGAATGCAAATTAAAGTCTAACCAAAACTAGAGAGACAATTATACATTTACTAACCCATTTTTGAATGAAGTACAAATTGTTAAGCAATTGTTAAGTGATGGGCGAATTTATTCCCACGATTCGCGAAACGGCTTGCAAAATTAATCTGGCAATTCACCGGCGTTGAAAAAACAGATGCCGGCATCCAAAAACGGATGCCCACATCCAAAATGAGACACTGGCAAATGTGCTCTGGCGTCCAAAACGAGACACCCTAAATTCGCCCATCACTAAGGGGCAAATTTACAAAATTCACGTGAATGGATCGTAGTTCGATCGGATATGATCGAATTACGATCGTACGATTTTTTCAGATATACGAATATACAAATTTGGCCTCTTCGATCATCGAATACCGAATTATCGGATAGATCGAATGATCGGATATTCGATAATTCAATCATTCGATGATCGAAGGTATTAAAATTTTAAAATCATTCGAATGCCTACTTTGCCAGATTGAACCTACCGAATACCAATAGAAGCCTATAGGAACCCCCCCCCCCATAGGCTTCTTTTGCTAAGTCCTGCTAGAATACCATTCCCACGATCAAACGCTTCGATCGTTCGTATCGCACAAATTGTTCGGAGGCTTGAAGGAAATTTCAAAAATTTTCCGTGAAAACGAACGATCGGTATCCGATCGTACGAATTCATCGAGAAATAGAATATCGAGTATAATGATAGCCTAAAACTATTCGATAAGCATTCGATAGTCGAATGCTTATCGAATTTCCAATAAATTCGTAGGATTTTGGGTGAATAATAGTAAATTTGCCCCTAAGTGTAGCCTTTATTTCTGAAACCAATACTTTTTTTTGCATCACATAACAAATAGGGGTAAATTACAAGTGTCCCTGATTCATATCGGTCTGAACATATAAATGCTTAAAACCCCATAAATTAGTACTCAGTTAATATTATTCATTCTGGGTTTATGTATTTTATGTTTACTTTACCATTTATGAATTTGACCCATAAAAGAAAAGAAAAAGAAAATCACACTGAAACCATTTATCTTTAAAAAACAGAGGTCTCAGTTCATTGTACAGGTATGGGACGTGTTATCCAGAATGCTCAGGACCTGGGGTTTTCTGGATAAGGGATCTTTCCAGAATTTGGAAACCTTACCTTAAGTCTACTAAAAAAAATCATGTAAACATTAAATAAACTCAGTCGGCTGTTTTTCCCTCCAATAAGTATTTACCATATATGAGTTTGGATGGCCCCAGTGCTCTTCCGTATGGATGAAGTACAAGGTACTGTTTTATTATTACAGGGAAAATTTTTATTTCTAATAATTTGAATTATTTCATTATACTGGAGTCTATGGGAGATGGTCATCCTGTAATTCAGAGCTTTCTGGAGAACAGGATTCCAGATAACGAACCCCATATTTGTACTTAAGGTACTTGCAATTAGTTGTTACTGGAGATTAGTAACGTGTTAGTGGGGGAATGGGCAATAATGAACGTTTGGAATTAAAATTCATGCAGTTTTAGTAAAGTTTCCTGGAACCCAAATAAAAAATATAGATAAATATAAAGTTGGGAGAGACATTTCAAAGCAGTGGTGACAGCTTCCATCTATGTTATTCCTAGTTCAATCAGAAATAGTAATGCCTCTCTGGAGTCAAAAAAAAATATTTCTGCATTGCTTTTAAAGGATGCAAGAAAATGAGAATGTCAAAAAATGATAGAGACTAAGAAAAGGGTCATAGTTTCCTAACAGTGAGCGTCAAGATTGATGGTCATAATTTACTATGGACCTGAAAGGCTCTGATTTCAAGTTATGAGCTCTGTGATATGATTCACATGGAGGGAGCTTAAAAATGCAGTATACAAAACATTTGAAAGGGAATAGCAAGTGATTTCCATCAACACATACACAACTATTAGGAGCTTGTGAAAAGTATCTCCTTGCAAAAAAAGATGTCACCACCATTTTATAAATACATTTTATTACAGGAAATAAGATATTTGTTTGAAATGGTCCTCCACCCTTACATAATGAATAAAATGTCATTCTAAGCAGCTTTCCAATATATATTCATTCAACCGTTTCATTGGATTTAAAGGTATGTGTCAGGTACACATACTCAGTCCGACAGATACAATATTTAATTGCAATTACATTTACTAATTAAGGTACTTTGAACCTTTTAAATGAAAAAAGAAAAATGGGCAAAAATACACACACACAGTTTTTATTGGTCATTATAATGTGCCTTTCAAGGGGCACTTTCTAAATCACCTACACATTTTATATATACAGTAATACTGGCATTTTTTTTGAAGAGTTAAAGTATAGTATCATTGTCTCAGAGATGGTTCATTCAGTGCTATTGCCCTGAACTACATGAACACCTAAAGTATGTCAGTTACATACATACATACATGAAACGTATAGGCAGAAGTACTGTCCAGTACCAATCCAGTGCCATGCCACACTAGGAAACTGTACATGTCAGTCCCTGTCAAACAGAAGTCATTACGAGGTGCCAGGAGTTGGTTTGCAAACAGATTTGTTCTTTCTGCTGAAAACCAGTGATCATAGAGGTGCCCACAAAATGTTCCAGGACTTATTAAATACTTACATCATTATATATCACTCTTTTGAAGATAGCAATGTCCAAATTTTGGATAAAGAAGACCGCTGGTTTGAAAGAGGTGTGAAAGAGGCGATTCATGTTAAGGTGGAGAAACCATCCCTGAACAGAGGCGGGGGCCTTCGACACAACCTGTCTGCTACATACAATGCTGTTCTCACATCTGTTCCCCGGCAGTTTCAGAACTCATGACACATCCATTCATGCAACTCTCACAAGTAACACCTGTTTTCTAGGAGTTGTATGACACATTGGTAATCCTATCACTGTAACTACACAGAATCAACACCACTGTGAATTTCAGATGTCACCTCTCTGAAGAGTTACCTTGTGCCATTGTGATTGGATTGTTGGAAGAGTTTATATGCCGAGAACAACAGTCCGTTGAACTGAAGAAGCTGCTCGGATGAGCAGTGAAACGTCTTCATTAAAATATCTCAGCAAGTCCAGTTGCTTTGAGTTACTTTTGATATATATACCATGACCAGGATGAATGAGAATCTTCATAGTCACTTACATCTTTACATGTTCAACACATCAGAACAGGTTGATACAGTCAGTTTCAGCATGTTCCACAATTTTTTCTCTGTTACTATAAACCTCTCTGATATGTTTCTACATTCTGTTCTGCAGGTCTGAATCTAAGCCCATCTTCACCAGGCAACAATCTGTGATTGGTTTCCACCAGTCTGGTTCCTTGCAGGAAGCAACCTAGGGTCTACTTTTGTAGTATGTCCTGCTTACTCCATCTTTAACTCGTGGGGTACCTGTTGGGAATCTACTATTTCCTCTGAACTGGCTTTTTTGGTAGATCTATTGTCCTATTTTATATACTGTCAAACCCCACCTTCGTAGAGATTTTCAGAGTTTTTTCTACTCACCAACTCTCTTTAGTGTTTAAAGACTATTATCACTACTACCACTTATATAACAAAGATCTACAGCTACTGGTAGAAAATAGGACCTACATTCTGATGCATTTATTGTAGCAAAGTGAATGTACAGTAGACCTGTTCCCAAATCAATGAGATGGTAGCCATCAGATTGGTGGACAACCAATGAGTGCTCTAGTTTTAGCTCTAAAGAACTACTTTATGTAGAAAGGTTATTAGAAAAAAAAAGGAAAACAACAGCAAAAAAAAATTCATATTCCTCTCACTTAAACTCAAGCACTTGCCATTGCAACTGCATTAATCTGTCAAAGTATATGTAAAACGACACAAGTCAGTAGAGTAGATCATGAGATACAAGGGATATATTAAAAGGAAATATATATGTTGCAAGTAGATGCTTCTTCATGATAAAACCAGAAAGGCAGGATACCGTGTCCAAGAAACAGCATCAATAAATAACCGACATGACTTACATTTCAAGAGATTCTTGTAAATGATGTATGTTCCTCAGCTGCAAAGATGTTGCTTTCTGTATGAAATTATTTACAGAGAAACAAGCCGAGCACCCTGGCTTATTCACTGCATAATTGTGGCTACCTCTCTAGCAAGGCACATCCTAATGAAGTCATCCAGAGTGAGGTTTCATCTTAATGTTTTAATTAAGTTTGTTTACCAGAATGTTTCCTGTCTCTCAGACGCGAAGTTTTCTGCATGGCGTACAGGAGATGTGGGAAGCAAGCCCAACTCAGCGTGATTGCTTTATTTCCAATTTGCCACAGGAAAAAAAACTTGTTTTCAATTGTGTGTGAAGATATGTCACATATTTCTGCAAGGAACACATAATCTTGCATAAAGTTAGCAGATTAGCAAATTATTAGCTCCCCAGTTGGAAAGTAAATGGGAACATGTCCTTTCTGCAAAGAGTTTGTTTATTCCCATCCTTGTGCTTGCGTGGCTTTAGTCCTATACTCAAAAACACACAGGCAGGTTAATTGATTCCTAATGTAACTGCCCATTGTGTCAATGTGATAAGGACCTTTGTAGGTTCTCCTAGGGCAGGAACTGATGGGACTGATGTGTAACATCTGCCTGGTACAGAATATAAAAAGATGGATATAGATGGTGTCAATATTCCTACATTCCACTATAATTTAGTAACATAGGAAGTTAGATTGAAAAAAAGTTACTTATCCATCAAGTTTAACTTTATAAGTCTATATATAACCTGCCTAAATGAAAGTTGATCCAGAAGAAGGCAAAAAAAAAAAAAACCATTTGAAGCCTTTCCAATTTGCCTCAGAGAGGGAAAAAACGCCTTCCTGACTCCAAAGTGGCAATCAGTCCCTGGATCAACTTGTATTATGAGCTATCTCCCATAACTAGGGATGTACCAGATCTGTTACGAAAGATTCAGCCAAATACTGAAGCGAATCTGAACCCTAATTTACATATGCAATTTAGGGGGAGGGTAAAAGATAGCTGCTCACGAAGTGCGCCGCAAATTTTTTTTTACTTCCTTGTTTTGTGATGAAAAGTCACATGATTTTAAGGATTGGGTTTGGCCAAGCACAAGGATTCGTCCGAATCCTGCTGAAAATGGCCGAATCCTGCCTGAATACTGAACCAAATACTGGATCCCTACCCATGACCCTGTATTCCACTTGCTAAAATGCCATCCAAGCCCTTCTTGAAGCTATCTAATGTATTAGTAATGCAGTGCATTCCACATCTTCACAGCTCTCACTAACAAATCCCTTCCAAGTATTTAGACGGAACCTCCTTTGTTCTAATTTTAAAGGACCAGTAACATCAAAAAATGGAATTGTTTTAAAGTAATGAAAATATAATGCAGTGTTGCCCTGCACTGGTAAAACTGCTGTATTCAGAAACACTTCTATTGTATATATAAATAAGCTGCTGTATAGCAATGGGGGCACCTATTTAAAGGAGAAAAGGCTG
>CM044439.1:121449969-121462689 GCA_024363595.1 Xenopus borealis
TGAGCCTTTAACTGCCAGCACGTATAGAATACGTGCTTGGCAGTTAAAGGGTTAAAAGCTGTAAACAGGCCACTAATAATAACGATAATGACTACAGGAATTGTCAGTTTTGTAGGAGTTTCATTTAGGTGGGCTTTGCCCTAAAAACCTAGGATTTCCAAAAATCCTGGAGTAAAAATTTCCTTTTATAAAAGGTTACATCTATGAAAGGCCTTTTGTACCAGTGGGTAAAATATGTAGTTAAATGGTGTAGCACTTTAAAATAAAATTCTAAATGCTATCTTGGCCAAAAAAGTGTAACATAATTTGCTATTTTGGCCTTGACCAGGAAATTATATGTGATGTGCAAGAAACAAAAACATTTGGGCTTAGTATCATTTAATTGGTCTCAAGTGGGTAGACATCTCACTATGTCAAACACCAATGTAATTATATCCCTAGAGTAGTGGAAGATAATATCCTGTGAGAGTCTCAGACTTATAAAAGAGTACCTGTGAATGGTTCTGTTTTCAAGTTGTTTTTTCTGTCTTAGAGTACTATGGGCAGATTTATCAAGGGTCGAAGTGAAAATTCTAATTTACAAAAATTTGACTTTCAAAGTCATTTTGGCTACTTCGACTATTGTATAGGCCAAAATTTGATTAGAATTTTAAAAAATTTGATTTGAATTTTAAAAAATTTGATTTGAATTTTAAAAAATTTGATTTGAATTTTAAAAAATTTGATTTGAATTTAAAAAATTTGACCATTCACAAATCGAAGTACTGTCTCTTTAATAAATTCTAATTTGACCCTTCACCACCTTAAACCTGCGAAATTGCTGTTTTAGCATATGGGGGACCTCCTAGAATCTTTGAGTGTTTTTGAAAATTTTGGAAAATCTCTTATTTAATTTTGCTGAAAATCGTTCAAATCCAGCGATTCAAATAACTTATTCGATTGAAACGGACCTATTCCATTTTCAATCGAAAAAACCCTTTTAAAAAAACTTGATATTTAAATTTTGAAGCTTTTTAACTTCCAAATTTGACCCTTGAAAAATCTGGCCCTTAATGTTCCAAACACTGCAATCTTAGACAATATTTTCTCTGCTTACAAATAAATAAATAAAAAGATTTTCCAGTGTATAATTCAAAGTTTCACTTTGCTTGATATGATACAAGGTTTTTTTTTTCTAACAGAGGCACTAACCAGACATTTTTAGTTTAATCTTTTTCTTTCTTTCTTTCTTTTCAATTTCTTTTTATTGAATTTTATAATAATAATCCATCAAGACAGTACAATACAATACCATACATTCAGTTAGGTTGATTTAATCGTAATGGATAAGTGAGAAAAGATAAATAAAAGGAAGAAAATAAACAATATACAATAAACATATAAATATAACTACCATAACTTCCATGTGGCCTGAAGATAAGAAAAAGATAAATAAATAAGAATTAAGAAAATTTATTATCAGTAATCACTCAATTCTGCTGAAGGGTGGTAAGCAATATGAGTGTGGCTAAGTCAATCTCATACCATTCGTTAAATAAGCTTTCTTATTGGATCACCATTTCTTTTCCCATAAAGTCAAAGATAAATTGTTTTCTCTTTGGTTCTATTGCTCCTAAATAGATTGACCATTTAGTATCTAGTTGTTTCCTTAACTTAGGTTCTCCAATTTTATATCTAACTGCATCTTGTAAACAGAGATTATATAAGTAGTTGGTAACATCTTCTAAAACTGGAGCATTATCTTTAATCCAACAAAGAAAAATTGATTTTCGGGAAGCTACAGAAACCAAAGAGCAAAAGAAAGAAATTTCATCCGATATATCAGTAGATGGGTCTTCCTCTGATTCTTTCAGATATTCTTTAAGATCAAGCAGTGCAAATTGTGGATTTAAAATAATTTTCCTATTCATATTCCAATGCCTCTCTCACACCATGTCTTGGTTGCTAGGGTAATTTGGACCCTAGCCACAAGATAGCTGCTGAAATTCCAATCTGGAGATTAGTTGATCAAAAAGCTAAATCATTCAAAAACCACATAATAAAAAATGAAGACCAGCTGCACTCTCTACATCAATACTAAAAGTTAATGTAAAGGTGAACAACCCCTTCAACAGTTTGTTGGTATTCTTTTTCTACTCTCATTGCAAATTCATAGAAGACAGATCACAAGAGAACCCAGTAGATGTATCCCGTGGATTATGAAATGTAATGTGAATTCTGACACTGAGAATGTGCCTAAATGTACTGTCTAAATTGTACTTTGTGAGTACACATGGACTGTCATGGTCTGCTCCACATGGTCTCTTATTCAAGACCCTAAAAACCAGATTGTGGAAATTGCAAACTGGAGATCTGCTGAATAAAAAGCTAAATAACTCACAAACCATAAATAATACATAACACATGTGACTTGTGGATTGTGTCAGAATATCACACTCGACGGCATAATTTAAACAACCCCTTTAAAATGTACAAAATGTCAACTAAATTGTATTTTAATTGTGAGTGAAAAAAACAAAATAAATAAATAAAAGCAGTGATGATATTGCACAATGTACATTTGCAGCTATAGCACTTCAGCCTCAGAAACCAAGTATGGGTCGCCTCAGTGTATAAGAACCAGGTCTAACCCAAGCTTGATTTCTAAGGTCAGAGTGATCAGTCTGTTGTGATTAAGCCTTGTGTCTCCTGTGAACAAACATTATTATTATTATTATTATTTATATAGCACCAACATATTCTTTTTACAGAGATTAGAAATTCACCTGAGGTGGCGTTTAACAAAATCCCATCCACACCATGGTTAAGTTTTGTAAGAAGAAAAAAAAAAGAAGAAACAACATACATTTTTGCATTGCGTACCTCCCAACTCCTGTCCTGTTTTTCACGGGACAGTCCTGATTTTGACAGCTCAGCCCGCAGTCCTGGGTTTTTTACTTATATATCCAGACTTCTTATTTGATCTTTGAACAGCCAGAAAAACAGACAAAGTTTCTAATTTAATTGGCTTTTGACAGACAGCACAGAATAGATAAGTTTGTAACAATTTAAGATAAGCAAAGAAACAATTTAAACTATTTGGGTAGGGGCAAATAGGAGATTCGATAGATTTATTCGCCTGGCAACTAATCACCTCTTCTGCTGGGCGACATTCTCCCCAAACTGCCTTCTTCCTGCCTTCCATCTGCTTCAATGAAGAATCGCCTGCGGTAATGCACTCGTGGCGCTTCAATTTCCAAAGTCGCCATAAGTTCCCTCATGAGGCAACTTCGGTAATCGTAGCACCACAAGTGCATTAGCACAGGCGATTCTTCATTACAGCAGACGGAAGGCAGGGGAAAGGCAGTTCAGGGGGATTGTCGCCCGGCAGAAGAGGTGATTAGCCGCCAGGCGAATAAATCTCCCAGAATCTGCCTGCAAGCCAAAATAAAAATATGCTTAATGAAAGAAAACATTGCTATATACATTCATTACACATTTTCTATGTTTAAGTTATTTGTATATATATATATATTGAAAGCAGTGTTTGACTGTCCTGGCCTATTCTCTGCCCTGATGTTGATACAATGTAAGTCAAGGTAACTGCTTAACAGACCTGAATTTGCTGGGGGCACCAAGACTATTGCAACATTGTTTAAAAGTAAAAACTGGGTGTTAAGCCAATGCTGCTTTCAATACCAATTGTTTTTACAAATAACTTTAAAACCACTGAACATTTGTAATGAATGTATAATGGAAAGTTGCTTGGAATTATGTTTTCTTTTATCAGGCAAATTATTATTTTGGGGTTAACTTGCCTTTTAAAATAAGTAGGTCTCTTGGGGGAAACTGAAACCTGAACCTGAAACTGTAATAACACATAAAAACCACAGAAACTTTCATAACCAGCTACGAACATGGTAATTGGGGATGTTGCCACAAAAACAGCGTGGTCAACTCTTTTTGTACCTCTTTCTATTTCCAAAACGTTGGGAGGTATGGGATTGGTGGGAGGAAATTTGCGAAGCTGGGGAAACCCATTGAAACATGGGGACAACATTCAATTCTTGCCAAGAGTTCTATAGTTAAGACCCCAGAGCTTCAGCAATGTCAACCATGATGCTGCCATGTGCCCACCATACCACCATGGCACCATAGTTAGAACTGGAGCCCTAGGTTCTATTCAAGCCAGGTCACTATGTGAAAGCAATTTTAATAACTTACACTAATCCAACTTAAAGAGGATCTCCACTTTGAAATTAACGTATAGGGGTAAATTTACCAAAATGTGCATGTTCTCCTTGTCTAACTTCACCAAAGTTCACCTCGATATACCAGGTGTAATCTCAAAGAGTATCTCATGTTTGCTAAAATTGTAAGGACATTGTTTAAGAGAAATGTGGTGAATGTTCTCCTGGTGTAAATTCTCATTGAAAATTAGCAAGTATATTGTCCCCATACAGCTGAAGTGGGGAACATTCTCTACATGAAGAACCTCCTAAAAGGAGGTGACACAGATTATGAGATTCAAAAGTGAAAAGTGAGAGTCAAAAAAAGTTCACCTGGAGAAGAGATATCAATTTGTGAAGCTAATGTTCCATATTGGCGATGTTGAGGGGAATTTTTGGTGATGCAGCCAAGAGTATTTTAAGACATTTACCCATATATGTAATATAAGGCACTAAGTTTGCCCAGGAGCAGTAACTCATGGCAACCAATAAGATGCTTGCATTTAAACAGGTGACTAGTGAATTCTACCTGCTGATTGGTTGCTATAAGTTACTGCCCCTGGGCAAACTTAGTGCCTTTTATTACATTACCCCATCTGTCACATATTTTATTCTTTGCAGGTTTCTGAAAGTTTTTTACCTTAGCGACAAGGCAGAGGATAGGATGGAGGATGAATAGGAGAGTGCCCGTCTAATTTCCTGCTTGAAATGATATACGATTTTAAGCTTTGGTGTTGAAAGATTCCAATGGAATCTCACCAAGCTTCTTGCAATAAACAAACTGAATAGTTTGTTATCATACAGTTCATGTATTTACCTTCTTTTTGAACCTGATTGTGTTTTAGATACCAAAGCAGTCAATTTCAGCCGAGTAAGATATTTAATTTAATGTACTTTTGCTATCGTCCTCCATAGCGGGATATAAATCACTGACATCTTTATTTTGTGGATGTTGCGCTAAGTGCGGTAGCCCTCCAACAGATGTACACGACATCCGTAATTACTTTTTGAGGAGAGAGTGGGAGTTCTGCCTGCAATACAATAAGAAGAGATACTACCTGCTCCGATTTTGCCTGGATTGCCACATTAATCTCTTCTTTCATGTCAGAGGCTTGATTGCTCTTTCATTCCTTACAGTAGGCTGTGCTGTCAAGTAGATCCAAAGGAGCCAAGCATCATGTCAAAATGTTCAATTTAGAACTTCTGAAAATAGACAAGCAAGCTGCTTTCGTTCGGAACTGTGGTGGAAAACAGAATGCATATATTTTATTCTGAGAGGGAGAATAGTTTTAATAAATATTTGTCTTTCTACAACAGCACACTGTTTGTTAGGCTGGAAGAATGAATACATTGCAGAGGACGTTTGCCTTTAAACAAATATGGCATTTATACGAAAAATGGCCCTGAGGATCTAAATTCAGGCACATACATTCTTGCAGTAAAGCTGCATTCTCAACAGTAAAATCATCAATTATATTCCCTTCATTCTAAATGAAATTCATACAACATGAAAATATACAAATCTATGTGCAGTCTTTACCCAGTAGAGAAGTTATCTACTATATGACCTGGTCTCTTGTCTCCTACAAGAAATCCCAAGGGTCATACAGTAATTTCACACATTACCTGCTCCTTTGCCTCTCATTGACAAAGTAAGGGTCATAGAGTAATTTCAGGCATTATCTGCTCCCTAGCATCCCAATGAATAAACAAGAATCATATAATCATTTCCCATATTTTCTGTTCTCTTGCTTCCTTCCCATAGACCAACCCCAAGGGTCAATTAGTAGTTTGGACATTTTCTGCCCCTTGCCTCCCACTGACAAACCCCAAAGGTCATATAGTAATTTCAGATATTGTTTTCTCCCTTGGTAAATTCCAAGGGTCAGGTAGTAATTTCAAATATCACCTTCACCTGCCCCTTGCCTCCCATTGG
The DNA here is from genome assembly GCA_024363595.1 of Xenopus borealis. Classification (NCBI taxonomy): domain Eukaryota; kingdom Metazoa; phylum Chordata; class Amphibia; order Anura; family Pipidae; genus Xenopus; species Xenopus borealis. The sequence goes on from CM044439.1 coordinate 121,456,114, forward strand.
CAATCCCCAAGGGTCACATAGTAATGACAGATATCATCTGCTTCCTTGGCTCCCAATGACAAACCCCAAGGGTCACATAGTAATGAAGGATATAATTTGCTTCCTTGTTTCCCAATAACAAACCCCAAGGGTGTGATGGTAACTTCATATATTAACTGCTCCTTTGCCTCTCATTGTAAAAGCATGGGTCAGAAATGAATATCAAATAAGATCTGCTTTTTTGTCTCCTTCCCAAACCACAAGGGTCAGATGGTAATTTACATATCATCTCCTCCCTTTCCTCCCAATGGCAAACCCAAGGGTCAGATAGTAATCTCGTATATCATTTGCTTCCTTTCTACCTCTGACAAACCCAATGGGGCAGATTAGAAATCATCTGGCCCCCTTACCTCTCATAGGCAAACTGCAAGTGTACATAGTAATTGTAGACATTACCTGCCCCTTTACTTCCATCCAACACCCACAAGGGTCAGCTCCTATACATTAATCCTCATGGCATGGCACAGTAGCTCTGCTGATTTCAATAGTTTCTAGGAGAAGAAAAATAAAAATGCCTAAATCATCATGCACCAGCTACCATAAGAAGAAGCTACTCTATGTATTTGTAAATATGTGGTCTTTTATACATAGTGACATAGTACATTAGGTTGAAAAAAGACACATGTCCATCAAGTTCAACCTCTTTTTTTTACCTGCCTAACTGCTAGTTGATGCAGAGGAAGGCAAAAAAATCCCATCTGAAGCCTCTCCAATTTGCCTCAGACGGGGAAAAAATTCTTTCCTGACTCCAACATGGCAATCAGATTGGACTCTGGATCAACTTATGCTATGATCTATCTTCCATAACCATGCATTGACTCAATTGCTAAAAAGCCATCCAACCCCTTCTTAAATCTATCTAATGTATCAACCAGTACAATTGATTCAGGGAGAGAATTCCACATCTTTTAATCTCTCATTGTAAAAAACCCCTTCCGAATATTTAGGTGGAACCTCTTTTCTTCTAATTGGAATGGGTAATCTTGCGTCAGCTGGAAAGACCTACTGGTGAATAAAGCATTACAGAGATTATTATGTGATCCCCTTATGTATTTATACATTGTAATCATTTCACCCCTAAAGGGCCTCTTCTCCCACATGAACATCACCAATTTGGCCAGTCTTTCCTCATAGCTAAGATGTTCCATGCCTTTTACCAGCTTAGTTGCCCTTCTCTGTACCCTCTCTAATACAATAATGTCCTGTTTGAGTGATGGAGACCAAAATTGTACGACATATTCTAGATTTGGCCTTACAAGTGCTCTGTAAAGTGGAAGAATGACCCCCTCCTCCTCCTAGTTTTGTGTCATCTGCAAACACATAAATTACTAACAATACCCTCCCCTAAGTCATTAATGAATTTTAATTAATTACAGAGTCCTGAGGGACCCATTAAGAACCTGACTCCAAGTAGAGAATGTACCATTAATAACCACCCTCTGTACCCGATCCTGTAGCCAGTTTCCTATCCATGTGCAAACAACATCATTAAGCTCAACAGACCTTAGTTAAGAAAGCAGTCGTTTGTGGGGCACAGTATCTAATGCTTTGGCAAAATCCAAATAGATCACATCTACTGCCCCCCCACAGTCCAGCATCTTACTTACCTCCTCATAAAAAACTATTTGTCTGACATGACCTATCCTTCATAAAGCCATGCTGATTGCTATTCATAATACCATTCTCTAGGACAAATTTTTGAATATGATCCTTTAACAAGCCTTCAAATAATTTGCCCACCACAGATGTTAAAATTACTGGCCTATAATTGCCAGGCTGAGATTGTAATCCCTTTTTAAATATTGGAATAACATCAGCTTTTCTCCAGTCCATAGGCACCATACCAGATGAAAGAGAAAATCAGAAATAGGAGCTGGTCTAAAACTGAACCAAGCTCTCTTAGAACCAGGGGGTATATGCCATGAGGCCCTGGAGTCTTGTTTACATTAATTTGTATTAAAGCTTTTTGAATCATATCCTGAGCCAGCCACTGACTAGATTGAGCTGAGACATCAGTGCAGTTATGAAGTGAGCCTGGGAACTCAGACTCCTCTATTGTATACACTGAAGGAAAGAACTGATTTAGCACATTTGCCTTTTCTGTATCATGCTGGTACATTTAATGGAGAAACACTCTGAACCTGCATCTTTTTACTACTAATATGTTTAAAAAAACATTTTAGGATTAGTTTTCCACCAAAATTAACTCTTCATTTGCCTTCCGGATTGCTGATTTACAACATTTATTAAATAGTTTATATTCATTAAATGCAGCTTCTGTCCCAACAGATTTGTAGTTTTTAAATGCCTTTCTCTTTAATCCTATTAACTTCTTTACTTATGTATTACACCACATAGGATGATTCTTAGAGCTTCTACCTTCACTCCTTAAGGGAATATATTGAGAACAGTAATGATTCAATATCATTTAAAATGACAACCAATTCTGTTCTGTGTTTTTAGCTGCAAACTTAATGCTCCAATCAATACTCTGAAGGGCAGCCCTCAACGAACTAAAATTAGCTTTTCAGAAATTCATGGTTTGTGTTGCCCCAGTATATATATATATATATATATATATTGTTTTTTGCACCAGACATTAAATGATATAACATTATGATATTACTATTAGCCAGGGTTTCAGTGACTTGCACATTTGCTATAAGTTCTGGGTCATTTGATATGACTAGATCCAGAATAGAATTTTTTCTAGTAGGCTCAACAACCTGTCATGCAACAAGTTTATAAAATTGTTCCCATTAACTGATCTGGCAGTAGTGTTGCTTCAGTCAATATCTGGGTAATTAAACTTCCCCATTATAATTACTTTACCAAAGTAGCAGCCTTTTCTATTTGCATCAGGAGCTTAGCCTCCTCCTCCTCACTTACATTAGGGGGTCTATGGCATACCCCTTGGTGAAGAACTCCTCCCATAAGCCTTCTGCTCCCTCATTTTCTAACTTAACCTCCTCCTTTATATAAGCTTTTAAATCCCGCCTAACAAACAGACATACCCCTCCTCCTTTTCTATTGCCTCTGTCCCTCCGAGACAAGGTATAGCCGCTGATATTAACTGCCCAGTCATGCGACTCATTCAGCCATGTTTCAGCCACACCAAGCACATCATATTTTCCCTCCAGCGCCGGCACCTCCAGCTCTCCCATTTTACCAGTCAGTCTCCTTGCATTTGCAAACATACATTTAATACTGGTACCATATTGAAGAAATGCCATTTGGTCCTCCCTATCCTTAACAGTACCCCCAACTAAATCCCTTCCCCCATTTTCCCTTCCTTTGCCCACTATCTCATCTAACCTGTCTTCCACTGAATCATTTACTGAACCCTCCCCCACCCCACACTTAGTTTAAAAATCTCCTCCAACCATCTAGCTATCTTCTCTCCCAAAACAGCTGCACCTTCATCATTGAGGTGCAGCCCATCCCAAGCAAAGAGCCTGTAGCCGACTGAGAAATCAGCCCAGTTCTCCAAAAACCCTCCTCCCTACACCAATCTCTCAGCCTCGCATCGGTCTCCCTAAGCAGAGAAGTCCTACAGCAGCCAGTTATAAAAAAATCTACTAAGCAATAACTTTCGGGTCTCCACATCTGAGATTGTATATTTCTTGGTCTTCAATCATGCAAGCAGAAAATTCCTAAATCTGTTTTCCTCAGAAACAGCAACTTATACACAGTTTTTTACACTAGTAGGAGCGACGTTCATGATAGATGCAACACTGTATGATCATCAAAGGCATGCAATATCAAGAAAATCAATATTCCGGGAAGTATATTCCAAGAATGACCAGCAAGATAAAATAAAGGATGTGGCAGAACAGCAGGCAAAATCTTAGAGCTGAATAATAAGCAACAGAATGGGAAAACTTCATTTTGTACAAAAATCATTATTGAAGAGAGGATGCAAAGTCAGAATTTGATTGAGTTGTGAAGTACAGTGAAGCAAATTAGCTATACAAGAACATTTTGAATATGCAGTATAGAAATGATAGATGATATTTCCAGACATGGAGTCATACAGCAATGAATTCAAATATGAAGAGGCGTCTCACCCAAAAACTTAATAGCTGCAAACATGGGAGAATGACAAAGAATTGAATTACTAATGAGAGCACAGACATTTGAAGAAAATTGTTATACCACCGGGAGAAAAGGCCCTTTCCTTTGTAGCCATTGTGAATAGCATCATTCCTCTGTAAGAGCAAAGGTGGTTGACATTAAAGAAATGTACCATAGCCCTTTCTATTAATTTCAAGAATGCATTATTACAGAGCATCATTGTTGGAAATGTAATTCCATAGCCAAAACACAAAACAAAGGCGCGTTGTATAATATATTTTGTTACAAAGAAGAAAGAAAAAAAAGTGAACAATAGACTAGTAAAGGTCATTTCCTGATCCAAATGTATCAGAAACAGAAATGTTGTTATACAAACTTCTGTATACTGTATGTTACAATTTAAAAAGTAGAACATTAAGTGGGAATCAATAGCATTTTATGTACAGATCATCATACTTCTATACATGATTAAAAATCAGTCCTTTGCAAAAATAGACATCCTTAATTCACTTTCTCCTAGGGAAATTGGGTTCAGAGAATTTTGCTGTGCTTGAAAAAGCCTAGTATAAGTTACAAAATGTTAGGCTCATGTCACAAAGTTTAGTTGATGATCCCTAACACTCCCCTATGGTTCCCTGCTAACACTTAAAATACCTTAAAAAAAAGTTTTAGAAGTTTGTTAGGTTTTTTTATACCTCAAACGAACTCACAACTTGAATGGTTTCTAATTTAAAGGGGTTGTTCACCTTTAAATTAACTTTTAGTATAATGTAGAGATTGATATTCTGAGACAATTTGCAATTGATTTTGATTTTTTATTGTTTGTGGTTTTATAGTTATTTAGCTTTTTATTCAGCAGATCTCCGGTTTGCAGTGTCAGCAATCTGGTTGCTAGGGTACAAATTACCCTAGCAACCCTGCATTAATTTGAATAAGAGACTGGAATATGAATAGGAGAGGGACTGAATAGAATGATAAGTAATAAAAAGTGGCAATAACGATACATTTGTAGCCTTACAGAGCATTTATTTTTAGATGGGGTCAGTGACCCCCATTTGAAAGCTGCAAAGAAACAGAAGAAAATTGCAAATCATTAAAAAACTATGAAAAATAAATAATGAAGACCAATTGAAAAGTTTCTTAGAATTGGCCCTTCTACAATATACTAAACGTTAACTTGAAGGTGAACCACCCCTTTAAGAAAATTCAGACTTAACAACCCAAAAACTTGAATTGTTCGAGCTTTCATTGAAAAAAACCCTTTAAATTGCTAGAATTTTTTAACCCCAAAAATAAATTTTTGACCAAAAAAAATTGCCTTAGGAACTAGATGTTTTGTGAAAACCACAACTCGGGACATAATTATTCTGCCTCTTAGGGTGCCGAGATCTGTCACCTTTTTAATTAAAAAAATACAATACTGTAACATGCATGGAGCTGGTATTTCTACAATGTGTTAAAGAAAGGAGGTGAGTGTTGTGGGTGGGAATCGAGAGCGTACTGCTATGTAACCATTGCATAGAAATGTGTTTCTTCTTGCTATAAACAATCTAATATAAAAAGGAGCCAATCGGGGGAAAATTAATTTGGGCAAGTAGAAGTATACATTTCCACTTCAGAGACAAGAAGAAATATGGTCTTACACAAATTTAAAAAAAAAAAAAGGTTAAAACATTAAAATAAGAATTATTTCAACTGCCAAGGCACCAACACAGGCTCTATAAAACGTCTTAAAAAATAGAAATGGAAATATAAGGGTTCATTTACAAAGGGCTAAGTGTAAGTTCTTAGGTGCTAAGGGTAACAAAAGTGGACCTTTTGAGCAACACAAAGCACTTATGTCTAGTTCTTAAGCAATGCAAACTGTACTTTGTGCCTTCTGCCAAATAGAAAATCCAGCACAAGGCATAGAGCTGCAGTGTACACTGGTGCAATGGAGCCCTGGACTTGCTTTGAGCAGGTGTTCAGTGCAGGCTTCAAATACACAGTGGCAAGTGCAAGTCTCAGAGGCAAGATACAGTGTGGGCAATAAACAGGCTGTGTGTCAGTTTCTGCACTTTGCTTCATTGGTAAATGAACCCTGGTGTATGAGAAGTTCCTGTAAAGCAGATCTTGGCATTCAATGATCACCATTCAGCAGATTAAGGATCTGGAAACACCAGTGGTGTAACTTCATATAATAAGTCCACTCTTCCCATGGTTGGACCTGGAGAAAATGGAGGCCAGTGGCAAGTGCAGTTGTTCCTGTATCTTTAATCTTTAGGTCATTAGGTGCCAGTTTCCAAGCAGGATTTTCCCAGGCACAGGGAAAGGAATACAATAAGAAATCACCAGCACTTGCTCTAATCCACATTGTTGAGTTGACCTTTATTTGTACACAAAGAAGAAGAAAGATTGCCAGCTCATGGTTTGCCACCTTATCTATTTGCACTCTAGGGGCTAATTCACTAAGATCCGAAAAGT
>CM044439.1:121464884-121489054 GCA_024363595.1 Xenopus borealis
GCATCTTATTGAATTGGCCCCACAGATGCATACAGTTTCACAGTTCATCTTAACTTGCAAAAAAGCATCTTTACTTAATTTAAGTAGGTTTGTAGCTGCTACTTGTAAGTCGGTATCTGTAGATTTACGTTTCCAGTGAAGCAACTGTCCAGGATCACTACTGTCTTCCTTAATCTGCAACAATGGAAAAGCAGTACAGTAGATACATATGACAACAGGCAAAATAAAATATCTGTGTTAGGGTTGTTGTTTTGCAGTTCTCAAACAGGTTCAGTAAAGATCCAAAACAATTACAACTTTTTTTTAGATCACACAGTAACAAAGGTGGTGTAATGAATGTTTTTATCTCCTTGTAAATTTTCCCTCAATGCTTAGAGCTCAATACCCAATACTAAAAACAAGGACATATCGAAAAGGTCTCTCGTTAAAATGCTTATTAACAGGTTTAGCAAAACATCAAAGCCGCTGTAAAAAGTATATGGTCTTTCCTTCACATGATGAGTATTACAATTAATGTTGCAGAAATTCATGTAAATAATAAGACATAATGATTGCTTTCTTGAAGAAAAAAAACAAAAAACATTTGATATATAGCTTTAGTTAATAAGCTTCCCTAAAAGAGCTTAGTCTGCGCCATTGGCATTAAGCCATGAAGTCTTCATCCTCCATCAAGTTGTATCCTTTATTTTCATTTCATCCCTGCATGACATGCCTTTGAAGTATGATCAAAATGTATTTAAATTAGCATTAACATTTTATCTTATGAAAAGCAGCATGCCTATCTAAATTAGCAACGGCAAAGCCATGGAACAGATCCTTTCACAAGAAAGCAGACGCAAATACTGATAATGTTTCAATAGTGTAACTGTTAACTTTGGTCTCTAATGAAAACGAATATAATATTTACTATTTTATATATTTACCTATTAACACAGATTTATAGTACATGTATGGGACCTGTCATGCAGAATGCTTGGGAATGGATCTTTCTGTAATTCGGATCTTCATCTCTTAAGTCTACTAGAAAATCATTTAAAATTGAAATAGACAGGCTTTGCTTCCAATAAGGAATAGTTATATCTTAGTTTGGATCACGTACAAGGTACTTTAGAGAAAAAGGGAATCCTTAGTAAAAAATTTGGATTATTTGGATAAAATGGGTCTATGGGAGATGGCCTTTCTTTAATTCAGAGCTTTTTGGATAACGGGTTTCCGGATCCCATACTTTTATCTTGTTTTTTTCCTGGCAAACCTGGTCATGGTTCTGAACAAATTTTGTTGCTATGCTTGTTTTCTTAATTTAACAACTTGGATTATTTCACTATATTTCTTGATTCTTATTCGTTGGGGTTTTTTATACCTTAAATGAAATCGAAAGACCTTGAAATCAAATGGTTTCTAATAGAAACCTCAAATGGAAAAAAATTGATTCAGCAAGTTTGGGGTTAACAACTCGAAAACACAAATGAATCGAATTTCTGTTGAAGAAAAACTTGAATTGCTGTAATGGTTTGAGTTTTAAAGCAAAACATCATAAAGGCTATTAACATCTTCAAATTGTTCAAGGGACCTCTGCCATTGACCCCTACATGATCTTGAAAGCTTTTAGTTGGTGTATTTTTGGATTCAGGCTATTTCGAGGGTTGGGATATAAGAAATCTCTAAAAAAAAGTTTTTTTAACTCAAAAATTAGTTTTTTTTTACCAAAAAATAACCTTGTAAAAACACAACTTGATCCTTAAAGGAGACATTTTGTGTAAAAAATAATAATGTACCAGTGTGTTATACTCATTTAGATATAGAAGAATTGTGTTTAAAAAAAGGAGTGTTTCAGATTTATATATTGAATATTTTTGCAAAAACCCTAATAATCCCTCCCTTCTCTTCCACGTCCTGCTCCCTGAATGCCCAGGCTGTGCAGGGGAGCTGGGGGAACTCAACTCACTGTCCTGTAGGACAGGAACCAATCAGCAGCTAGCTGGACCTGATAGGGAACTGAAGCCTGACTTTGCTTGTGTGACTGCAGGACTGTAACTGGCTGTCCCCCTCTTACTGTGCTTCTGGCAGGGACCATTAGGACACGCCCACCCCTCATTTGAAACAGGGACAGAGAACATCTATAGGGAGCTCCAATAAAGGGGCTTTTTTTAAAGACAATATAAATTTTTAGAACCATGTTTAGCAACACCATATCTTAATCATAATTGCTAACAAAATTAGTTTTTCATTTATCCAATATGTCTCCTTTAATAAATAACCCCCTTAATATTTAAAATGATTTTGTAGTAGACCTTAAGTATGAAGATCCAAGTTATGGACAGATCTGTTATTCTGGATTCTGGATAACAGCTCCCATACCTGTATGTGTGATGTGTAGTTACTCCTTTTTCGGGACATAATAGCTCATAGAAAGAGTGATATAATTAGGGGCTTATATAGCCCTCCTTTTTGCCCCAGAGCCCCCTGTCCCTCAATCATCCCCAATCTTTTCATATATGATATTTGTGTTTATTTGGGTACAGTTTCATAACCCTTCTGTGTGTTACGGATATTATTTATTGTGATATTATGAGGCCAATCTACCTATGTCTGATAATGTTTCTTTTACTCCTCAGCAAGAATTGAGCAGTGCTGAGCACTATCTCCCCACTGAACACAACGGCATTTGAAGAAATCACACGCTGTGACGAATTGCACCTTTGTCGACTTTGATGAATGTGTCATTTTGTTCAGAACTTTTCCTGACTGTCAAGAAAGTTTTGATAAATGGGGTAAATATCGTACTGCTTATAATCCTTCAGGATTCCTCAGGTCAATATTTGATAAAATCAAGTCTGATGTGTTCAATAAATAAATATATATATTATTTTAATTATACACAGCCAATTTTGGTACAGTAAGACACTCACAAGTGCACCTTTATGGCTCTTTTTTTCTACTCAGACATAATCAGCACAATGATCAACAGGGATTTCAGATAAATTCGACGTGATGTTTAAACTAGGTAATTATCACCGAGGCTGTCATTGAAAAACCCATCAATGTTGCCTAATGGATCCATTTCAGCGCTTCCTCGCTGAATCTTAATCTCTCCAGAGACCTGTATTTGGAATCAGAGCAGTTCCTTTCTAGCATTCCCATAAACTGACAGATGTTGATCCTTATTTTGCTGTACACATACAGGTACTCATGTATTACACCGTCTCAAACTTTAAGGTTTCTGAATATAGCAAGTGACCTTCAGATTTGGATTTGTCTAAAATACATGTATGATATTGCTGTAAGGATTTGTTTTCCTACAGTGGTAAAGGCATATTGTACAAAAAATATAACAGTAGGATAAATGTGTTTTAAATGTGAAGCATCCAGCATCTTGACACCTTTTTAATCAGCCTTCCCCCTGTCATTGTGTGGTATCACTAACAATATGTGTTAGCTTTACTTTTAATAAGGAATGAAAAATTGTTCCACCACTGTGAATTCAAAATGCTTAACGCAAACTTTCCTCTGCTATACTAAGGAATTAGAAATATTTCTGTCACCCATGGTAATCAGTGAGGCGCTGTTGCCTGAACGAAGCACCCCTGGTCCTTGGGAGTAGATAATTAAAGGAAAACTATACCCCCTCAAAAAATGTAGGTCTCTATAAAAAGATGTTGCATAAAACAGATATGTAAAACCCTGCTTCATGTAAATAAAACATTTTCATAGTAATATACTTGTTTAGTAGCATGTGCCATTGAGTAATCATAAACAGAACATTGATATTTTAAAAAATATGGGTCAACCCCTGGGATCGAATGTCCCCTGTTCATTTTGGGGGTATAGTTTTCCTTTAAATTACCACTATATAAACCCCTGTCTGCAGCCTTTGTTGATCCTGTATTCATAGCAGGAGTCCATTATATTTGCAAGGATCAAACATGGAGTAGCTTCAATATCTCCTGTTCAGTTTGATAAATAACGAAAACATTTATTTTCTGTGGGCATTTAACTGTAATTCTGTATAAATACAAGTTGCATTGTTAAAAGGACCTTCTAATGGTTTCCCATGTGGACCAACAAATGGAAAGTGAAGTCTAAAATGACCACTATATGGTAACCATATTGTAAATTTCCATTTGCGTGAATTCAGTCCTAGTATTGCCAAGACCACCTTCGTAAGAAACAGTGGAAAGTGTTTATAACTTTATCAGACAAAGTAAAAGAATTGCACAAGACAAAAATATTAAATTTTTACTTGCTTTAATGAAAAATAGGAATTGTTGGAGACATTATTATTATTAGATGTCTTATTTCTGACTCATGACCTTCTAGCTCTGTGCCAGCTGAACCATAGCTATACCTGTATAAATACAAAGCTAAGCCTTGTAAGGCACTGTGCCAAACACACAGTATTTAATCTCATTAGATCACTTCCACTATGAATTTGACTTTTGCAGTGTAAGGCCCCACAAGAGAATATAGTCACAAAATCCATTTACTGCAAATAAAAAACCATTATCAGGATAAAATGTGACAAATTAATTCCCATACTCGTCCACCTACTTTGTACATTGATTTATTATACTACTACCAATTTAAGGCAGTCAGAGGACTTTGGTTGGGAATATAAAGTAACTAGTGTTGCATTGGAAATTTTGTTATATCTTAACCATTTCCTCTGTTGAGAAGTTCTTCAGTGTTGTAGACTGCCATGGTGTAATTGGTTAAATAGGTGGGTGGATCTTAACCCAGGATCGGATGGTAAATTAAAAGGTTTCAGGCATATAGGGGTCCGTTTAATAAAGTGCGGTAAAAAATTGCGCACAAAATATAGACAAATTTAATGCAGAATATGTTTTTGCAAGTTTATTAACCTGCGGTAAACATAAATTTGCAAAGATTATGTGTTCACCAGTTATCGCATCCGCTGAAAATAACGCTACGTACACATTAGTGCCTGGTTTACTAAATAGCCAATGCGTGAAAGACAAAATTAACGCCAGAATATTCTCAACATTTTACCGCCATCTATAGAGTGACGTTAACTTATTTTTTGGCCAGAAAATTCTCAATGGGAGTTTAATTTTCATTAAACTGTGCTTTTAAATTATACAAATAGATAACTGATATGATTTCTTGTTCATTGGATTCTATTGGCAGAAGTGTTTGTGACTGGATGGATGAACTATAGGTTTATATGATACATACATGTTTGATTGCTGTCACTCTGGTAATGTTGTTGGATGGTATAATCATCAGTCAATAAAGTTTATGAGTTTTGAAAGATACATTTCTGGCCATAAATGTCACAGTAAAAATTTCCATAATTAACGCCATTATTAACGCATAAAACAAGACTTTTTTCTAGAATAAATATTTGCAAACATAATTTGTCACCAGAAAATTCACAACTCGCTAAAATTACCGCTAACGTAAGCTGGTTTGCTAAAGTAGTTACCGCAAGTGATCCCAATGACTTCTGGGCACATCGCTGTTTAGTAAACTTAGTCGCTGCGAATATTCTGGTGGAAAAATATTCTTAGCGATAACATGCGGAAACTTATAGTCAAATTTACCGCACTTTAGTAAACGGACCCCATAGACTGCATTACCAAGCTTGGTTGGTTTCTCTGTTACAACAATGCACTGCTTAGTAATTCTTCCAAACTCTGGAATGGTGCAATCTCATTATTAGATGGTCAGGCATTGAATTCTGAGGCAAGATAATGGTATCCCCCGTTTGACACCTCTCTTACTCTCTCTCTCAAGCTTGATTGAGTGCATGGGGGGGTTGATTGTAGTTGAGGCTTTGCCCTTGCCATCCAGCCTGAGTTTTATAGCTCTACTGAATGGCACAATATCATGTATCTGATGGTCATGGGATTTTGAAGTAAACTAATAGCAGATTGTCCAAATGAGCTACTGCCATAGTTGTCTATGTATATGTAATCATGCAATTTCATTGGTCAAATTGCTGTGAATGGTTTTGGGGTAAATATATGAAAGATTCAAACTCAGCACCTTTGAAGACCCCTAGATACCCTAGATACAATGCTCTGATGAGTTATAGAATAGTGAAATCTGATTGGACAGATGGGAGTTTTGAGACTTTGGGGTTAATGAATGAGATTAGGCTCAGCACTTTTCAAAACCCCCACGTACATCTTTTGTTGCATTTTGTTGAACTCTGTGGAATGCTGAAATCTGAATGGGCAGATACAGTTGTGGAGATTGGGGGTGGAGGGACCGGACCACAAATGGCACACCTCCATTAAAATTACAGGGGGCAAGAGCATCATATTTTTCATCTGATTTGTTGCATCCCATGCAAGGTACTGTTCCTACTAAGCAATTACATTTTTGGAGAAGAAGCATTGTGGGTAAAATATCATGATGTTTGCATGCAAAAATCACATCTTGCACCTTTTACACTCTTTTTAAATGTTGTGGAGTTGTGGAGCAATTTTGGGTATCTGGAGTGGGAGTTGCCAAAAATGTGCCAACTCTGACTCCTAATAACTTTAAATACAAGCACTGAAAATAATCAAATCAGATTAAGAGCTTCTATGGTAGACATTGCAGAAACCATTCTGTTTCTAAGCACAATACTTTTCACAATAGTTATTCTATAGCTATATGCCAAGTTCAATTAATATATAAGTTGGTTTCCAATATTTTAGGTTTATGTAGTTTAAAGGACATGTAAAGACTACATTTTCCTACCCTGTATATAAGTTGGGCATATCTTCCGCACCCAAACTGCATCATTTGTACTGCATATACCCCCTCTGTTTGCCAGTGCCATCACATTTTCCTAAAACAAATAGCAGCTTTCATGTGGCGGCCATTTTCCCTCTGATACATTATCATCTGAAATAAGACATGTATGCTGTAAAGTCCATGTAATGCAGAATGCAGGTTTACACAGGCACAACATACTTTGATAAAAAAAAGTTCTGCTGGGTTTGAGCACTGTAATTATTACGCTGAGCTCAGGAGAGGTGGTTAGGAGAAAAAAATAGCATCAGACAGTTTCTGTGGGAACCACTGATTCTCTCTCTTCATTGGCTGTTAGTCTGGAGGGTGTGTTATGTAATCTGAGCTAAGAGGAACTGAGCATGCTCACTGAGCCAAGAGCCAAAGGAAATTCCTGAGGGAGGGGGCAGAGTGGTTTAGTGTAGTAGAAGGATTTGTAGCTGATTAAGGGGATACTGCAGCCTTACTTTTAATCTTTTAACAACAAGAGTGGCAATTATCTAAAGATTGATTACATTTTTGTGAAAAGGGTTGACATGTCCTTTAAAAGCAGCTTGTTTATACAAACTTTAGCAGTCTTTATGAAGCAAACAAACTAGTTTTACCAGTGCAGAGCAACAGTACATTATATTTAATTACTTTGATACACTTTCAGTTTTTGGTGTTACTGCTCCTCTAAAACCAGAGGAGTAAGGGGTACCATGAAATGAGGATAGTCAAAGGATTTATGTACTGACTCCACAGCCCTGGATAAATGAGACCACAAACCTCACAGAAGTCCGCTCACGTTGATGCTATGGAAATAAGGAGCTACAGTGGCACAATATTGTTATTTTATGTACCCCATTAATAAATGAGCCCCTCTATATTAATATTTATTCTTTCACACCATAGCAACATCTTCCTATTCTGATTGAAAAAGTCAAAATGGGTATTTTCCACTCATTCCCACAACTAGATGCATGGTGAAAAAAATAAAAGAGAGAAACAAAGAGAACAGGACCTTGTTAAATGGAACCAATATGTGGTACCAGATTACGGAGGCTGCACCTCCATGGGAATAAAGATGTGCGAGCAACTTTCACACTTAATTAAACAGCTTCATTATGCCAAATTTATTATTTCTTGGGGTGCTACTTAAATGGAAGTGATAAAATAGTGCTCTAGTAATTTTCATCAGCAATTAAAGAAGTTTCTGGAAAAGACTTTCTCACTTTAAAATACACAGTGCAGGAAATGTGAACTGGATATTGTGTATATTCTGTCTACTAGTGGCCTACTACTATAGCCTAATTTAGTTAGAACTTGGGAATAATTTATCAAATAATTATCAAATTGGGGAATCCTGAAAAATCACAACCCCTATTTACTTTGAAGGTTTTTTTTTGTTTTTTTTTAAATAAATTGACATTAAATATAATTTATAACATTGCAAGAATGTTTTTGACTACTTTGAGCAGATGGATGCCATTGTGATTTATGGGGAGATAGTGGATAGCGCATTTCAGCAGCAGCCATTGAATCATGATACCCTAGCGTGTATCCCATGTGGGCAGAAAAAATATTTTTTTGAGGGAAAAAATCGATCAAAAAGGTTTAGCCCTTTATAATATGCTGAAAAAATCTGGGAGCTGATATGTTAATGACTTCTGGGAGCAAAAATCTGAGTACCTAAGGTGAGAAATACTGAAATTACATCTTTGGTTTTTCAATGGACTAGCAAACTTTTTTTCCTGGTAGAGTTTTCCAGCAATTTTTTTTTGGCAGCAATGAACAGTGTTAGAATTTTGCCATGCAAGACATAGGTTTTTGCACCAAGAAAAAAAAAAGCAGAAAAAATTGCAATGTCCCTTACCATGCACATCAACCATGTGGATCATAGCCCTCCCCCTTACTTTCTAAAGAGCTGTGTGGACATGGGTTGGCAGCAGCATTAGACTGGGGTGCACTGGGCCCCCCATACCCTACTTGAACGGCAACCCCCACTGCCCCCCGCACATACCTTTTTCTTTGTGCAGACATGGCGATGTCAGAGGCAGCAAAAAGGCATTGTGTAGGAAGTGGGTATAGGCCGGCAGGACCCACAATTGCCGGGGCCCATCACTTCTTTTTACCAGTGTCCAACCCTGGCAATAATGAATCCTCTCCCCATAAACTGGTTCCTGCTTCTTGTTCAGTTTTATCAATGTGCAAAGGTCTTGCCACTTAACTTGATTCAGGAGCTGCAGACAACTTTACATTTGCAAAACAACTTGGAATGTCCTTTGTGCCTGCAATTTATTGACAGATTTCAGAAACAACCATGTAATTATCCTGGACTGTGGTGACCCAGCAGAAAGAATGTCATTCCTCTACTGACTGCCCTTCAGCTTCAGTGGTCCTGGGTTTACCCAGGCTCTATCTCCATAAGCCCACTATATACTGGTCTCGAAGTGAAATGTCTTCTGAAGCCCATTTTGCTTTAAGAGCTGTCTGTCCAGCCATTTATGCCACTAACTCCCAATAGTGTATACCAGTGATCCATAACTAGTGGCTCATGAGCAACATGTTGCTCCCAGAGCAATAAGCAGGTGCTTATTTTGAAATCCTGACTTGCCAGGTCCACAAAGGGGCTACCAAATGGTCACTCACTGTTCTTTGCACCACTCAGGAAAATTTTTCATGTTTGTGTTGCTCCCCAACTCTTTTTACACCTGAATATGACCCTTGGGTAAAAAATGATCTATACAAATCTTCGAACCCTGCAAACAATATAAAAAGACACCTGACATCTGCAAAATATCTGCCTCTGGGGAGACCCCACCCCACTGAGTTACTTCTTAGAAGCTATAAAACAGTTATGTATGTGGTTTCCTTGCAGCAAAGCCTACATTTTTCTGGTAAGACAGGAGCAGGTATTCACAATTATATCGCTAATGAAAAGTCAAATGTTTCAGCAAGTTTGGAAACCCTATTAATATTGATAGTTTGGTGACTTCAGAACAATTGTTTACTAATTATTTGGAAGCTGTTTTGCCAAAAATTTCTGTTACGTCTTTTAAAGGGGTTGTTCACCTTTGAGATAACTTTTAGTATGATGTAGAGAGTGATATTCTGAGACAATTTGCAATTGGTTTTCATTTTTTATTATTTGTGGTTTTTGAGATATTTAGCTTTTTATTCAGCAGCTCTTCAATTTGAATTTTAAGCAATCTGGTAACTAGAGCCCAAATTACCATAGCAACCATGCACTGATTTGAATAAGAGACTGGAATATAAATAGGAAAGAGTCTGAATAGAAGGATCAGCAATAAAAAGTGGCAATAACAATACATGTGTAGCCTTACAGAGCTTTTGTTTTTTTAGAAGGGGACGGCGACGCCCATTTGAAAGCTGCAAAGAACCAGAAGAAAAACACAAATATATATAAAACTATAAATTATAAATAATGAAAACCAAATGAAATGTTGCTTAGAATTGGCCATTGTATAACATAATAAAAGTTACCTTAAAGGTGAACCACCCCTTTAAAGCACTAAATGCATCCTACATTCCTAATCTTAATATTAACCCAATACAGAAAATGTACATGCCTTAGTTACAGTATATTAACAAATCCCAGTAAATGTTTGAATTGAATGGTTCTTTATTGAAAATATTCAG
The DNA here is from genome assembly GCA_024363595.1 of Xenopus borealis. Taxonomy (NCBI): domain Eukaryota; kingdom Metazoa; phylum Chordata; class Amphibia; order Anura; family Pipidae; genus Xenopus; species Xenopus borealis. The sequence continues at coordinate 121,475,268 of CM044439.1, forward strand.
TCATATCTCTGTATAAAACATATGAGCCACTTAATTATTTAACAGGTACAAAGATTATAAATTAGGCATTGTTCACATCATATTTTTCATGATTAGTGAAATCATAAGTAGGCTCTTTATGCTTATCCACATTACATTTGTGAGATGATTGAAAAGAACAGCCAACAGAAACTTGCATCTATTAAACATAGACATTCCAAAGCAGGACTCTCTACAAACAGAATAGTAAAGGAGCCAGGGAAAAACTTGTTAGAGATATTAAGATTAAATCCCTTAATCCTCCCTGTGAAGATCCCCAAGGGGATGGACTTAGTTCACAAGATTGCATAGTTTGAGTAGAACACAGAACATAACCTTTAGTTGTAGAACAGGTATTCTACTTCTAAAGGCTATGCAGAGAAAGAAAGATCTAGAAATACCAGGCGAATGGACCAAACTGTCACCAAATCACTGCAAATGTATTTGGATTGGATTTTGGATCAATATACAATGCTCTCCTCCCAATTCAATTTCTTAAAGGGAACCTGTCATGGGGAAAAACATTTTTTTCCAAAATGCATCAGTTAATAGTGCTGTTCCAGAAGAATTCTGCATTGAAATCCATTTCTCAAAAGAGCAAACAGATTTTTTTATATTTAATTTTGAAATCTGACATGGGGCTAGACATATTGTCAATTTCCCAGCTGCCCCAAGTTATGTGACTTGTGCTCTTATAAACTTCAATAACTCTTTACTGCTGTACTGCAAGTTGGAGTGATATCACCCCCTCCCTTTCCCCAACCCAGCAGCCAAACAAAAGAACAATGAGAAGGTAACCAGATAACAGCTCCCTAACACAAGATAATAGCTGCCTGGTAGATCTAAGAACAGCACTTAATAGTAAAACCCATGTCCCAATGCTTACCATTCAGTTACATTGAGAAGGAAAAACAACAGCCTGCCAGAAAGCAGTTCCCTCCTAAAGTGCTGGCACAAGTCACATGACCGGGGTAGCTGTGAAATTGGCAAAATGGCTAGCCCCATGTCAGATTTCAGAAATGAAATATAAAAAATCTGTTTGCTCTTTTGAAAAATGGATTTCAGTGCAGAAGTCTACTGGAGCAGCACTATTAACTGATACATTAAAAAAAACATGTTTTCCCATGACAGTTTCCCTTTAATTGTAGAGCTTTCTTCTTTTAGCACAATATTCACCTATCTCGACTATGGCTATAGTAAGAGGTAACTATTGAATGATGATTCAAGGCGGAATTTATCATAAGTGCCATGTTAGATATCTCAAGAACGGAATATATTCGAACATATTTAATACTTGAAAGCACAAGACTAGGTCTAACATTGGACATGGAATCACCATACACAAATCACATGCATATCCATATCGTGCCTTCATAATGTCACTACATCTGAGCCACTACACAGATGCAAACTATGCCATTCACTACAGTATGTGGTGCCAAATGTTACACCAGTTTGCAACAGGGAGAATGTTCTCAATTTTGGTAGAATGACCATGGTGATTTGGAAATTTGCAGTAGGTGCTGGTTTAGTACATTATTCCTATTGACTTAAACAGTGTTGAGTGTTGCGCTTCTAGTATTATTCTAGTATTATTCAAGTCAGCTAATTATTGCTGGGGAATTATGATTATATATGGCCTGTATAACATCCTGCCTGGAGTTGATCACAGCAGCTTGGTGATTTAATGCATTTCCTCTGCTCTGTATCGGTCCTGGTTCACTGTTATGGGTAACCGTGTATTCCCTGGAACAGGGCCAGATTTATATAGTGGGTGCCCCTAGGCACCACCCTGTCCCCTCCCCTATATTCAGGTGAATTTCCGTCATTGGGACTGGAGCAATGGGGATTGTTGCATGGCAAATTCAAAAACCTATCATATCTCCTGTGCATCCCCAGTGTTTCTGAACAAATCTGAGCAAATCTGAACAAATGTGGGTGTGGTTGGGAAACATGCCGCCCCCTAAAATCCTGCCGCCCGGGCCTAGGTGGCCTTTCCACAAATCCGGGCCTGCCCTGGAAGGCATGGTGAGCTCAGCTATTCTGGCCACAGGTGCTCAGTATTAGCCATTAGTCTGCATATATAACCCCTGCTTGACTCACTTCCTGTTATAGGTCAAGTGTGCTTGGTCCTAGCTGGCCTGTTCCCTGCAACTGGTTTTTCTTTTTCTCCTGTCCCCAGTGTGAGTTTGCCTCATGATTCTGCTCCTTTTATCTGGTTCTAACCCAGCCTGTCTGACTATGTCTAGCTCTTTCCTTACAAACTCCTTTCCTGATTATACATTCAGCGCCCTTGCCTGCCCCTGTGGTACCCAAGTAGCTGAAGGCCAGGCCCAAAGTCACAAGGGATTGTTATAGACAGGAATCCAGTCACCTTTGGTTTAGGTTTGCCATACGTGAGGGCCTCAGATACTCCTATCTCTTGTTAAAAGGGTGATAATATATCCAAATTATTGTGTGAATTCCAAGACAAATGCACATTTTATAAGGTCTGTATGTAGTTTGGAGACCTAGTGGTCTTTAACAAGGCTGGATTCGAATAAAGTGATCATGCCAGGTTTGAGAGAGATTTGAAGATATCACTTGAGAAGAATATATTTGTTACAACTTCCACTAATTCTTGTTTATTTCCTTTATGAACTTCACTTCAGATGGGGGGAAAACTAATTGGTTCTGTAACACATACACATGATATTATTTTCTTTTGCTATCACATCGTGTAATATTAAAAGCAAAAAAGACTTTCCGCTGACTTGGAATTAAAGGGGATCTAGTCAAAGAAAAGACTAACTAGCAATTTTTAGGTTTTTTGTGTGACTTCTTGGACAGTCAATGACTACCAGTAACCATTTCTCAAAATATTCCTCTGTTATAAAAACTACTGAAATGGACACTGTTGCTAGAATAAAAAAAATTTACTTGTTCCAGACAAAATGTGTAACATTATTGTGATAACCCAGTGTAGGGTGTTGTGGAACTGGAAGAATCTACACAGAGATGCCAAACTGCAGTGTAGAACTATCTGTAGTAGCAGTTTCAGAGGAGTAGATGGAACCAAGTTTTACAAATAGGTAATTATAATTGAAACCCCCCCATCAACAGCCAGAAGCTGTCACAATCATTGTTTTCTTTTCATTGGTTAAAATATTGCATGATTAAAATATGGTATCAGTTTCCCTCCAATCATGATTTACTCCCACATGGACTCCTCATTCACTTGGGATGAAATTGCCCTACTGTGTGTGAATCAGAACCGACCAAGTAGTGTTACTGTCCAAGGTGATTATATTTGCATCCAAATGCTCAGCCCCCCACCATCTTGCCTTTTAGTTTGAACAAACACCACCACCTCCAGGTGGGTCTACATGCCAAATGCCTGTTTCACTTCCATGCCCACTGCCAGCCTTCACTTATACCCCCTTGATTTCTGCCCCACCCAATGGAATCCGGGGCACATGTCTTTTCTCTGCAGACCCCTAGATCTGGTGTGAATGGTGTAGAATGTAAACTCCACTAGGAAAGGAACTTAAGTGAATGATGAACAATTTTAATAATTAGTAATAAATAGTACATAAATCTCTACCAAGCACCAGATTTTAATGCTAACCTTATATTAACAACTGCCAATATCTATCTAAATTAAAGGTAAGATGAGAAACATATTTTTTTTGGCGGGGGGGGGGTGAATACAGTAATTTGATTGCAGCAAAAGTGAGATCTGCTTAGGAATGACAAGCAACATGTTAACTGTGATATTGTCTTTACACTGCATAATACATTTACTAGACACCTTAACAGTGTAAAAGAAGTCAGTGACTTAATGCCTGGCAGATTAAAGGGGGAGGTAGCATTTCATTACCAAATAGGATGTAAATATATTCCCTGTGTGTTTCTGATTGTTTCAATAAAGTATGCCAACAGTGTGTGCTTATATGATTAACTTCGCATATATTTAACAATGAAATCACAACAATCCAAAAATAAACCCTGTAATGGCTCCTGCAAAGTAGATGTGCAATCAGCTTTACCCGTAAAGCCAAGAACATCATTCTAAATATCCCAATTAAGCAGAGAGAAAGGAGTGCAGAGCAGCTCTTCATGCAAATGGTGAATGGCAGTGACAATAAAAAAAAAATCAGACTTGGGATTGAAATCGAGCTCACTTGAGGTATAAAAAAAGTTAAAGTAAAGAGTTACTTGAACAGGAAAATCAAATCCTTTTCTGTCTGTGTCAAATCCCTGCTCTCTAATAAGGGCACAGACATCTAGGGCCTTATTTATCAAAATGTAAAAAAAAAGTCCAACCAAACTAGAATCCACAATTTGATCTTATTTATTATTTAAAAAAAATCACAAAACAAATCGGGGAAAACCCCGAAAAAAATTGTGCTAACAATCCTATTGAGTTTTTCCCCAAATCAGATGATTTTTTTTTGTGATTTTTCCCTAAAAGCCATATTTTTTTTAGGATTTTTGCTAAATAAGTCTGAAATAGTTGGATTTTTGGGATAGTTCCAGCACAGACCACAGAAACTTATAAATAGGATAGGGACCTCTCCCATTGACTTATATACAACCTCGGCAAGACTTTTTGCAGCCTCACGGTTAAATAAATCCTTAAAATGTTTAATTTTTTTTTCCCACTAAAAATTCCGATTTTATAGTTTGGACTTTGATAAATAACCCCCTTATTGTACTAGCATCCAAAAAATCTTTCAGTAGAAAGAAAATATTCTTCCACATTGGGAGTATCATAACAGAGCACAGAAGTGAGGGGGAGCACTGCATACAGTATGTTTTCTGCTGATAAAATGGCCAAAATACATTTTTAAAAATGATAAATTCTCTGCACCAATGGATTGTGCATGCCCTGATTCATACCTGCTCCAGACTTGGTAAGATTCATCATTTGTAACCAATAAAACTACAAAAACTTTAGAGCAGTGATCCCCAACCCCTTGGATGTTGGCCTCAAAGCAGGAGCAAATCTTTGAACTCCTGGCTTGAAATCAAGCTTTAGTTGCATAAAAACAATGTGGACTGCCAAACAGACTGCAAGTCCACAAATGGGCTTCTAAATAGCCAGTCACAGCCATATATTTTATATGCTTGTGCTGCTCTCCAGCTCTTTTTATATTTGAATGTGGCTCACAGATAAAAAAAAAGTTTGGGGATCCCTGCCTTAGAGTGAGGTATCATGACAGGAAAAGGATAGCCCATAATTCCCAATTAATTATATATACTAAAAGATCATTGTTTTGCTTATATGCTCTGTATTAAAGATACCCTCCCTTACCTACCTAATACCTGTCTCAGATTTGGAGATGAGCTTTATTATGCATGGGGGTTTAAAATGTTATCTTTAAAAATAAGTGTTTTTTTATGGTTTTTATTGACTGAAATGCCAGAAACACAGCAGTTAGCCAGCAAGATGCAGGCATTTGTACTATTCCATACTTTGCCCAGTTTCTGGTTTTGCCACATCATTTATTAGAGGAAACCTTTGTATTTTTTGAATTTCTCAGTTTTGTAATATAAGTCTTATGTATTTACCCTTCTACAGGGTTGACACTATGGACCATGTTGAGGCTTTATAGTTACTTGTTAACAATGATAATGTTTCTACCAAGGTGTTTGATGAATTTATACATTAGAGTACTTATTTCACGTAGTTGTATGTAATTTTGCTTATTGACATCCATCTTCACGATTGAATTCTTCCTTGACCTTGGATTTATGGACCTTCATCAAGGTTATCTTACTGTCAGGAAATGCCTGTATTCGAACTGTGAATTGTGTGCTTTTGTGGCAGATCATTATGCTTTCTAGCCACTGGAGATTTTGGAACCCAGCATTTCACATAATGTTAAGTCTCCACTTGTTTTCTCTCTCATCGTCTTTTCCCTCATTAAGCCCATTTGTGTGTAATTTCACAATCAAGGGCTATATAAACTTGTTGCACGCTACAGAGAGTGCTTGATCATTAAGCCTCACCGCCAGATCTATATCCTGTGACTACAGACCTGTGACTACCCTGCCTGGTTCCCTGTTCCTGCCTTTGTTCCTGATTCCTGCTGCAGTCCTGATTCCTCCCTTGCTTCTGAGTCTCCACCTGGTTCTCCGTTCCTTCTCCGTGCCTGTTCCCATTACCTGCCCTCTGTTGGATCTACTGGTAATTGATCTCGGCTTGTTTACTGACTACCCTCTGCCATCAGCCTGCCTCTGACCTCGGCCTGCTATACCGACTTGTTACTGTCTTCAGCCTGCCCCGACCTTGGCCTGTTTTATGGACTTGTCTTTTTTGTTGTCTGCTGTAGACTATTGGCTTGTGTAAGGACTTGCATATTCTTATCTTTTGTTCTTCTGTTATTTTTGCCATCATTTTTCAATATTAAAACATTCTTCTTCAAACTATGTTTCCGGCCTATCAAAACCTCAAATACCCGCTGCACCAGTGTTATACACTGAAAGCCACACACCTGTGATCTCACCTGACACAATTAAAACATTAGTATATTATTATTTGACATTAGAATACAAATTTTAAAGCAATGAGAAAAATACTAAAGTCTTCAAGGCAAGATTGCACAAAGCAGCTTTACTATTGTATTTTAACAGCCACAATTGTGGGTAGAATTCTTGGGGATAAAAAAACATGAAAGGTTAAACCCCTTTTAAAATGTTAACACTTTCCTGAAGGCCAGGAAAACACTCCAGACAGTTGGTGGTTAAATTGCAAATGGAATTTAACAGCTGGGAAGCATTGTAGATCTAAGGGGAAGATTTATTGGGTTGAATTGAAATTTGGATGGTCAAAATTGTAAAATTAGCTTAGAAGGTCAAATTCAAACCCTTGCCAAATCTTTTAGCTTTTATCTGGGTAACATTGCCTGAATAATGTCCTACATTAGCTAACTAATTCACTTTTTCAAGCTCTTATTATTTCTTATCTTCACTCCTGCAGCTTACTACTTACACGCATTAATCTATACCACCTTTCAGATTTTATAGTTGGACTTGCCCAACTATGTCATTTTATTTCACCTGTTTCACATGCAAATTCCTTCACTGGCTCCCACATTCGTCTTACATATCTAACACTAATAAATGTAGGCCATAAACTATGAAACCCTTCCCTATATCTCAGATCTCATCTCAAAATACAGCTACGTACCACAAGAATAAAAAACCAAACAATCAAAACCTACTCTCTGTTTCAAGAACTTTTTGATCAGTTTATCAATCAATTCCATCAATAGGTAAATATAAAAATGCCCTGTTTTTATCCAATGAACTGCTTGTCACATATATACAGTACATATATACAGTACATATATATATATATATATATACATATATACCACTCTATTTATCAAGTACAGTATGTCAGTTTGTTAAAGTTGAAGACTTGTAACTGTAAATTGACAGGGAGTAAAAGCCATTTGCTGAAATTGTATGAGTGAGTGAAGGACAAAGCTCCCTTCACACTGACAGCAATAACATTTTATTAGTATTACATTTATTATTGCAAATATCTGACTTGATTGTTTAACTATCCAGGCTAGCAGTAAGTTACCTAATTCGAGAACTGCTGAAAATGTTATAGGATTTTCTCATGGCCTGTGTATTTGAAAGAGCAGAACGATTAAGGACTATAGTATATCATTGTATACTGTATATTAATATGCAGTCACTGGTACCTGAATGCTAGGCAGTGGCACATCATCTACATATATTGGTGAGTACACTGTAGCCACAGCATGAAATTAATATACTGTGAGAGGCGCTGAGTGTGTATACTACTGCCAGATGCTGTAACTCCTATGTTTATTGCCTGAAGAAGCGGGTCTGAACCTGTGAAACGCGTGGTACTGATCGGAGTTCGTTAATAAATTTTGACTGCTGAATTACAGTCGTTTTGTGTCTGCTTGGAGGAGGTAAGTCCACCACTGCCTCCTCTGATTACCAAGTTTTGGCTTTTAAACTCGTTTATATCCTTTTATCCTTTTGGCGCCTCTGTTCTTTTTATACAATTTCCAAACTGTTGTTTTTTTATGCAATCAGCATATTAGTTACCCACAATGCAGCATTTCCCCCAGAATGCCAGCATTTTCATGGTCACCAAGGGAGTACAGTAGTCTCTGATGCAATTGTAACCGATGTTGGCAAGTTGGAGCACATCTTGACCAAATTCCCTTTAAAGAATGGGATTTTCAAACACCTGACTGCAGAGAACTTGGCTCTAAAGCAACTGCACATGTGATCATATACAGTATTACCCTGGTAATGTTTTCAATTAACATGAAGGCACAGGTGCTAATTTTTGTTTTGACCATCAGGGTGGATCTTTAACCTTCATGTCTGAAAGATCCATCTCTAGGTCTGCTTGAAGAAATGACATGCAAAGTGAAGCCTTCTGAAATCAGAAGGTATTTACTTGTCTCATGCCATACATATAGCACTGCCTAGATGGCAAAAATGAGAGTTTTATTCTCCCATAATGCATCCTGGGCGGAGACATGTAAATCACTCCTTTATGTCCCTGTGGCCAACTATGCATCCAGAACCGCTGGTTTATAGCACAGATACAGCCTAATAGTTCAGAGCCATATATCCAAACTTGCAGACAGCCTGTTTCAATCTTGTTAGATCTCATCAGTGCAAGATATTGGAACATGGCTTCTGAGAGGTAGGACTTGGAGAGCAGCAAAAAGAGAGACCGAACCTGGTTAGGGTGAAGAAATAATGACAAAATTCCTAATGCCAGGAATGTGCTAAAATGATTCAAGAGAAATGATTCACATTTCTCTTTAAACATTTTACAGAGCTTGTGGTTTAGAGGAGCGCACTTTCTATGTTACAATGAGTGGAGTCTTAGGGAGTTATTTATTAAAAGTCAAGTTGTGCTTTTTTCCAAAAAAAAGTTTTCAAGGGCAGTTTCAGTAAAAACTTTTTTAAAGGTTAAAAAAAGTAGAAGATTTAATATGCCCCGAAGCGAATCCGAAAGTACTCCAGCTGAGGACATGTAGAAGTCAGTGGCAGAGGAGGTTCATGCTCGAAAACTCTAACAATTGGAGCTACTCGCGGGGGCTTCGTTGATAACTTCATCAGTTTTAGTATTTGAGTTTTTTCTCCCCGATTGCAATAAGCAAACATTTCAGCTGTGAGTTTGTTCGAACCTCACAAACTTGACCTTTGATAAATAACACCCAAAATGTAGTTAAAGAGATCAATCTGGAGCATCTTTTGCTTTTCTGCCTCTATACACTGAAAGTTTAAAGGAGATATATAGGATGTGTAGAAAAAAAACTACTTTTTAGGCAATAATGATAAAGAATAAATAGTGCTGTTTTTACTTGGGGCTTAAAAAAATAATTGTTGCCTTTATTTTAACTCCCTACAGATCTGCTACAATCAATGTGTTTCAAATGAGAGGCGGGCATGTCCTAACATCTCTACCAGAACTACAGTAGGTGGGGGATGCAGCCATTACACAACAGCAGTAATCTATCTCAAGCTGTACAGAAAGTCCTGTGTTTATGCATAGTATAAGTAATGTGCACAGTGACACCCACAGGCCATTTCTATAAACACCACACAAGGATAGTTGGGTTTTGGTTTATTCAGTCCCCATAACATATTTGTAAGCACTTTCCTTCTATAGTAAAAGGAGTAGAGTCTAATGCACTGCAGTTTTCTGCACACAATGGGGGAAATTTATCAAAGAGTGAAGTTCCGCCACTAGAGGGAAATTCCGCAGCTCTCAATTAATTTCTATGGGATTTTGAAAGGCATATTTATCAATGGGTGAAAGTGAAATTTCACCCTTTGATAAATACACCTTCAAAAATCCCATAGAAATGAATGGAGAGCTGCAGAATTTCTTTCTAGTGGCGGAACTTCACTCTTAACTTAACTCTTTGATAAAAATACCCCTATGTCTCCTTTAAGATTCAGAGTGTTAGTAATCACTGCACCATTACTAAAGCTGGCCATAGACGTAAAGATTTTTGAAAGATCCAGTGGTTATCATGAGACCACGATTGTCTAAAAACGATCGTTTAAATGCCTGATGTGTCCATCAACTAAAAAGACCATTTCAGGAGACATTGCCAGCAAAACTGAAGGATCGCAGCCTGCTTGGCCCTGCAAACATAGGTAGATTGCATGGGGGCGATAAAGATTTTATAACCTGGCCGATCAATCATCAGACCAATGTCGGACGAAAAATCGTAAAATGAACAATCGTTTGTATCCCACGATAATTTGACAGATTGGTCGGACTTCCCTAAGATCGGTCGTTCTGCGGGGAAAGATCGTTGCGTCTATGGGGAGCCTCAGTCTGACTGAAAGTAGTTGGTCCCAAAGGACCAAGTGGTTTTCTTATGGCAAGACTACCAGGACAGAGCACTGAGGGTGCATGTTTAGGCTCAACATTTTCTATATAAGTTAAATACAAGCCCAAATGTTCTACTGGATCAGTGTTCCAGGAGCAAATATGATGGTAATGTACAATGGCAATCCTGCCCACTGGAGAAAAAATATTGGAATAGACAGGGTAAAACAGAAGCACAGGTATGGGATCTGTTTTCCAGAAACCCATTATCCACAAAGCTCCAAATTATGGAAATGTCATCTCCCATAGACTCCATTTTATCCAAATCCAAAATTTTTAATAATCATTTCCTTTTTAATTAAAAAGTGCCTTGTACTTGATCCCAGCTAATTTATAATTAATCTTTATTGGAAACAAAACCAGTCTATTGGGTTATTTAAGGTTATGTGATTTTCTAGTAGATTTAAGGTATGAAGATCCAAATTATGGAAAGTTCTGTTATCCAGAAAAATCTAGGTCCCGGGCATTCTGGATAACAGGTCCCATACCTGTACTATTATCTTGGATATCTGTTTCCCATTTTTAAATGTCACTTTGATAATCTTCAGAATGAGACTGTTGTTTTGGCACATGCGCAGATGGGGAATGCAAAGAAACTCACGAAAATTGTCAAAGCGCCGCACTCATTCCTAAGCGGCTGAAGATGGCACCTGTGAAGTCCAAATGCCTGAATCTGCACGGAGGGTTAAGTATGGATTTAGGGGCTGGGGGAAGGTGGGAGGGGGGTCTTGGTGGGGGGGTAGGGATTTTTTAAATGAAGGGTTGAATTCTCATTTAACAGTGCTACTCCAGTAGACTTATGCACTGAAATCCAATTCTCCAACAAACAGATTTTTTAATATTCAATTTTGAAATCTGACATGGGGCTAGACATATTGTCAGTTTCCCAGCTGCCCCCAGTCATGTGACTTGTGCTTGCACTTTAGGATGGAACTACATTCTGGCAGACTGCGGAACTTGGCTTTTACTACTGAGTGTTGTTCTTAGATCTACCAGGGAACTGTTATCTTGTGTTAGGGAGCTGCTATCTTGTTACCTTCCCATTGTTCTGTTGTTAGGCTGCTGGAGGGGGAGGGGGGCTTGATACCACTCAACTTGCAGTACAGCAGTAAAGAGTGACTGAAATTTATCAGAGCACAAGTCACATGACTGGGGGCAGCTTGGAAACTGACAATATGTCTAGCCCCATGTCAAATATAAAAAAATCTGTTTGAGCTTTTGAAATGAATTTCAGTGCAGAATTCTACTGGAGCAGTTTTGAAAAAAAAAACGTCTTCCCATGACAGTATGCATTTAACGGTCCATGTGAAGCAGAGCCTTATTTGTTGGTATTCTATACTTAATACGGAGATGATTGCTTTTAGAGGTTCATTTTCTTTAAGCATGTGACTGTGCTTTTAACTTTGGATACTCTTTGTAATGACTCTACCTAAGGAAAGGGATGGTTACATATCACATTCCAAGTGTAAGGGCAGTACACCTGTTCTGATGAAAGTAATGGAACTGATTGTTCAGAACTGGGATATGAAGCTAGCTGCATACTGAAACTGCATTTAATTTGTCAGGACATTTAGGAGTAGTTTCATCCCTTTTTCAGTGTTTGTGGATTACAGACATAACAACACTACACCAGCTGAGCCTTCATATGCTGTGCCATAAAACAGTATGCAAAAATAAAAAGCTCACTATGTCAAACTACCAATCTGTTCTGTAGATGAGACTGAATCCTCCAAAATGCGATCATTTTGTGTTCTGTGCCGGCAAGTGGTTGCAGAGGTTGTTAAAACATTTCTTTTCACAGCCCATTATTTCCATTGAACAGCTGCTGCCTTATTACAACGCTAAACATTGTGTAGTTCAAAGTAAAGAAACCCACGGTAAAGTTGCAAGGCATGAGTAGGTTGTTGCAATTACTGGAAACTTGCTGACTATATAAATGTCTGAAATGTTTTCTGCACTTGATGGATCCACATGACCAAGCTTTTGTGTAACAAGGATAGAAATGGCTCTATATACAGTAACATTTATCATTTTCTCATTGTAATGAAGAATAAGACACAGTTTGGTAATCCATATGAAATTGGGAGCGATACGCGTGTTGCACATTTGTCTAAATTTCGTTTTTCTCTAGTTGAAAGCGGCTATGGCACAATTCCCTCTACACATACTGTTCACATGAGCTTCAATTAATTACTGTTTTTAAATTATAAGAAGAAGTAGAAGATCAATCCTGCTTGTTTAACATTTGTTAATGTAAGCTTTTTATAGACAGGTAAGCAAATCCAGCTCTACAGAGTAATTATTTTCTAGCTCAATTAAATGACATAGCATTTCACTGATTTTACTGAAGACAACTTGTCAACAGAGAGAGCATTTCTTAAGGAAACATCCCATTATGTGACTGTATGTTGTGATGTTGAAATTACCAAGCTCTGTTGCATAGATATATATTTTTAAATATATTGGAGTAATGCATTATTCACATATCATCATAATTGTAGACACCTTAAGGCAAGGCCACACATCACGGAGAATCAGCTGCCCCTCCGATCCCCTCCTTTTTCTGCACGAAATGTGAAATTGTCATCCTCTGCATCTGCCTGCACCTGAGCGGAGGTAATAATTCCAGGTGCAGGCAGCACAGCAGAAGAGAAGCAGCAGCAGGGCAGCAGATTCTTGGTGGCAAATTCACTAACCTGTGAAGCTGCACTAGCAAGGGCTTCGCTAGCGTTCGCTGCACTTTGCCAGTCGTAGTTTCGCCAGCGCTACTCAAATTCACTAAAATGTGAATTTGCACTTAGCGAAGTTGCGCTACCGTTACTTCACCAGACAAAGCACATTTACGCAAGCGATGCCAAATTTGCATACGGCGCGAAGTTGAAAGTGTAATAGAAGTATATGTTACAGCCACTACATTACACTACACAAGCCCAGCAAACCTTTAATAAATAAAATAAAGTTGTCCTATTGACCTAAACATGTGCCCACTGTATAGTTGAGTTGCCATATGTTAGGAAATGTAAGGGGGGAAGGAGGGTAACCCCGAAAAGAATTACGCTATTTTTCACACTATCACCCTAAAAAAAAGGAAAAGACATGAGCGTTTTTTGAGACTTATAAAAAATTTCAAGTTTTTATTTTTCAAACTCCCATCTATTGAATTGAACTTCGCCAGGTCTGACCTGGCGAAGTAAAGTCTAGCGCAAGAGGTAACATTCAGTAAAATGGTCATCTTAGTGAATTAGAGTAGTTACGTCCCTCCGTCAGTACGCAACTTCGCCTGGCGTAAGGGTGCGAAGTTGCGCTAGTCTATCTAGCTACAGGATCGGGTACAGAGGGTGGTTGTTAATGGTACATTCTCTACTTGGAGTAA
>CM044439.1:121499203-121517931 GCA_024363595.1 Xenopus borealis
CATCATCCGCTCCACCCCATGAGGTCACATATTCACTCAGGGAAGGGGACCTCTGATTGACTGTACCAGAGTTCAGCTTCCACTACAAAGACACTGACAGAAACAGTATAGGAACCAAAAGCAAATGCAAACCTACCCCCATCAGCATCCAGATTCCTATCTGCGAATCATGAATATACAATATATTGCAACGAATTTATGTTGTAAAATGAGTTAATTGCAGACACAGATCTGGAACTTGAGACTTAGGGTGATTTAATCTGGCATAAAGATACTGTACGGAAAAGCTGAAGAGCATGGATTCACCTCATTGCCTCACACCAGTTTTAAGTTTAAAAATAACAAAAAAAGTTAAACATTTTTGCCCTTCTCCTGAATCAGAATGGACTGGCTTGTCTATATCACAAATCATATTATTACATTAATCATCCATTAGGAAGTTTTGTGATAATTTTCTCTGAAACAAACCTTAAGATCATTTCCGTTCTCTGGTCATGCCAGATTTATGTGATTGTATTTCTTTAGAGGGCCATTGGTCAGTTCTCAGTTCCCTTAGGAGTGTAAAGGTGACCATTTGTTAAAGAAGCTTAAGACTACAGCTACATTTTCTACTAGAGTTTAAATTTTTTCAGCTCCTACCTACCTTTCTTCTTTTATGCTGCCACAAACATCTTATGCTGATTTGTGTCGCCAATGCCTACACATCCATCCCCAGCACAGGAACAAGAAGAGCCTTAAGCAGGTCACTTTTCCTCATAGCCCAGCACATAAATCCTTATGCATATCTGTCATTCCCTTTTATAAAAGGTGCACTATTTGCTACCTTATCATTTGCATTTGGAGGAGGCATTCAGGCTGAAAGCATAATAATTCTCACATCAATATCGGTCAAATTTCTATCTGGAGAAGGGGTGCAGGGGGTGGTGCTACATCTACAACCTTACCAGTTAAGTCCAGGCTCAAACTGGAATTTAAATGCACTCCTCTACCAACTGACTCTGAGCCACTTGCCAAACCATCAGCTCAACCAGTGAGGCTTACAATCTTTCAATATATCTTTATCTTTATAAAATAAGTCCTTCCAAACACTTTCTTCAGTTCAGTGGTTTGCATATTGTTCCCCAGAAATAAAGACTTTTTTTTCAGTGTCTTTCCATTATTTATTTTTTACATTTTTTTTTTTCAAAATCTAAGTTTAAAGTTGAATGTTGGTGTCTGGTGCTCAGTAATTCAGGTGCAGACTCTAAACTGTTACAATTTTGCAACATTTAGTTGATACATTTCACAGCAGCATCTCTGGAGTATTAGCAACTGTTGTATCAATAATAACAGCTGCCTGTAATGACACTCAAAGATTCTGCTCAGCAGGGACAAAGATAAGAAATGTATTAACTAAGTGTAGCAATTTAGAACAGTTTAAGGGGGTCGGCGACCCCACTGCCCAGAGCTGCTTTAGAAGGTGTAAAATGATACTTAACACTTCAATGTTAGAAAAATGCTTACACACAGAAAATAGAAAGTACAGTGAAACCTTGATTTTAAGTCTCCTAATTTTAAGTTTTCCCGCATTTTACATTTTTTTTTGTGGTCCCAACAATTTATAATGAATTTCAGTGGGTGCATTTCCCTGATTTTGTCATGTTTTCCCTGATTTTACAGCAAAAATTTGTCCTGATGTTCCCCAAAACTGCTTTTTGTGAAATAAAGAGGTTTAAAATACTTACCAGATTCTGCCTGTTCTACCTGTAAATGGTCAATTTCATTAACATTAACTGACACTATTGAATTTACTTCAATACAAACAAAAAAAAATTCTTGTATTTTCACATAGTGCCACTTCTCTATTGAATCCATCTTGCATCTACTGGTGAATTGTGAACAAGTGTGCCTATTGACACTGAACATAGCAGTCACACGCTAACAGATTTTAAGTGACGCAATCCTGACTCCAGTTTGTTACCATGTGTAGTTGCATTTGTGCTGATGCATTGGGTGCAATTGCATTACAAAAGGGCCATGACTTGCTGCAATTATTTAAAAAATGTTCATTTAAGAGGGGAAACAATCCAGTTAGCACCCCAAAATTACACTTGGCACCCAAAAATTTTACTTTTCTCACTGCACTGTGTTTGCCATGTATCTTGATTGTCTTCAGAAAGTTTCAATACTTTCCCACGCATTGCATTGTTTCATTACACAACTACAGGCAGTCCTCGAGTTACATACATCTGACTTACATACAACTCACACTTACAGACAGAGGCTGTTACAGTAACATACTGTGATTTGTTTGACTTTTATTCGCATTTAGCTTTTATAAAGCACCTGCCCCAATCCCCCTCTGGTGTGTATTGTCTACTGCAAAGCACAGAAAGGTAAAAATAAATACTATGTTAAGACAGACATCTGTCTAAGTTGCATTTAATAAGTAAATGTATATGTGTCAACTTACATCCAAATTCAACTTAAGAACAAACAAACTTTCTAGTTGCTTTGAACTATTTATATGTTGGAAATAGAAGTTAATTGATTTTAAGCTATTGAGTTAATGTGAAAGCACACTCTGACAACACATCTATGACCCAACACAGTAGCTTTGATTGTTGGTATTTGTTAGCAATTACAGTAAGGTTACTGAATCATTTGAAATATCAGGGACACTTGCCATAAATGCAAATTGATGGGCTGCACTGATTCCATTTAGATCATAATAATCCTTCAGGCTGAAATTTTCTAGATGTGTTCCCAATAATTCACATGATATTGAAGCATTTATTCTTAGCTTCAGAAGTGGGGCCCAGGTTGTATATTCATGCATAGATTCATGTTTGTGCTACACTTAGATTCCTGATCCCTGGCTGCCTCGTGTAGCTCTGATTAAATAGGAGATTTTCACTCTGTTTTTCTGCTACCAACGCTGTCTTTCCAGGCCCTCAGCTCCACGTGGGGCTAACAGCATACAAAGAACTTTTCTGCACTGCTAAATGTGGTGAATAGCTCCTGAAATATATTTCCTAGCCCTTACATATTGCCTGCTGTGTGTACTGTGCAAAGTATCTTTCCTGCACTCCTGCAAGTGGTGAATAGTACAATAGCCTCTCTATACAGCCCATGTGCATACCCCCTGCTTGGTTCTAACACCTCTGTTTGACAGGCAATATCCTGATCCAAATCTGTTATCTTTAACAAGTGTTAATTCCATATTTCAAGGTCAAGGATAATAAGTACAGGGGAAGAGAAGAACAGCATGGGTGTAGCAAAATAAAATCTATTTATGTATAATTTGCAGAGTTCAAGTTACAGTTTAGTAAATGAAAGAACAGGCATGGAACAACAGGTCTCACCTGAGGCAATAGGCAGTACATGCTGAAATGAAGTGTAAAAAGACTTACAGATTATAGTAGGAGCTCCTGAAAAAGGAACATGTCATTCTTCCAAAGATAGATTGCTCCCTCCGGCTGGGAAGAAGCCCATTACAGGCAGGACACTGGGACAAGTGAGGGGGAAGAGGCAGGGATACCATGGACATATAATAACAGGACAGTGCAGCTCTAAGAAGTGAGAGGGGAAAGAAACCTGAGAAAGACAGAAGGAATCACTGAAGAGTTTGCTGCAGCAACGCTGCAATAAGTGGAAAGATGCTGCATGTCCCTGTCATTTCTCTAGCGTTTGAATTAATGAATGAGGTGGGGAAGCAGGGGACGCTTCCTACTCGTACTGAATGAGATGTCAGCAGGGTCTCAAGAGAGTGTAATGTAGCTCAGCTTGAGCCTGATCCTCCACCCCCAGATCTCGCTTTCGTACTTTCTCATCCTCTCCTTCACCCTCCCCATTTGCTTTATCTCTGTCATTCATTTTCTACTTTATTCCTTTGTCACTGTCTCCCTTTCGTTGCAAATATGTCTTAGACGCCCCAGATTTCTGCACTCTTAGCTTTATGTTGGGAAACTGTATATGAGTGAATCCATATGCCCTTCTTTTCCAGCACTGAAACAGACAGTATCTGAAGGCAGCACTAGTCACTTTGGCAGGATACTGTGCTGATAAAGACACCAGGCATAGGCAGCATTTGGAACTCCAGCTGTTCCAGAACTAGAACTCCCAGCATCCATTCAAAGAATTGGAATTCGTTAACAGCTGGCGCATCAAAGGTTGCTTACACCATCAATGCTGACGTATATTCTTCTGTATGTTCAAGTCCTCCTTTGCCTGGACTGCTCACTACCACTTCTGAAAACCTTAGACAGGACTCATTTACTAGCTGAATGAGCCAAAACATGAGCCAAAACATACATATGGCAACTAGACATTTATTTTGTTATTCAAAATTTTAAATGATTTATATAGAATTATGCAACAATCGATAAATAAATACGAACACACTACAATTCCACACATCCAGTTGACTGCTAGATACTATTATATGTGATTGCAGTTCAACATCATCTGAAGGGAACAGGTTACTCATTCCAGAGTGTTACATTGCATATGATAATATATCATTTGTCATTTATTTAAAGACATTTTCTGACAAACAGGCTTTCTCTGTGATTAAGGAAACAGATTAAATGCCAACTCTGAACATTTTCCTTCTTCTACACCTTCCTGTTTATTATGTTATTCTGTTACCTTTAGGTAAACTTTTAGTATGTTATAGAATGGTTAATTCTAAGCAACTTTTCAACTGCCCTTCATTTTCTATTTTGTAGAGTCTTTGAATTATTTGCCTTCTTCTTCTGACTCTTTCCAGCGTTCAGATGGCCCCAATTTACATACAAATGCTCTGTAAGGATACACGTTTATTGTTATTGCTACTTTGTATTACTCATATTTCTATTCAGTTCATCTCCTAATCATATTCCAGTCTTTCATTCAAATGAATGCATGGTTACATTTCGGCTCTAGCAATCGGATTGCTGAAATGGAAAACCGGAGAGTTGCTGAATAAAAAGCAAAATAACTCACAAATAATAAAAATAGTCTCAGAACAGCGCCTTTAATATCCCACCAACAATTTTGTCTTTTTTTAGCTGTAAAAAAATGACATACACTAACAAAATACATTAATAGCTAAAATTGGTCTTCATACAATGTATGTGACAGTATTACATCAATGTAATCCCAGGGAATACTCAGATATTAGATTAGTCCTTGCCCCAGGGAAGCTTACACCTTAATACCCTTATCATAGCCACACAAACACATACTAGGATATAAAATCAGAATCCAATTAACCTACCAATATGTCATTGTACAATGAGAGAAAACCAGAAAACATACATGAAACCCACACAAGGAGCAGAACATACTCGTATAGGTGCTAAATTGCACAATCATGTTTGACAATGGAAACCAATCAGGTTTCTATTCTTATTGTATGAGCTGTAATGCTCTGTAATTGCTAATTAGAAGCTATTACCAACTATATTTGTACAGTTTTGCACCTAAGTTCAGTAGATAGTCTTCTTGTCCATATGGCTGCTAAATAATGTGAGGCAGAGCACTGTAAAGGCAGATGCTGTGCCAACTAAAATGTCAGAGAAAAGTGAAGAAAATAAAAAATGACTAGATTTTAATTGGGTGGGTTTGTGCCCATTGTCATTTATAAAAACTTACCTTTAAATTGTCTGTGTGGAGTCAGATATAAAATTAATATCATGGTTTAAAAATACAAAACGTAATTTGCATTTCTCTCATAAAATAGAATATCCGTTACGTGGCTTTTTTTAAACACAGTCAATAATTATGTTGTAGAAAGTGATATAAGGGAATCAAAGATGGCAGCCAAGGTCATAATGTAATGGCATGACGTGGGAAGTGGCCATATTGATTTCCCAAAAGGGATGAGAAACAGTAGCACATAAATACAGATATCTTAAGAAGCAATTGGTCAGTAAATTAAAAGCCACACAAATCGAGCCTTTTGCTCGATTTGAAAAAAAAAAAACATGAAAATATATCAAATGAAATCTGAGTCTTTCAGCCACGATAAGGAAAAGGTCCAGAGATATCTGTGTTGATGTGTTGTGAAATTGCTGTTGTGCTTATACTCTTTCCAAATGTGCTTAAACTTTTACAGCAATGGGATGTAGTTAGAGCTGGCATTGATCGCAAGCACAAGATGTATATTTAGATCTCCTTGTACTGAGTAATGACATATATCAGATTTTCCATAAAAACAAAGGCACTGTGGCTTGTAACCTTATCTTACATTTTTAATTGAGACTTTGGCAGCTGATGTGAAAAACAATAATCATTTAGGAAGAATGTAAAACTCTTGCATTCTGTCATCTTTCTGAACATCCTTCTTAACACGTTCTCTTTCTGTGACAGTAAAATATACCTCCAGTATATAACAAGCGGATCCATTAGTACTGCAGATGGAGCTAGGTAGAACTGGCCTTATTCAGTCTCTGTCCTGTCTGCCCTCCACCCTACAGGTGATATAAAAGTTCTCTTTATTTTCTAGTGTGTATGGACAAGGGGAACCACCTTAGATGAATTAATAAGAAATACTGACCCATTGTTCCAGCATTTAGTGCTTGGACTGTTACTAGGGTTGCCAGTGGTGGGGGTGGAACAAAGGGAGTGGGCAGTGACGCAAAGGGGTGGCGTAACTTAGTGTGCTGCTAAAGGGGTGGGGCCATGATGCTAAAGGGGCGGAGCCACACTGCACATCAGAGAGTAGGTACGTTAACAGGGAAGGGCCAAGGGCTTTTGTTAGGGTATTACAAATACAACTAAATTTTTGTAGATTTGTAATACCGGCCCTGGCCTCGGTGGGTATTTTACCAGCTAGGACGGTAAAATATCGGCCACGTGGCAAGCCTAACTGTTACTCACTTGTAAACAATTTGTAAAAATCTGTAAAAACTATTTTTTTTCAAACACTTGCTGTAACCAGGCCAGTCTGCAGAGGGGATGTAGGCTGAATAATGCATGTGCAGTTGCTATAGTACACTTAGGAGCAGTTTTCAATAAGTTCAATAAACAAAATATGGCATTTCTAACAAAGTTCATTTTTTCAGCATTTAGTCCTTAAAGTATAAAAAATATAAAATAATTGCAGTACCAGTACACAGAGTCCCTTTTTACTGAACATGTGGGGCAAAAAAATGACCAGTTATTATTAGCATAATTAAGAATAATCACATACTAAATGTTTAAGGTTTAAAGATGAATCTCCCCTTGGCAAACCCACTGTGTGTACTACAGCAGTAACTCTGTGCATTTTCATAGTCCAATGTTGTTGTCAATTTAGGGACAAATTAGCTGCCAAAGCAAAGGCTCAGTAAGGATTCTTCTGCTCAATAGGGATCCCTAAGCACCTGTGTATGCAGGGGATAATTTACTAAAACTCAAAGTAAACCCATTTTTTTTATGAAAAGAAAGTCGAACAAAATCCCTTCCACAAATTTAACTCATTTATCAATCAATTTTCTCAAAAAAAAAAAAAAATGTTGTGACAAAATCAAGCATCAATTTGTATTAAAAGATTTGATCGAATTTTCAGAGAAAACACAACTTTTTCAGATTACGGACAAAAAACCCCCCAAAAAACCCCAGATTTTATCGGATAATCCTGATGATCTCAAGAAACAACATCAGAGACATCTGCCATTGACTTATACATGACCTCAACAGGTTTGAGATGGAGTATTTTTGTATTTTTAGCATATTTGGGGTATGCTACATCTCAGAAATGTGGGTTTCATTCATGACAACTAAGGGGACGATTTACAAAATTCACATGAAGGATTCGAAGTTCAAACGAATTCAATCGAATTTCGAACGTAGGATTTTTTCGTTTGGTTGAATATGGGAATTTTGGCATATTCGATCATCGAATAGGGAATGGTTGAACGGTCGAAGACATTCGAATAGAGTCAAATGAATGAATGTTCGATCATTCGATCATTCGACCAGCAAAGGACTTTACTACTTCGGCAGATTGCACCTACCAAATTGCAATAGAAGCCTATGGGAGCACTCCCATAGGCTTCTGAGGCTAAGTCCTGATCGAATAGGATTCGTACGATCGAAGTCTTCGATCGTTCGAATCGTACAAATCATTCCAATGATCAAATGATTTATTCGTTCAGTCGAATGATTTATTCGACTGATCGAATAAATTTGTATTCGATCGTCGAATGATCGAATATCGAATAAAAGGTAGCCTAGAACTATTCGATTAACATTCGAAAATCGAATGCTAATCGAATATCGAGTAGAAACTAATTTTTTTGGGGGGAATAGTAGTAAATTTGCCCCCAAGAGTTTTCACCCTAAAAACCTAAAAAGTCTAGGTTTAATAAATGGGTCCAATAGGGTTATGTAGGTATGTATGTAAAGATACCTGCCCTTAGAGGGAGGGGGCACAAAATTCAATAAAGTTCAGTTTGCCACCACAAAATCTGTGGGAGCATGGGCAGTTGGGCCTAGCCATGGGCTCCCATTGGAGTTCAGACCAGAAAGAACGCGAATGGCCATAAGATGGTGCCAGGGAACTCTGCTGTGCTGCTCTGACGTTTAAGGTCAGATTTTTTTAGGGGCTTCTTTTTAACTAAGGCACAGTGTGGAGAGGGAGAGGGGAGGGGGGCAATGGCAGGAAGTTAAAGGGGAATTTTATTACAGGGATTTTATTACAAAGGGGTTTAGTTCTCCTTCAATGTGCTTCCTGTATAATCTGTACAAAAAGTACATTAAGTACAGTAAATTCTCTTTAAAATTAACACTTAATAAAGGAAGCAGTTCTAGGAGCAATTTGCCTTTAAAATAAAATCCATGTAAATTGCTGTTGAATGTTGAAAATTTTCAGAGCTCGCTTCTGCTGCGAGACAGCAATAACTCCTTTGGAATTTACTTTCAGTGGACCTCCTGCTGGGTTATCTCCTGCAATGCAGCACAGACATAAATGGCCTTCTTATTACAGAAGAAAAATGCTATAGTCAGTTGGGAAATGATTAACGGAACATAGTTTAATATCATTCATGCTAATAGGTACAGATCAAACTGTCATCTTAATTCTTGGGGCACAAGTATTGTAATGTTAAATGCAAAGCCTCTTTCCCATTTTCACATGTATTTTCATGTATTTCCCATTTTCATGTATTTTAAACGTGGTCCAGTTAACCATTTGAAACACTAACTTATCTAAAATAAAATCTATACCTGGAAATAAAGATTCATTTAATATATACAGCAGGTCTCCGCTCAACACTGGCAAACCCCCTGATAATCTTCCACAGGACATCTGAGTAGTGGCCAATTGTAATCACTTTTTATACGGGAAGGAAATGTGGAGATAATATTGATCAATATAGCAGATTTTTTTAATTGATAGAATAACTTTTTTTTTTTAAAGTGGACCCGTCACCAAGACACAAAAATCTGTATAATAAAAGTCCTTTTCAAATTAAACATTAAATCCATTTTAAAATTTTTATTAAAGCATTCATAGCTGATTTAAGCTCATTTAAAAATCTCAGCTGTCAATCAAAAATTGTCTGCCACTCCTCTATGCCTGAGGCATAGAGGCGGGGCAGATAATCACTCTCCATTCAGCACTTCCTAGATGTCACTGCTCCCCACACATTCCCCCAGTTCTCTTAACCATTTAATTGTGTAGCCAGGACATGGGGATAGACATCGGGTCCCCCATTCTGGTGCACAAACAAGATTCTGAGATGATGCAAAAATGGTTCCTGCCTGCTTGCTATAATTATCAATTCCCAGACTGAAGGAAACAAGATTAAAATAATTTATATAGTGTAATTAATGTTCATTTTTCTTGACTAATGTGATAAAATATGATTTTGAATTTTTTTTGGGGAGACGGGTCCACTTTAAAGCAAACTAATATATTACTATGAGTTTTAAAGAGTTCCCCATGGTAAAGTCTTTTCAATGTATTGTGTTGTTTCGTAGGAAATTTCTTGTTAGAGTTCCAGCTGTGTAGCAATTACCTTTTTTTAGGCGT
Source organism: Xenopus borealis (assembly GCA_024363595.1). Lineage (NCBI taxonomy): Eukaryota > Metazoa > Chordata > Amphibia > Anura > Pipidae > Xenopus > Xenopus borealis. The sequence continues at coordinate 121,509,183 of CM044439.1, forward strand.
CCGTTGTAGATAAATTGTACACAGACAACTTCAAATTAAGGAAAGGCCATCTCCTATAGATTCCATTTTATCCAAAAAAATCCAACTTTTTTTTAATTGTTTCCTTGTTCTCTGTAATAAAAAAAAGTAGCTTGTACTTAATCTAAACTAAGATATAATCGATTCTCATTGGAAGCAAAAAAAACCTATTGGGTTTATTTCACGTTTACATGATTTACTAGTAGGCTTAAAGGGGTTGTTCACTTTTAGTATGATGTAGAGATTGATGTTCTGAGACAATTTGCAATTGGTTTTCATGTTTTATTATTTACAGTTTTTGAGTTATTTAGCTTTTTATTCAGCAGCTCTTTAATTAGCATTTTAAGTTATCCAGTAGCTAGAGTCCAAATGACCCTAGCAACCATGCATTGATTAGAATAAGGGACTGTAATATGAATATAAGATGGGTAATAAAAATTGGCAATAACAATACACGTGTAGCATTACAGAGCATTTGCTTTTTAGAAGGGGTCAGCAAAAGAGTAAGAAGAAAAAGGCAAATAACTATAAAAAATAAATAATGAAAACTAATATAATTGAAAACATACTTTAAGTTATCTTAAAGGTGAACCACCCCTTTACTGTATGAAGATCCTAATTATGGAAAGATCCATTATCTGGAAAACCCCAGGTCCTGAACATTCTGGATAACTGGTCCTATACCTGTGCTACGTATTTTGGACAAATTTTACTTATCATTTGGTGGATTCTCTGAGACCTCAGTTAGACAGAGCTATATTTCAGTTCAGTTTTCAATGATTCAATGAGGCAGATTTCTGAAAAGTGGGCAAAGTGGGCTTTTCTAGTAAAAATTCACCAAAAGACAATTCGCAGGGACATCGCCAATATACTAAAAGGCGAAGAGGACAATTCACTAGCGGAAAAAAAAAATTCACATCGACTCACCAGGTGAATTTTCGATCAAGCGAACGATTGTTACTCCACAAATGAATCAAAGTGCGAACGTTCCAATCTGGTTTTCTTTTTTTCAGAGTCTGTTTTGCCAGGTTAAACCTGACGAATGAATAAGATGCAGCTACATCCTCAACAATATTATGTCAGTGACATCATATCCTGAATGCAAAAAAATCATAAAAAAGACAAAACACTGGTGATTTTTCATATTTTAATGTGGGATTATGTTGAAAACTTGTAACTGTTATAAATAGATGTTTTTTTTTTATTTTGACCATTTGAGGGACATGCCACATCCGTTTTAGGGTGGGCTCATGTCTAGGACATTAATGGATTTATTTTGTCTTTATTTTGCTTCCTTGGACATTTTTAATAATAAGTGGCCACTTCCAGCAATTTCACTAACACTCACTAATAAAGCCATATATATGACATGTATGTACCCGCCAAATTAAAATTGATGTAAGTGTAAGTATGTTAATGAATTTTCGCTATAAAAAAGTAACACTAGCAAAAATTTGCTTAGAAATATCCATGCTGACGAATTTTCGCTGGTGAAAAACTTTGCATTTCGATAAATATATGTATTCACTACGAATTAACATCTGACGCTAAGTGAAGGAGCCTTCTAATACGAAAATTCGGCCTTTTGTAAGTTTGCCCCAATGAATGAACTTTACATAAATTTACAAAGGATTCACTCTGCTTGGGAGTTTGTTGATTCTAGAAATGCTGAAGACCATTGAAGACCATTGCCTATTAATCTATCTACTGTACACTCTTTCATATGAGGCTGATATACCATTTAGCAATGTATTGTAAAGTTTAGCTTGTGTTCTGATTAAGTAAAAAAGTAATTACATGTAGTTGGTTTCTGCATTTAAACAGACCCATCTTACCAAAGGAATGCAGACCCTAATGGGTAAATTTCCTAAGCGGCGAAATTTGCCAGCAACAGCTTCACAGCCATCGCAACACTTTTACTAATCGCAACAAATTTACTAAGTTGCGAAGTTTCGTCCCGGGTGATGAACTCTGGTGAATTTTCGCTAGCTTAACTTCGGCAGTGCGAGCAAATCAAAGCGAACATGTTCTAGCTTTCAATTCTGTGCAACTTTGTCAGAAGTCTTGTGCTCAGGCTAATTGGCATACGGTGGGAAATTTAATGAGCTATTTATGTTACATGGTACATCTAATACTTTACATTTACACTGGTACTGTAGGCACTTGTGGGTGCCAAACATTAGGCCCGAGTTATATGAGTGAGCACCACGCATCAATCTACTTCCATTCTGTCTTTGATTTCTCTGGACCAACGCATGCACAGTTTAACTAAAAAGCTAACTTTTTAGTTAAAGTTCGGCCTTTCGCTATACATCATATGCGCAGCCGTTCGAAGACAAAAGACCAAAGTAGATCTCTCCGTGGTGCTCACTCGGGCCTGTGCAGATTTCTGCTGAAACTGGAGATTGAGGAAGTTCTATGCACTCCATTGCACTTCGCCTGGTCTGAGCTGGCGAAGGCAAGTCTGGTGAAAGAGGTCACATTGAGTAAAATCTGCATCTTAGTGAACTTGCATAGTCCATTCGCCAGAGTGAAAGTTCGTCTATCTCCTTTGCTAGGGAAGTGACGCCTGTGCCTGTTAGTAAAATGGCGAAGTCCCTGAAAGCAGTAACACTGGCAAATTGTGACCAGCGTTAGTCAGTTCGCTATTAAATCTACCCCTAACTCTCTAACACCATCAAGTTAGTGCTAAAGCCGTAAGCTGAGAATCAAAGTGTTACACTTAGACATGGATAAAAGGTTCCTATCTCCAAATAGAGAGATGACTCCTCACTGGCAATCAGTCCAAACATGTTTTTTTGTAGTATTTTGCAGATCAGATGATATGTGGTTAACTGACTTAAAGATAAATATTTAAATAAACCATATGTATTTGTTTCTTGGAATTTTTATGCCATATAACACTACAGAACATCCCTGGCAATAGCATGTATAGCATATACTGTATATATATATACCAAACAGCTTACTTCTGAATTGTGTCTCACCAGCTTCAATACATTGGAATGAGTGAACCTTAAGCCGTTTGAGCTGATAGCAATTGTACTACAGTTATATCTGACAAATACTAGTGATGGTCACTCGCGGATATTGTCAGATAGGCAAGACTTGTAGAGATATTATTATTAGCTGACAGAAATCTTCTGACCTGTCCATTCAACTAAAATGACCGATCGTTCCATGGTACGAAAAATGTCTGGACAATCCCCACATGGTCTGAATAGAGTACAAACCTTGTATGACTTTACTATGGCCAGCTTTTGTCTCAAATGTATAGGTCAGAAAATTATGATTTAGTTTTGTGAGACGACAATCACTCACTCATGATGGTGAGTGTTTCTCAAGAGATGCCCTTACTTTGTCATCTATTACAATGATGTTCAATCTCTAGCCACCATAAGTCCCAGATCACCAACAGGGATACTAGTAGTTCAATTCCTTATGGTGGTTATATTTTGGACACTCCTGTTCTACCAAAAAAAAAAAAACATTTAATAGATTTTGTTTTTCATTTCAAGTGCATTTATTTCATGGGTCAATGATACACAGATCTATGAATACCCATTTACAAAAGAACTAAATAATATATGGCTGAATTACCATCAGTTATCTACAATTTTTTTTATCACAAAGACTTGACTCATGTTTCAAAATTGATTTGTCTAGAAAATAAAGCTTTGTCATTGAACAGGACAGAATAATTATCTTGCTGTTAAGAGGTCTGTTCATTCATTTTTAGTGCTGCCTGGATGTTGTCCGCTTCACAAAAGGGACATTACATCTATTCGCACAAATGTGTGCAACAGCCAGATGCACTCTATCTCTTTTCATACTGTCATGTCCCTTTGCTAACGCCTGCTTTTTTGATCAATTTGTCCAAAGGACTATCAATTGTCTTTTTGTTTTCACATGGTAGAAAAAGAGATAGACCGATCCATATATCACAGGAGCAAGGACAAAAGCCATTGCAAATTTGCTTCAGGATTATTGTGCGTAGCAATATTTATCACAATGAATACTGTAACATTGTTCCAAAGTACGGATCAGTGGAGAGACAGTTTAAAGGACTTGGAGAAATAACACATGCAGCTTAGTTACAAACGATAATGGGAAGGGTATAAATCATATTTATTATTTTATTATTATTCTTAAATTATAGGTGGTAGAGTTTTATAAACTAAGTGAGTTTATATGGCCAATATCAGGGTTGGACCTTGCTCGCCATGCTGCATGTGTGCGTGTGTGTGCGCAATGTTTTTGCTCCGACAAAGGGAGGTCAGGGCCCACTTCAGTATTTTGGATCAGGGTTCGGATCTGGGCCAGAAGGGCCCAAAAGAGCCGAAGGCCCACTGGGTTTTTTCCCGTGTTCCCCGGCCCAGTCCAACCCTGTCCAATATCTAATGAAAGGCAAATGAGCCAAAAGATAAAAAAAAAAAATGTTAAACCTTATATAATCAGGTACTGAGTGTGACATAGGAGAAAGGAATGTTACCCTTTAAAGGTTAACTTAACTTGCTATTTGCAATTGCGGTGTAATTAAAGGGCACCTATCGCTAAAAAAAGTAACCCCTAACCAAAGGTGCGGGCTGAAAGAGCCTGCATTCCGGTTGGGGATAACAGTACTTTTTGAAAAAAAAAAATGCCCCCTCCCAGCGCAGGCAAACTCGCACCGGGAGGAAACTCCTGGTGCGAGCCTCCATGACAGTGGACACACATGCGCATTTAAATGCATGTGACGTCACGACCATGTTCATGTATGCGCATGTGACGTCACGCGCATGCGCATAGTGAAAAGCAGCCACTATGTGGCAGCTCACACCGAATTTGGTAGTAATGTATTCACAGTGTCAGACTAGGGCACCAAGGGCTTACCAGAACCTGATATCAAGGGTCCAACTCCACCAAACATTGGTGAACCCTAAAACATGTTATTCTTGCTGAGAAAAATACTGGTAATCCCTTGTTTGATAGATTTACTATTCCAGTTGACCTGTGTAACATAAACAAGAAGTTTTTCCAAATGGTCTACCTTTTTACTGTTACCCAGTCCTAAACTTGCGCATCATTCAGCATGGTGGTAGGGAGCCCTGTACTTACCGCTTGCCTGTGCATGTGTTAATGTATTACAAAAACTGTATTTTCTATGGAACTTTTTATTTCTAATTTGAGTGCTGGTGTAATTTCTTTTCTATTTCTTCACTTATGGCAAAATTCAGACACAATAAATTAGACATTGTGAAGTGCTGCTAAATTGTTTGTTTCACAAAAAGACCAGCAATGATGGGATTTTATGATAGTAAAAAAAAGTGTATCGAGTACGTAAATACAGCCAACTTTACCTTTTTCAAGGCCTTAAAAAACTATTATAATATAATATTATAATATATTCCAGTGTTGCTGATCTTTTTGTGAAGTATGTACCTGTGCACCTGGGTGAATATTTGTGGCGGTGTCTTTCCCCACTACTTCTTGAGTGGCTTACACAGACTTGTTCATAATTACAACAATAATATTATTAATGTATAAAATAAAGGTGACAAAATGCGTTCTTGCATATTTTCCTCATTAATTACTTGTAGTGCATTCCCTAAACTAATTTTCTGATGATGGGAACTAATAAGGAAGCTCCATGTTTCTGCCAGTAGGACACAACTATAGCAATCATAAATTTGTGATAATTATTAACCCCTCCCCCCCTAGTAGAAACTACAACTGGAGGAAAAATGTGGCACAAAAAGGGTACAACATTTATATATGTTCTTTATTTTTCAAAAACCTTTGTGCATATTGCCAGTGTGTCTGCCCTGCTTTATGATTTATGCCTCTCTGAATCCGTTATGGTATTGTTCTTCATAAAATACAATCAGTAGAGTACAGTAAGTCATTCCTGGTCTTGATGTGACCGATAAGATGTTAAGATACATTTTCAACTTAAGAGGAAAAAAAAAACTTTTCTTTTGTTTGGTTTCTGTTCCATTATATTTTGTTTGTAATATTATTTATATTCTGCAGCATTACACAGGCCCTATGGAGCCTACATTAACAGGCCCCTATCACTCACACATGATACTATTATTTATTCATGACTTTAAGCATGATAGGAAGTTACATGCTTTATTAAACCCCGTAACAGTTTCTGTGTGAGAGTAACACTGAATGTTTATTTATTAAAAAAAAAAGCCAATAAAGCATGAGTATTAAAAACAATATGTGTATATCCCCTTGTATAATTAAGAGTTTTCTTTTGATTTACAGGGACCCAGCTCCAATGACCGTGTAATGTTAGAATAAGAAATAAAAAATACAGCATTATAAGGAGAAACTGGTTAAAAATTATCACATGTGTAAGGTTACAAACAGAAATCAATCCATACATCTATTCTTCAAAAAGTAAAGGTTGGTAAGTGTTACTGTATATAGGCATGGCATATATTATCTGGAATTCTTGGGACCTGAGGTTTTCCAGGAAAGGTGTTTTTCTGTAATTTGGCTTAACATACCATCATCAATCAACCTGTCATTAGTATAATTGTATTGGCACCAATGTGAATCCATGCAAGTACAGAAAAAGGAACTCATTTTACAAAATACTAATGGAAGATGGCCTTGTAATTCAGAGCTTTCTAAATAACAGATTAGTGAATATAGGACCCTCCAACCACTAAATAAGAGTGGCAAATATACTTAGAGTTACTTATACTTTAATTGTGATTAAAGTAAAGTATTCATCAGAATGTAGTAGCATTATATGAGTTACATATTTATGTGGAACCAATAATAGGCAAGTGAGAGTAAATGAGGAGAATATGAGAAAGCATTAACCATACTGAAGTTCAGTTTGAAATGCAAATTTATGGTGAAAAATGCTCCAACTGAGGATGGAGCAGCTTTCTTCCAGAACCCTTAGAAATCAAACTACACAAAGATACTTGCTTATAGCCTGATGAAGCTCTCTCCTCTTGACATGTTGAAGTTGCTGCTACTTTTCTCCATAGCAACCAATTGTAACAAACCATTACAATTAGTAAATAGCTCTGAACTTTCTACTTGCAAGTAGGTCCAAACTAAGACTAGGGTTGCCACCTGTCCTGTATTTTACCGGCCTGGCTGGAAAAATTATGATTGATCCCAATGTTATTAATAGGAAAAAAATATAAATATATAGGAAGGCTAGTATTATTTTCCAGAAAAGGTGGCAACCCTAACTGAGACTGAAACTGGGCCCTGGCCTTTTAATTACACAAAGGTCCAATCAGCCCCTTGCAGGTCCAATAAATATTGACTGTCTAGGGCATCTTACAGAAGCAGCTATGCTATTTGCCAGAAGCAAAAGCTAAATAGGCTGAGAACCCCTAATACTGTACAATTATGGGATCCATTATCCTGAAACCCAGTATGTAAAGAGTTTGGAATTATGGGAAGGCCATCTCCCATAGATTCCATTATTTTTTTCCGGTAATTTATGTTTTACTGGAATATAAAGGTATACAACATATTATGGAATAAAAATAGTAACAAAGTGGGTAGAGAAAGAAAATACTGTTATCGAGGGTTCTTGTACAATATCTCAAATATAACATAAAGCAAATTATTTCTAAACAATACAAAAGCCTGTGATAAAAATGGCATAAATATAAGGTTACGTTTAAATATTTGCTTTTTCTCATGTTTATATGTTTATTTCTCCTTTTTCATTCTTACTATTGAGAACCATAGACTCAGTTTAATCAAATAATTCTGATTTCCTTTTTCTCTGTAATAATTAATTGTACTTGATCCTAGCTAAGATATCATTCATCCTTAATCGAGGTAAAACAATCCTATTGATCTTATTTAATGCTTAAATTATTTTTAGTAGACTTAAAAGTGATACTGCCACTAGAAAACTACTTTTAAAAATATGAATGTACATGTATAGTTACCTATAGGTCATATTTATCATTTCTTGCTTAGAGGTCTGTTTTTTTTTTAGCTCAAGTTTCTACAACTGACAGACTGTCCCATCTCAGTCTGTTAGTTAAAGTTTCTGAATAGACTTCTGCTGCACAAGTATGGCAGCACCCTCATAGACAAACACAGGGAATCAGATAGGCAATGTAAAAGTATCAGGCAAATTCTTTATGGCAAAATTATAAATAAGTAGCATATTAAGATAGATGTAAAAAAAGGTATACTTTCTGGTGTCGGTATGTCTTTAAGGTATGGAGATACAAATTAGGGAAAGACCCTCAGTAGCTGCTCCCAAACCTTTACTGAAATTCTATAGAGATTATTTTCTATAATTTAATAAATTATAATTTTGCACACAGAGAGGTTTTAACTTGTGGCATGGGTCAGGTAAAGGGATAGACATGGGAAAGCCTTTTCTAGGGGAGCATCATCTGCCATTCTGCTGCTCTGCTGCTCAACAGCCTTGTTTGCCTATAATCTGACTCACAGCTTTCTGAGACGGATTCCCTTAAAGTTGGAAAAGATGTTACCATGGCTACATTAAAACCCTTTCAAGTATAAGTTACAGTTCTTAATTAATAATTAAAGGGTTTTCTAAAGACTTTATTATAGCACAGCAGAAACAGGTTAATGCAAGCCTGCACAAATACAATGTAAAATGCAAGTACTTTACACCCTGGGGGTATGGAGAGACAGCACGGCTAAAGCAGGATGACATGGGCTGAATTCCAGGGAAGGTCATACACATTATATAGCAGTATACCTCTCAGGAGCAGGGGCA
>CM044439.1:121551053-121578757 GCA_024363595.1 Xenopus borealis
TGCATGGTATCTGCCAGGAAGGGGGACTGGGTCCATGTTGTTCTTGGTGAATTTCTTGTACTTTTGGGTCACTACCAGAACAGAAAATAAGATGATCAAGTAGAACAGACGGCATAATCATTACTGTAGGAGAGCAGCTCTTATATATTCCATGCCCCCCAGTCATGGAATGATAATCAGGTATTCTAAGGTTAGTTAATAAATAGGGTTGTGCCTGCAAGCCTGGGCATTGCTCTGCAGTTCCCCTCCATTACTTGGAAGATAGTTACGTAGCTGTGTGTTACAGGAGAGGGGTGCTGACTGTCACTTTTTCTGGGTCATTCTCATTACACGTGTTAAAATAAAACTGCCACATTCAGTTGTAGTTGAATAACAGTTGCAGGGTGGGTGCCCCTTTTCATCATACACAGATATGCTATCTCTTTTCCTCCTTCCCTTTGCACAGGTTGCAAAACTGGCCTATCAAGTATAGCAGAATGAAAAATCTGCCATTGGCCTCTGCCTTTTGATTTCAGCTGGGTGTCAAACATTGAATCTGTAGGGAGTATGTGTACGAGTATATAGAACTGATTTGGATGACCATTATTTTCATGCTAATCGATTTGGTCGCCTAAAAACAACCCCCTTGCGTGTGGACAACAAGAGAGCCAAAGTTCAGTTGGAGAAACACAATTATTACCAGCTAGAATGCAGTGATTTCCAAATCCTCATGTTAGTGTATATGTCACATAGAAGAAAGTGAGGTAAAGCTTGGATTAGATATCCACTAAATATTATAAAAAAAAAAAATCGTGCCCCCTCCTCCACTGCATGAGTGTTCTGCTAGCTTCCAATTAGTATATGGGCTTGGGAGTGTTTTCAGATGAGCACATCCGCCTGTCCATAGGAATGTCAGAGCTCTGATCCTACCTCCAAAGTAAACTTTTCTCCTGCTTTCCTTACCCTCCTCCTCCCTCAGGCTACTAGACGTGTACAGTTTCTGGATAGGCACAGCACTTTGGCAGAACTCCCCCCCCTTCTCTGCTTCTCTCTCTCTCTCTCTCTCTCTCTTTCTCTCTCTCACACACACACATGTGTATCCGTGTGTTTCTTTGAGTCGCTTGTAATGTACTGAATTCAGGATCATGTTTAGCAATGTTAAAGCTGTGGTTCACCTTTAAGTTAACTCTTAGTATGATATAGAATAACTAATTGTTAGCAACTTTTCAGTTGATCTTCATTTTTTCTTTTTTATAGTTTTTTGAATGTTTTGATTTCTTCTTTCCAGCTTTGAAATGGGGGTCACTGACCCCATCTTAAAACAAATGATTTGTAAGGCTACAGATGTATTGTTATTCCTACCTTGTAGTACTAACCTTTCTATTCAGGCCCTATTCATATTCCAGTCTATTATTCAAATCCATGCATGGTTGCTAGGGTAATTTGGATCTTAGCAACCAGATTGATGAACTTTTAAACTGGAGAGCTGCTGAATAAAAAGCTAAATAACTGAAAAAAAAAACATAAATGTGAAAACCATTTGCAAATTTCCCCAGAATATTACTCTCTACGTCACACTAAAAGTTATTGCACACCCCTTTTAAAGGATATCAGCTATCAGCCTGGCATGCTTGGAATTAGGTAGCACCACTTTTCAGCGCTTTTCTGCTCTAGGGTAATTCACTGGAAAGTCTGCAGCATTTTATCACCTATACCCATTGAAACAGCTCTCATTGATAGGAATGCATATGATACAATGGTGCACAATAAAAAGGGAAGGCAGTGTGTGCATTAAAGGTTACTATCTTAAAGGTGTTATTTACCTTTTAATATGATGTAGAAGGTTATTCTGAGACCATTTGCAATTGGTTTTACTTTTTTTCTTATTTAACGTTTTTGTGTTATTTAGCTTTTTAGTTAGCATTTGGTTACCCAAGCAACCATGCTCTGATGTGAATAGCAGACTGGAATTTGAATAGGAGAGGCCTGAATGGAAAGATGAGGAATAAAACGTAGCAATAGCAAAATGTGAAGCCTTACAGAGCATTTGTTTTTTAGATCTTGTCAGCGACACCCATTTGAAAGCTGCAAAGAGTCAGAAGAAAAAGGCTAAAAAACTATAAAAAATAACGAAGACCAATTGAAAAGTTGCTTAGAATCAGCAATTCTATAACATACTAAAAGTTACCTTAAAGGTGAACCACCCCTTTAAATAGCTATCTCAAAAGTAATAGCATATGCAAGTGATTGGGAATCAATGGGAATGATCCCTGCTACTACATCAGTTATCTCTTGATCTATCAAAATCAGACTAGTGTGCAAATTTTGAGTGCTGTTAGTACACTTTATTCAAAAGAAGCAACTCTTAATATTTGCACATGTTTATAAAGTGACAACATATTCCGCCGAACCATATTCCTATTGTCAGTTGAGCTGCTAGCCCAGAGGACTTGGAAAAGTTGCATTGTGCAGTGTGTCTTTAAAAATCTGGACCTCTGTTGCTGGACTTCAGCTAGTTTGGAGTCCATTGATGTTTGGGTGGAGCAACACTGCTAAAGAAGTTGTGTTCATTTTATTTTGGTCTTTATGGGTCACGTTGATGCATAGCTACTAAATTACTGATAGCAGTTATTAAGCGATACAATAATATGTCTTTCTGTCTGAAAACACAAGGTTATCACCTACTAGGGGAAACTTAAATGGATTTTAAATGGGTTGTCGTACTTTAAGCAGGGCCGAAACTAGGGATAGGCAGAAGAGGCAGCTGCCTATGGCACAATGATAAAAGGGCGCTGGGCAGCTACCTCTAAAATTGTCTTCTGCCTACCCCTAGCCAGGTTCACACCCCTTACTCCTTCCTTCCCTCTGTCACCCACACCTGAGTCGGGTTCTCCTCCCTCCCCTCAGTCGGGTTCTCCTCCCTCCCCTCAGTCGGGTTCTCCTCCCTCCCCTCAGTCGGGTTCTCCTCCCTCCCCTCAGTCGGGTTCTCCTCCCTCCCCTCAGTCGGGTTCTCCTCCCTCCCCTCAGTCGGGTTCTCCTCTCTCCCCTCAGTCTTCCTTCTTCTGACACTTTTCTGCTTTCCTATAGAAGTCACTGACCATATAGAGTAGCTATAATTTCCCAATTTAGTTCAAGAAATAATGAACCTACATTTTTCCTGATTACTATAGGCAAAAAAGAATGATAGCACAAACCACATTCATTTATTATTAACTTTCTATAAGTTAATTGAAGCTAGGAAGTTGATGTTGCTAATACAGCCCCTTTGTGTTTCTTCCTTGTTTGTTGCATACTACAGTCTTCTGCCTATGGGTGTGATGTAGTAAACATTTTTGACCTTTTTGAAATATCAACAAATAGATTTTTTTGTAATTAGCGCATTTTATTATTATTATTATTATTATTAACATGTATTTCTATAGCTCCAACATATTGCGTAGCGCTTGTAGCCTTTGATTTTTTTAGATCACTGCCAACCACTTTATTAAATACATGACATATGCACAGCTAGAGGCATAAATTTTTAAACTCTTAAAAAAACTCAGATCAAGCTCAGGTCCTTTGTATACCTTTTCCTTCCTGTTTGTGCCTGTATGTTATCCACCCACTTTGATTGTAAGCTCTGTGGGGAGAGCAGGGACTTCCTTCCTACTGTCTCTTAACACAGGGCACTTAAAGTGGTTGTTCACCTTAAGATTTACTTTTAGTACGATGTAGAGGGTGATAGTCTGAGATAATTTGCAGTTGTATTTTAATTTATTATTGGTGGTTTTTGAGTTATTTAGCTTTTTCTTCAGCAGTTATCTAGTTTGTGGCTTCAGCAATTTGGTTGCCAGGGTCCGAATGGCCGTAGCAACCATACACTGTTTTCAATTGAATTATTTTATTATTATTAAAATGTATTTCTATAGCACCAACATATTGCGTAGCGCTTTAAAGTCAATGTTTTATACAACTAAATCACATGAATTACATACATATGGAGTTACATACAATCACAATCAATGCAGATAAAAAGGTGAGGAAGGCCTTATACAGAAAGAGCTTACAATCTAAAGGTAAGGGAGTTATACATAAGGTGTGGTAATGGGCAAGATTGAATTAAGTGGGTGAGAAATGTGGTACTGTATGTAGTGTTGCATTTGGTAATTAAGACTGAGGGTAGGCTTCTCGAAAGAGGTTCGTTTTAAGAGATTGAAAGCAGAAAGGTTGGGAGAAATTCGGACAGATTGTGGGAGAGAATTTCAGAGGAGGGGAGCAGCTCTTGCAAAGTCTTGAATCCGAGCATGTGAGGAGGTAATGAGAGAAGCGTTGAGTAGCAGGTCAGTAGAGGAGAGTAGTAAGCCGTTGGGTGAGTATATAGAATTGAATGGAATATGAATAGGAGAGGATCTGAATAGAAAGATGAATAGAAAGATGAGTAATAAAAAGTATCAATAAAATGCTAGTTTTACAGAGCATATGTTTTTAGATGGGGCCAGTGAGGGCCGTTTGAAAATTAAAAGACTATAAAAAAAATAAATAATGAAGGCTAACGGAAAGGTTTTTTAGAACTGGCCATTCTATAGCATAATAAAAGTTAACTTAAAGGTGAAGAACCACAACTGAAATTAGGCTAAACCTCCACCAAGTCATAGACTTCACAGTGTTAATTAATCAAAAGTGACATTGATATGTAAAAAGCTATTTTTATTCAACACCATGCCTGATTATTAAAACATATTTAAAACCAAAGCAGTACCCTGGGAGACGGGATCCCGTTCCTTTTGATATTTCGGCCGCAATACCCGATCAGCAGATCAGGAAAGTGACCAATTAGTTACACCAAGTATACACAATAAGTAGTCTAACGACTATAATAGTATAAGACAGATTATATATTAGAAGCACCCCATATGTGTGTTAACATATTCAAGCAATGAGCTGGTATGATTTCTGTATCATGACTTATATACAGTATGCGTCACTGACGACATCCACAGTCTGATTATATATTCAAAAAGAATTTTGCACGGTGTATGGTTCCAAAAAGAAAAGGTAAGTCATTTGCACCCAAGCGCCAAAATGATGAGTAAATATCAAGATATGGCTTTATCTCCTCATATACTCTGGGGAAAGAAAAGCTTTTGGAACACCCAGTGTTATGCAGTCACTGCCTTGAGATCACTCCTCATGTTGCAATAAATGGTGGTCACAATGGAAGTCCATATAGTAACTATTGTGTCCTTCCAAATCTGTGGGAGCAAATGTCCACGCTCAAAACTGTGTGCAAACTTTTTTTTGGAACCATACACCGTGCGAAATTCTTTTTGAATATATAATCAGACTGTGGATGTCGTCAGTGACGCATACTGTATATAAGTCATGATACAGAAATCATACCAGCTCATTGCTTGAATATGTTAACACACATATGGGGTGCTTCTAATATATAATCTGTCTTATACTATTATAGTCGTTAGACTACTTATTGTGTATACTTGGTGTAACTAATTGGTCACTTTCCTGATCTGCTGATCGGGTATTGCGGCCGAAATATCAAAAGGAACGGGATCCCGTCTCCCAGGGTACTGCTTTGGTTTTAAATATGTTTTAATAATCAGGCATGGTGGTGAATAAAAATTGCTTTTTACATATCAATGTAATTTTTGATTAATTAACACTGTGAAGTCTATGACTTGGTGGAGGTTTAGCCTAATTTCAGTTGTGGTTCTTTAGTTATAGTAATATTTGGGCACTCCACCAAGCCAATACTAAAGGTGACTGGCTATCGGCTGGGCTTACCATTGAGTTCGAAAATTAACTTAAAGGTGAACCACCCCTTTAACTCTATATACTTATTTATTATAGTGTTTGTCTTTCCTGTGTAATGTGGTGGGCCATATACCATCTACCATGGACAACCCCGTTTTTCAGAAAAGCTACACTAGTGTCATTGTGTGTTTGTATGTGTGCTTTTGTGGTGTTTCTGATTACAGTCATTTACATTCATGCACCTAAACATGGGGAGTGTGTGAAACGTACCACAACAAACACCTCAGTGTCAGACTCTCCACTGAGGAATGCAATAAAGCATAATGGAACCTCACATGCCATCGTAGGATGACTGTATTTTGTAGCTGGAATAGGAAAATCTGTGGTAATAATATAACAGAGAGGCAGAATACTACTTATTCATTAGAAGCCCAAAAGGATTGTGTTCTGCTACATTGAAATGTCTACACTTATAGAATTTATAGTGAAATGTAATAACAGGTGCAATGTTTGCCCCGGGTCTAGTAGCTTACATTAACTAATCCAACACTTGCTTTCAGCAGTACAGTATACCTGAACTAATATGTGATGCCTGTTGAGTGCAATAGGTGAAAGGACTTTGAGAAAATGTTATAGCCTTTTATTACATTACCCACATTCACTGAAAGCCTTATTGAAACAGAAGGTATTCACTTGCCTCTTGCTGCACACACAGCACCAACAAAAAACAAAAATAAAAGACTTTAAGCTTCATAGGTGGGGGCAAGCAAATGACTCTTGCTTCTTTTAGCCCAGTAACAGAATTTATATGAAGGAGGCCTTTGTAGTTGGCTTCCAAGTAAGGGCTAGACAATATATGCTGGTATAATTACCCTTGATGCTCTAATTCCGGGATCATGTACCCTTGCTTCCATCCAGAGCATTCAATCGATAAATCCAATGTGTGAGTACAGATACCATGAAGCGCATAAGTACACAGCTCTTTATCAAGTGTATACAATCCCATAGTGTTACAACCTTTAAAGGACAATTCAATCCTGTAGAAAAGAAACACCCTACCCCCCACCCTACATAGATCCCCCTCCCTCCTCTCCCCAGCCTAACTCCCCATCCTTTATACTTACCCCTGGGTGCAGAATTAGCCACCAGAGGTCCATCTTCAACCCCCTTCGGTAAGATTAATGGGAGTTTGGCATTTCTGTCCATTTTGGCGCATGCGCAAACCAGCAAGATAATCCAACTGTGCATGCAACCAATATGCTGGTCTCCCATTCAGCTTACTGAAGTTGGATATGTGCCATGGGGTAAGTATAAAGTATGGCGCATTTCCCCAGGGGGACAGTTAGGCTGGTGGGAGGAGGAAGGGGGTCTATGTGGGGTGGGGTTACAGGTTTTTTTACAGGTTGAATTATCCTT
Source organism: Xenopus borealis (assembly GCA_024363595.1). Taxonomy (NCBI): domain Eukaryota; kingdom Metazoa; phylum Chordata; class Amphibia; order Anura; family Pipidae; genus Xenopus; species Xenopus borealis. The sequence goes on from CM044439.1 coordinate 121,558,203, forward strand.
TAAATACATTAAATCCCTCCCTCCTTTCTTTTGATTGGTCAACCAGCCTCTGCTGAGAAGATTTACAGCCTCAAATAGTTCCAGTCCATTAGTATTCCATTCTGTGAAAACACCATAATCCAAAGTCTCCATTCAATGTGTGCAAAGCTGATCCACCAAACAAATCCCTGTCTCCTTGTATTTCAAGTGCAAGGGCTGTTAAATGTCAATAAAATATGTCAATATAATCTTTTAATTACTTGCACCTCTGCACTGCCCTCCACAGGCCTGCTAGAACCAATGTTACTCACATTTAGCTGTTGTTATGATTTAGCCCAAATTAGCTACAAAATGAACATTATTGCTGCCGACATTAAAATGTAACATATATATATATTACTAAAAGTATCTTACCATACAGAAGGTTTCAAATTTGAGAGGCAGCACTATCTGTTAAGGAAAAGAAAGGAAGAACCACAGTTAGGGGCATATTTATCAAGCCTTGAATTTCGAAGTGAAAAAACGTAGAAATTCAAGCAAACTGATTTCTGGGCAAATAGGTCCGTTTTCAATCGAATTTGAATCAAATGATTAGGGCATTCGATCGAATTCGATTCAAAGTATTTGCCCCAAAAAACTTTGACTTCTCAAAGTCCACCAAAAGACTCCAGATAGGTTATAGGAGGTCCCCCATAGGCTAAAACAGCAATTCAGCAGGTTTAAGATGCCGAACTGTTTCGTCGAAGTTTAAAGAAATGGTGCGTGATAAATTCGAATTTATTCCAATCAAATTTTCTTCAATTTGAATCAAATTTTCTTCAATTTGAATCAAATTTTCTTCAATTTGAATCAAATTTTCTTCAATTCGATTCAAAGTACCCAAAAAATAATTCAATTTATTTTCTCATTTTAGTTTATTCAGATTTTCACAATGACCCTTGATAAGTCTCCCCTTAGTGTGTTTCTACAGAAAGCTTGCCACACTCCATTGGTCATTCAGGCCTAATGGCTACAACACACATATCTTTTTTTTTTTTATCCACAAGGCTTCCACAAGTATTTTATTTTTATCACCTCCTCTTTGAGGTTCCTGGATTACCACTAAAACCAACCATTTTACCAGTGACAGGTTGTGTCTATTCTGATTGAAGTGACGTGAAACAGGAGTATCGGTATAATATAGTATAGTATAGTGGAATTCTCCCCTCTATGTTCCTTTAGTCTGTCTTTTATTTGTCTGCCTGTTTGACCAACATAGACCTTCCCACAGGAACCCCCACAGCATTACATGGAAAATAATGTTTTAACTGGATGCTATTGTCTTTGGTGGGATGTTGCACAACTGCACCTTTAATGATTGATGAGCAGTATACACAGCTGAGGCATGCGAAAGTGCCTATGTTAGGTTTACTTTAAATATTTTTTTCCCATTCTTATGGGCCCCTTGATGAGGTGCTTGGCATTTGCCTTGGAAAGCATTTTGTGGAACCAGATTATCACCCACAAACTGCAAATAAAGTGCAATATATTCACTATGTATGTGTTTTAGAAAAAACAAATCTATTAGCAAATTCAGGCGCTACCGCAGCTGTTCCTTGATACTGCCAGTAGTACTCCCCTTCAAATCTTTATTAATTATTTTGCAAGTAAGGGCCAGAAACCATTTTTGTATGTCTCATTTCCAACCCAATTGTGCTGACCCTGGAGGCTGCAGCTGGACATTACTTTTATACATGACAATGTTATAGGTGCAATGGAAGGGAACTTTTAATCTTAAAAAAATGTTTTCTTGAGCTAATAGGGGGAAATTATAGCTACTCCATGTTTGGTCCAACATAAATAGTTACCAGTGCACAGTTAATCTGCATATAGCCCCTTTGACTTTGTGCCTTGTTTGTTGCACATTTTTATAGTCTACATAGGTATTATGTTTGAAGTGCTACAACATTTTTTAAAGGGGTGGTTCACCTTCAAGTCAACTTTTAGTATATTGTAGAAGGGCCAATTCTAAGAAACTTTGCATTTGGTCTTCATTATTTATTTTTATTAGTTTTTTAATGATTTGCAATTTTCTTCTGTTTCTTTGGAGCTTTCAAATGGGGGTCACTGACCCCATCTAAAAACAAATGCTCTGTATGGCTACAAATGTATTGTTATTGTTACTTTTTATTACTTATCATTCTATTCAGTCCCTCTCCTATTCATATTCCAGTCTTTTATTCAAATCAATGTAGGGTTGCTAGGGGAATTTGTATCTTAGAAACCAAATTGCTGACACTGCAAACTAGAGAGCTAGTGAATAAAAAGCTGAATAACTCAAAAACCACAAACAATAAAAAATCAAAACCAATTGCAAATTGTCTCAGAATATCACTCTCTACATTATACTAAAAGTTAACTCAAAGGTGAACAACCCCTTTAAGTGTTAGGATAATGCCACAGGGTGGAGATACATGGGCATCCACTGCATGGGCCAGGTGTAGACATGGGATAGGATTTCTGCACTGAGATGCATAGTTGCCACACTTCAGGGGCAGACACAGAAGGCTGTGAATATGAGTGAATGGGCTGTTTCTTGCTCTGTGTAAATATCCCTGTGTGGCCTTCACCTTTAAGTTAACTTTTAGAATGACGTAGAGAGTGATATTATAAGACAGTTTGCAATTGGTTTTAAGTTTTGATTTTTGTGGTGTTTGCATTATTGAGCTTTTTATTCAGCAGCTCTCCAGTTTACAGTTTCAGCAGTCTTGTTGATAGGGTTCTAGTTACCCTAGCAACCATGCTTTGATTTGGATAAAAGACTGGGATATGAATAGGAGAGGGGCTGAATTATTGAAATACAAATACTCAAAAGTAATCACAATACATTTGTAGATACATAAAGATCATTTGTTTTGTTTTTTAAAAGGGGTTGGTGACCCCCATTTTAAATCTGGAAGTGGAAAAACAAATAATGAAGACCAATAGAAAGGTTGCTTAGAATGGTCATTGTAAAAAATACTAAAGGTTAAGTTAAAGAGGGTTGCAAAATGACTTTGAATCTCATAAAATATGGTTGCATATTAAGATTAAAAGTCAATAATGTTATATTCTTAAGAGACCCTCTACATTTTTAGAACACAATGTTATCTTTCTTTGCACTTGAAATCAGATAGGATAAATAAAACATATTGGGTGATATAATGTATAGTTTCTTGAGGTTATACATATAGGGATTTGAAGTGCTGCAATTATTGGAGAAGCACCACCTTAGAATGTAGAAATTTAGAACAGTAATGTGAAATTGCTACTCTTATTTACTCAGGTGACAGGCCTTGGTTGCTCTCGGGAAACATTTTATTTCAGAGGTGACCTGAAAATAAACGTTAAGCCCCTTAGCTATGAATTTGTTTGCAATACATTTTTTTTCTGCAGACCCACGAAACTGCGAATATACTATGGGTTTTTCTAATTTTATTCTGACTCCCAAAGTTCTTACTTTGTAGTTGGTGGTTCAGTTGTGTTACATGAATTATTCTGTGCTTATGTGTTGGGCTAAAGACTTAGGCTAGGGCCAGATGATACAGATTCTCCACAGGCAGAGAATCCACTGCTGCTCCCATTCTATTTGCATGTAGGGTGGATTTTGGCACAAAATGCAAAATGACAAGTTTCTGTGCCGAAATCCACCACATCTGCCTGCACCCAAGCAGAGGCATTGCTTCCGCATGCAGCCATATCAGGAGAGGAGGAGCAGATTTTTGGCCTGTGTTTCTCCATGGGCTGATATCCACAGTTGCCTGGCCCTAGCCTTAGAGGTTAGTAATAAAATATGAGGATGGTCTAATGGAATATAAGATTTATCCTTGCCAAACAAGTGAGGGAGACCACATTTGTCTTAAACTGGCCATAGACTACAAGAACGGCTCGTTTGGGAATGTGAGTGGATCTTTCCCCAATATGCCACTAACGGCAAGGCTATATCTGGCGTAATCCGAACATTCGGCCCTATGGCTGAACGATCGGATTACGATGAAGGCAATGGGTTGGTCGGGAGAAAATCAAACCTTCCCGATCAATATCATACCAGAAATTGGTCAGGAAGACACGTTGGAAGCCCACATACATGGGCAGATAAGTTGTCATTTGGTCTAAATATTAAGCATGTAATGTATTTATTTTTACATTTGCATAACCTATACATGATCATTTGTGTTATTATACATTGGTGAAACTGTTTCTTTAAATGTCAGACTATATCAGAATTGTGGGAAGACCCAGAGGCAATCCTTTCATCTTTAGTTTACTTTGTATTTGCAAATGGCAGAGAATATTGGAGCACATTTTCGTGGATGTTGTTGGAAGAGCAAACTGTTTTTGCATATTAGAGGATGATCTGGGGATTCAGATAACACTAGGCCCAACACAAGACTTAAATTTCAGTTTGGATTCCTACTCAATGCACTTAATTGTTCAAATTTCTGACTGGTGCTAGGCAACAGATTAAGTAGTCATGGTAGGCAACAGACAGCCCTAAGAAAGCAGAATCTAATCAATTCCAGTCTGGACTTTTAAAGGTCATCTGTGACACCTCTTTCCAGCAATTATATGTGGTCAGAGAGTCCGCAAGAAAAAAAAGTTACTGGAGCAGCATCCCAAAATAAAAAAACACGGTTCATGGCATAGACAGCCATTAGTATTGGTTACGTCTGGGAGCCCACTGGGGCCAGATCTGTCTTTCAACATTTGGCTTTCATTGTGAGTGACCTTCTGTTAGACAGGGCAAAGATCATTGTTCGTACAAAACAGCAAACCACAGAGGTTTCACCCCATACTTGTAAGCAAGATATTTATGAGGTCAGTTCTATGATTTCCATTATAAGAAAAATAAAGATGCATTCAAAGTAAGACATAGGCTGCAGGTTAGGCTATTCTTGCTTTGATTTCACCCCAGAGCAATATACATGATTGTGGATCTTTAAATGCATAGACTTCTACAGCCATAAAAAAGGTTGTGCTTTGACCAGGAAAGGTGTGAGAGAAAGCTGAAAAACTCAAATGAAATCAGAGAACAGTGGAATGTACAATAATGCTTTTTACACAACTGGTTTTAGATGTCCAGTAAGAATTTGTTGGATGATTAGTGTTTTTTTTCCTGTCTGTGGATTTCTTTCGTCCCCCGAACCTTGACACTTAGTACAGACTGCCAGAACAAATGGGGGTTGGTATTTGTATAAACCGTTTTGAAATACCCTTCTTCTGATGTGGCTTTTTCAGAGCCAATGAACATTGAACTGGTAACCTTTCTTATGTACAGTATGACAAATTGTACTTGGAGACCTCCAATCCAGACAGATCCAGAAGATGATGCTGAAAATGTGTATGCAGGGGAACTATCACGAAAATGAAAATTTGACAGTTAGATTCAATATATCTTATAGGGGGGGGGCTCCTTTTGCCTAGAAGATGTATTAGAGCTTACTCTATTAAACGCACTAGGCATCATGTCTCTCTACATGCAGGATTTGTGCAAAAGGCAGTTATCTGGTAGATTGTTTGTACTGGAATCAGTTATTTGAGTGAACTCTAATTCATCTGCTAGGAAAGGAAGCCCCCCTATAAGATATATTGGATCTAACTATCAATGAATATCTGACCCCAAGCTGCTGTATGAAGACAGAATGAAGAGAAACAGATGCTGAGAGAGAAATAGTGAAGATAAACTTGAGTATGTCAGAAAAGATACAGAATATTTAATTGTTCGTATGTTGAAAGTTTCTTTTATTATTATTATTATTAACATGTATTTCTATAGCGCCAACTTATTTCGTAGCGCTGTAACTTATTTAGTAGCGCTGTTATTTCAGAAGAAATTTTCATGATAACTCCCCTTTAAGCAGGACAACCTGAATTATTGTTCAGAGGGACCACCATAGGCGTCATAGATCTTTCCAAGAAAGTTTGTTCGTTTCAATACACATGTGTAGAGCTGAATTGTCAGATAAACAGGTAGAAACAATAGAATTCTACCTGTATCTGACGATTCAGCACTAAGCAGTGGCCTCCTTCAGAGGCACCAGATCAAAATTTCCTGTCCAGCCCAATCGACGAGCCGAATGATGCCCAAGTCTTCTGCTGATATCGGTCGGCTCCTTTGCCACCATAATTGCAATGGATATTGTTTGAAAATGTGTTTTGTACAATATTATTTGTGTGTGTATGGTCACCTTTATCAAAGATCTTTTTATATAACATCCTATTTTTTTTGTACTGTACAGTTCATTAACAATCGATATATTGAACAATGGCCCCACTGTTAAATGTAATAAATGCTTTGATGTAAACGGCAGGATTAATGCAGAACATTTATTATCTTTTATTAAAAAGCAACACACCTGCCCTGGACTGAAGGATTGGCTTTTGTCTGATTCAGCCATATGTAGTTGAAATTGCACAGATGTATCAGTCGGGCCCCAGGCTAAGAAATTGGATTGGGGAGGAGAAGAATGGCACCATGGTGTAAACAGTTAGCTTGAAAAGTTAGCGGAACTGAGATTTTGACCTTGGACTTTTATTAATTTTAGTGCTTTCTGCATTTATGATTTATGAGTATGTATGCCAATACAATTTCTGAGCACTTATTATTTTGGGATGACTACAGCTCTACCATTAAACAGTTTAGATCAAACTGGCCTTCTGTTTTTATGGTTCTCCCAAAGGACATGTTGAGGATCAGATACTGTAAGGCTAGTGACATACATGGCAATCTGGAGTATTTGCTGCCAGTTTTTTTTTGCAGCTCTGTGGACAGGAGGAGAGCTAGCCTTTGGTAACATGTAATTGACTAGAATCACTGCGGGGTGCCTGGCAACTTGACACGACCCCGTGATTTTAACTCTCTGTCTCCTTTAAAAAGGCACTTCTAACTAAGGGGTGCTTTTAACAGAGTAAAGTATGAGGGCAGATCTTCTTGTATTCCTCATCTGCTTTATCAAATTTTTATGAGTGTGAGATACCAGAGCTGCTCTGCTAAGAGGCAAGCCATTTCTTTATAATGAAATTAAGATTATGGTTTCTTTTTCTTTCAAATAAAACAACACATCATACAGCCAAAGTACACAGATTGTATTAGTGGTGGAGCTTATGCATTGCTCTGAAATGAAAACAATGTGCCTTTTCATCATGTGGTATAGTGGAAACAGATGTTTTCATTAGTGATTTTACCCTTAACAATGTTCAGTTCCGAATTGTACAAGAGAAAATGTCTGCAAATTCTTCATGTCATACATACAATTAGTAATTAGCTGGCTTGTCTGGGTGCTGGTAATCAAATGAAGAAGCAGACACATTTTCACTATTCTCATAGGGACACTATCATCAAAATAGTTTGCATGTGTGTGTCTTGGGTGTACTGGTAAAAAGTTTGCACCCAGGCCATATAATATTATTGATTGGTTGCTAGGCTTTTGATATTTTTCAGTGCCTACTTGGGGAATTGTGATGACATGGTGAATCAAAAGTCTTTCTTGCTTTTTTAAAGCCGCAATACTCTTATAGCTGACATTCAAACTATTTAATTAAGAGGCAATTCAAACTACAGTGGTCTGAGATCCTGTCTGAATTTTCTTGTTTACGTCAGTGCAGAACTGAAGCCCTTACCAGGGTTAATTAGAGTGACTGAGATAAAACTTGCCAAAGGAGATGCTTCGGGGAAGTTATAATTTTATCATTTTATGACTAATGATGGAGAAATTATTTGCCAGGCATGGATTTTTGGTGAATTCACTGTGACAAAAAAAGTTGCTTGCATAAATTTTTGACGCCCATTGACTTTAATGTGTTTGGATAAAAGAGTCTTGCATGTAAAAATTGTTGCGTGTCAAAATTATTTTCACGCCCATTGACTTCAATGCTTTTTGCTAATTTTTCACAGGACAGATTCGCTCATCACTATTTATGACAACTGTGTATTAAGTACATAATACTTATGATAACATTTTGTGTAGGAGCAATAATGGTTGAATCTGATTTTCATGGTTTGGCCTAGGGCCTCTGGTTCACTTGAAAGCAAATCTATTTAAATTCTGTGCTTTTAATGTTGTGGCAACTGTTTGGGGAATGTTTGTTCCTCTTTCAGCGAATAATGCCCCCATGCATAAAGGGAGGTCCATACAGAATGGGGTTGCTGTGATGGGAGCAGAAAAACATCACTAAACTTAAAGAACTTTGTCTTCAACCCAACTTAACACCTGTGAGGTGGATTGAAATGCCGACTTTAAGCCTTGTCTGATATCCAACATCAGTGACCAACCCTATTCAATGCCTTTAATTCAACCAGATTATAATAGAATGATGAAATATTAAAATAAGTCTGTTTGCTTCTAAGCATAGACCTTAACCTCTGTGGAACTACATTCACTGATTACTGAACACAAAATGTTCAGGTTCCATTATGTCTGGACCAAGCCCTTTGCATTGGCCCTCCAGTTTTATAAATAAGTATGACCCTTGAAAAACCCAGGAAGAATTCAAAGTCTGCATCCTTTGGATTTTCCAAGAGTTTCCAATCAGCTTGCCATAAACTGTCCAATCTACATGTAGTTGCATGTTCCATAGCTGGATTATTTTAAAATGTAGATTAGCATAGAGTAAATTTTATAGAGCCTTTGAGCAGACTGGGGCCATAAATATACTTTGGCGAGCCACAACTCCAGGTAGTTAGACAGGCCACAGCTAGAAGATTGGAGCCAGATTATTTGTGATGTGATGTAATTAGTTCATACTGTTCTACTGCCCTTCATGTTTTTTGCATTACATTAGTATCTATCTATCTATCTGTCTGTCTGTCTATTACACCTTTGTGATTAGAATGGGTGTTGGTTTGGTTGCAATTTCTGATTGGAGATTTTAAAGGTTGTGCTGGATGACTGATTAAGATACAGCCCAGATGCCATATTCATTGCTGCAAATCATTTCCCTCACATAAATATATTTAGGTTTTTATGAAACACTTGGTTGGCACACCCCTGACTAATTTTGCTATGGAATTCATTCATTGGAATCTGTCGTCATTGAGGAAATACTTTTTGCATGATCATGGAGGAACCCTATTTACAGGAGTTAGTTGGATGCACAATAAAGTTTTGCACAGATCTTATTTAAATTCAAAGTATTTTGGCTATTTTTGCCTGCAAAGGCTTCTCTGAAATGCTAGAGTCTAAAGGTGGCTGTAGACAGGGAGACCTGCTCATTTGGCGATATCGGCAAACGAGTGGATCTCTCCCTGATATGCCCACATTGAGGTGGGCATTATCGGATCGCGGGACCGCATACATGCAGAGATGTGCTCGCAATCCTACTGGGTACCGGCCAGTTATCGATCAGCGAAGCCTGTCGGATAGCCCCACACACCGGCAAATAAGCTGCCGACTTGGTTTGTCGGCAGCTTTTATCAGCCCGTGTATGGGGCCCTTAAGGATGTTCTGTAATAAAAGGCACTATTTTTCCCAGGAGTAGTAACCCATAGCAACCAATAGGCATGTAGCATTTTCTGGCCACATGTTTAACAGCAAACATACTGTGTTATTGGTTACTATGGGTTCTGCTCCTGTGCAAACTTAGTGCATTTTATTATGTATGGGAATAAATCTACAGAAAGCTAATTCCCTATAATTTCAGGCTGCAAGGGCTGCTGGAAAATCATGTTGATCTCTGCCAACAACAGACAACACCCCTAGTGAATGAGGCTTTCTTTGTCCTTTAAAGGAGAGATATGCAAATCCCATGCAATGTCATCTCCACTCCATGCTTACCAATTCATTTATAAACGCAGTACACCTTCATTTCATTGGATTTACAGTTTATTTTTTATTGAGTTTATCATTTTCAAACAAAGAAACAAAACAAGCTTAATAACCAAGTGATTTACAACTGTCTCAGTGACTAAATTTTCATGGTATTCAAGTGTTCCTTCAGTTCAGGGTTATCCTATCAATTATTGCACATAAAATACATGACCTGTAATATTACTGCATGAAGATTTCTGAATGTCACGCTTAACTAATAAATTGTTTACCCTATTCATTGTGTATTATGCAATGCCTTTGGGGAAATTGAGGTGGGGGAATTAGATTGTGTGCGGAGGAGAAGCCTGTGGGCCTACAGCATCCTGGATCAACAGTGATATCCAATGAGACCAGACCTTATTGAACTTCCTAGGACAATGCTGTCCAATTTCTGTGGTACCGAGGTACTGAACATTTTCTGGCCTACATGGCGGAGGGCCGATAATGGAAGTTAGTGTTGACCATTTCCCCTTTCAAACCACACCCACTGTAAACCACACCCACTTTACCACAAGAACTTTTAAGATCATATCCACATTAATGGTAGTAGCACACCAAAAAATCAAATGGTTGGTGCTCACTGCAGAGATATCCTTCATCACTCCTGTGAAAAATGGAAGTCGGCCATAAGCCTAATCCTCCCCTGTGGATAATACAGAACCCCTCCCAGCACATGATAAAACACTTTAGGGACCCCAAATAACTATTTCCGAATGCTAACAAACACCCAGAACAAACCCCTACCAGGCTTACATCCCACAGGTAGTATAGCAGGGCAAGTACAGAATGAAGCAAGCAGAGTATGACACGCACAAGCAGCATTGGGCAAGCAGAGTATGACACACACAAGCAGCACTGAACAAGCAGAGTATGACACACACAAACAGCTCTGAACAAGCAGAGTATGACACACACAAGCAGCACTGAACAAGCAGAGTATGGCACACACAAGTGACACTGGGCAAGCAGAGTATGACACACATGTAGCACTGGGAAAGCATAGTATGACACACAAGTGACACTGCGAAAGCAGAGTATGACACACACAAGTGACACTTGGAAAGCATAGTATGACACACACAAGTGACACTGGGCAAGCAGAGTATGACACACACAAGTGACACTGGGCAAGCAGAGTATGACACACACAAGTGACACTGGGCAAGCAGAGTATGACACACACAAGTGACACTGGGCAAGCAGAGTATGACACACACAAGTGACACTGGGCAAGCAGAGTATGACACACACAGGGAGCATAGGGAATGCAGAACAGAGCATGAGACAGAGAACACCAAGTGTGAACAATACAGGGGATTAGTCTGAATTTGAGGTAAACCAAAGCAGGGGCCAGTTCCTCTCTGTAGTGATACCTTTTAAAGCTTACACATGGTAAGCAAACACAGCAGGCAGACTCTCATGGAGGGCAACACAAAGGGAGGTTGAGGATCACATGCTGCCTGCGGCCCACCAGTTGGATAGCCCTGTCCTAGGACATCTTCTAGCCATATATGTTATTTGGCTGCTGCCGCCCCAATGTGGCTCACAAGCAAAAAAGGTTGGGGACCCCTGCTCTATCCATTGTTTTTTCTTTGGGGAGTGTCCAGATTTCCAATTAAGTGTAATTAACCTTTTGGCCTGTATAAACAAAACGCACAATAGGGCTCCTTCTGCCGCTATAGGGGCTGTTTCCTCCACTTAGTTCAACAGGAGTATCAATGGGTCTAGTGGTATGATGAGCGCAAGAGGCCACTAATTTCTTTTGTTACATTGGACCAAAACCTTCAGATGTTTGGGAATTCCCATGCCAAATGGAAATAGTTTGCTGGGGAAGATGCACATTTCGGACAAAAATATGGGATGGTCGGATTAATCAGATGTATTCTGTGAGGGGTAAGGTACATTCTGTGGGAGTATCTAAATTGAATCATTTTGTCCTTTGCACTTATCAGCACAGATATGTGGGACTTTAAGATACCCTTCCAGAGTTCTAGGGTAAGCTGGGGAATATCCTTTAACCATTTGGTGTACAGTTTCTGTAGGATGGGTTCCGTAGGCTTGCTTAGGAGATAGTAAAATTGTGGCATTGGCTTACAAAGTATCTGTTCAGATACCAATACTTCTAGCTGTTGGGATGTGGTATCAGTTTTCAGGGTACCCATTTGGGCTCTGAATGCATGATGTAATTGAAGGTACCCAAAGTACATTTTATTTGGCAGCTGGAATTTTTCTTTCAGGTTTTTGAATGGGAGTATATCTCATTGGACCATTATTTGTCCAATGTACTTAATTTTATATTTGGCCCATAGTTGGGCATCAGGAATTGACTGCATTTGAGGTAGTTGGGGGTTATGCCATAAATCTGGCTGAATTTTAGTCACAAGACTTAAAAAAAATGAGTTATGTCCCAACCAGTAGAAGTAGAATACAACAATTTAAAAAGTCAGATATCCACTACAGCACAAGAATTAGGGTGTGGATTAGAATAACACCAGGACATAATACAATACAAGTAGTTAATGCTGAGCAGAGCTGCCTTTAGGATAGTTTACTCAGGAGATGAACCCTGATGCTCGCAGTACGCCACATAGTCCTGTCATTACCACACAAAAGCGACAGAAACCTCAGATCTCTACCCACGCATGTGTAGTGGATACTTTCTGTGCATACACAGATGGATTTTAAAGAAAACATGCAGAAAGAAAATCAGGAGAATGTCTAATATTTGGGATGCCAAGGTAGGATGATGGGGGATTTATGGGTTGGTTGACGGCTCTGGTTGAGGTTGACCAGGCTAGGTTGTAAAACACTTCTTCACTCGATTTGTCTCCCCTGCTTCATTTAACATCCAAAATGAAATGGAAAATTTCACTACCTTACAAAGCCCTTTAGAACAATATTGTCTGCATTATATATTTATTTTATTTTTGTGAAATACTGTGATTGTGTCATCTTAGCCTGATACTTTCTTGCTTTGCTCAGATTCAAAAATACTCCAGCAAAAACCTGTCGAGGTCATGTAGAAGTCAATGGCAGATGTTCCTTGAACCATTTGAAGATATTTGTTTGCGTTTTTTCCTGTTGTTTTCACTCCAAAACAAAATATCTCTTGTTTACTACGGTGAAGCACAAGGAGCGTATGTGCAATTGCACCTAAGTTGTGTTTATGTACTTGCACCAAAGTTGTGTTTATGTACTTGCACCTAAAGGCTGCTCTAAACATGGCTCCACAGCACCTTGTATTCCCTGTCAAAGTGAAGTCATGTGCCAGGGGATGCCCTCATTCTACCCAGGTGCTGCTTTTTTGTATGCAGGGCTAGGTGCAAGGGTTTCACAGATGAGAAGCAGATGTAGCTGAAGATGGGCAAAAGCATTTCTTTTCTTTGTGTCTGGTCTTTGCACCTCTGCCTGTTGTATATGTATGTCTATGTCATGTGTTTTGCTTATATAATTACTGCAGGTTTTGATTTTTATTCCAAGGGGTCTCGGTTGTATAAGAGTATACTGCAATAGCAACTAAGTTATTGAGAGTGATGCTTTTTGTAAAAAAATTTGGACCAAGTTGATACATTGTTCTCGCAGTCCTATTCTCTCTCATTTCAGACTCTTGAATTACTTTGGGGCTATAGTTTAATTTGTACGGCGACCGACCTGTCGGAGCCCCTTGCTCCTTGTTGCAATCCAATTGTTCGGCGCTAGGGTCGAATGTTCAGATTACACCGTAAAAGCCTTGCCGTTGGTGGTCATATTGGGGAAAGATCCCCTCAAGAGGATCTTGTAGTATATGGCCAGCTTTAGGCACAGGAAGCAGGAAGTTTAAAAATTAAAGAATATGTTCTATCCACTACCACAATGTGATACTATTTTTTGAAATATTGAACAATGCAGTCAATTTTGCCATTCCCTAAAAGTGTCTCTCGCTCTTCTAGAATCTTTAAATATGTATAGAGGCAGCCCCATTTCTAAAAGAAGTACACAAATGTCCTTTCAGGTCCATTGAAATAAAGCTTTGTTCCGTAGAGAAAAGAGAAATCGTTTCTGGCTGGCATATAGTTGGCACGTCCAGCCCTTTCTGTTTCTGCACTGAAAGGAAAGCCTGCTGTTTGTGTAATCTGAATGCTGGACGTTTAATCTTTCCTTACTTTGCATCACTACAGAGCATTTCTAGACGATGGGGTTGACATGGAGTAGAGAGAGGTTATAAAGCTGAATGATAGTCCAGTGCCACTGGCTCATTTAAACTTCGAGGCAGCAAGCTCTCCTTATAATAAAACTAAGCACATAATGAGTGCATAAAGCCACTGAAAGAACATGTAACATTAGAACTTAGACTTGCCTCACAGGTAGTTTATAGAATGCTATTGATAATAGTAGGTTTTTCTTCATCAAAAATGTCTATTTATCTATTGCAACCCTTTTTTTTTTTTAAAATTAATCTTTGACTTCTGGCAACCAACAGCCCAATGCTTTTCATTTGGAGACCCATGGGCCATGTCTAATGTACTGTGAGAAGTTATCTGTACTAATTACCTATATTTAAGAGAAAGGAATGTATATGTGTACATGTATATGTGTAGATAAAATATATAACTTTATTATCCTTTGGAATGTACAATGTTTTAATGTATTCAAGGCAACATATCCAATTTCATGGATCTGAGTTAAGATGGCCATAGACGGTAATCTGATTGTATGAATCCCCGATTTGTGAGATTTTCGGATTGTGTGTAGAGTGTCCCTACATTTCTCTTGCCATGCTAATCGGTCATTCAGCCGATTGGACAGGTTAAAAGATTTCTGTCGGCTGCTGATCATATCTCTGCATGTATTGCCGATCTGATGATGTTCAGTGGGCTTTGTCGGACATAAACTTTGGTATGATTGCTGTCAGGGGCTGAACATCATCTAATCTGTTCTTTTACTGCTTTATTTCAACTGAAGGTTAGTGGCAGGTCGGGAGATGGGGGACGTCTGATCGTTCAATGATCCAAACGATTGGATCTTTGTGTCTATGGCCAGCTTTAGGCTGCTGGAAGATTGGCCCCACTTCCCAAATATTCAATGTCCAAACCCATTCAGAGGGAATATTAGGTAAGTGGGGCCAATTGCCTTACATTATTTGAATTCAGTGCTACAACAATTTTTGCCCTTACCGAGTATGAATAGGTTCATATGCATGCAATTTTCCACTTCCGATTTATATAATCGGGTAGTGGTTATAACTCTTCTCACGAGGTGGACCCCCTCCAACTTTGCAGTACTGCTTGGTTTTAAACTTTGTGATTTTAATTTTATTTACATTGGCATGGCTGGTAATAAAAATTGTGTTTTGTTTTATCACTAGATTTACATTGTTGTTTATAATCTAGGTACAATATTTGGGATTTGGAGGTTTAGTCCTATCATTTTTTGCTAATAAGATGGGCACTCCTTTTCCCAAAGTGGTCTACCTTTAAGATTTATTTATTTGATCACTTCTACAGGTTTCAACTTTAGTGTGTTTAATTTAGGAGAGTGAACAATTCTCACCTATTGCTCCATGTTGAAAATGTGTCAAAAACCAAAAATATAATGTAGCAGGACAGCACTGTTGCCAGTTATTACAGTGAAAATATTATACTCCTTGCTCGGGCAGTAGAGAGGAAAACCATTATAGATTACTTGTGAGAGTTTATTATATCAACATCACTTTCGTGTACAGTAATTTCAAATTCCCATTTGTGAATGGTGATACAGAATCTTTGCTACGGTATTCTACAAGGTGTCAAGTTTCAGAGGGAGGTTTTATATTCGTATTTCACGCTGTGTTACTTTTTTAAATATGTGATGTTAACTAGGAATCATATTACAGATGGATTCATAATCTGTGCCAGGAATCAGTTGTATGAGAAGGGAAGCAAGTGTATCCAGTAGGCATGTACTGTAAAGTTGACCGTACCTGGGAAAACTAATTTGGCAGACACCTGATAAGTATAGAAGTTAGTGAAGTGCAGCTACAGCTCCTCTTCACTTTCTCTTATCTTTCTCTTCTGCACCAGTCAGTATAGCACATCAGCAGATACATTTTCATATCTGCCCAACTGATGAACTGTCTGATCTCCATTGTACTTAGATATTTGTTGTCGTTGTCCAGCCAGCATACACATTTTCATTGGGGAAACCCCATATCCAGAAAGCTCCAAATTATAGAATGGCCGTCTCCCATAGACTCCATTTAATACAAATAATCCACATTTTTAAAAATGATTTCCTTTTTCTCTATAATAATAAAACAGTACCTTGTACTTGATCCAAACTAATAATAATCAAGTCTTATTGTAAGCAAAACCAGCCAACTGGGTTTATCTAATGTCTTTATGATTTTCTAGTAGACTTAGGGGGTTATTTTTTTTAAACCTCGAATTAACTCACAACTTGAATGGTTTCTAATTTAAGAAAAAACGTAACTGCTAAAATTAAAATCCGTGTAGTTGGGTGACAAACTTGAATACTCAAATTGATCAAATTGTCTGGCGAAAGTTAAATTCAAATTAATTGAGTTTTACGAGTATAACCCACTGAAAAAAACTCTATCATGTAGGCTTTTAACATCTTCAGATCGTTTGAAGGACATCTGCCATTGACTTCTACATGACCTCGACAGGTTTAGATGGTGTATTTTCTGATTCAAGCGGTTTCCAGGTTCAGGATATAATGATTCTCCAAAAATTCATGTTTTTTAACCAGAAAAAATTCAAGGTCAATTTTGGTTAAAAATTGATTTATGTGGAAAAAACAACTCGACCTTTGATAAATAACATTCTAAATGTATGAAGATCTGTTCTATGGAAAACTCCAGGTCCCGAGCATTCTGGATAACGGGTTCCATACTTGTACCTGTCTGGCAAGCTGCTACAGCATGCTAGGCCTCGCTTCATTTTTATCTGGTTGACCTTAGGTCAGGCACATGGGCAGATTCAGGGAGAATAGTCGCCGATTAGTCGTCAGGCGTCTCCCCAAATCTGCCCGTGTGCCCCCCACACTTAGGAAGCTTTAGGATAAACAAGGAATTTTGTAACCATATGTTTTGTTTGTACCAAGATGATAAACTGATAAGTCTGAAAAACGGTCTGAAAAAAGAAACTTATAGGAGAAGTAAACCCTTACTAATAAAAATCCCTACCCTACCTAAGGGTATGGAAAGAGTTGAGGGCATTTACCATTGGTATCACCTAGGCTGGTGGGGGGGATCAGAGAGGGAGGGTCTATGTCGGATGGGGGGGGGGTAGGGGTTTTTATTAGTAGGGTTTTAGTTCTCCTTTAAGTCTCTGGAGTTTCAGCTTTCAAATTTGAAGCAGACAAGTCTTAATAAGGCATACAGTGCTTGTTCTTGGGAACATTGGTAAATTAGAAATCATTCTTACCAGCCTTCTCTTTAAAAGCAGTGATTGTCAATGCTACTTTACATGAAGAAGTTCAGACTTTCCCCATCTATTCACACCTTCAAGTAAGAGGTGCTTAAATCAGTGGCTTAGTGAGTCAGTAGTGCATACTTTTCCATATTTCTCCATTCTCCATAATTTTCCATTCTGAACTGAATGTCATAATTAGGCAGGTAGGAAGTAAGCTATACGGGCAATCATACTTCTATATGCTCATCAGTGCACATCTACCAATTATGGAACTGTGCAATTAGACCATAATTAGACCATAATAAACACTGAAAAGTTCAAGTGTTTTTTTTTTTTTGGCTACTTTCCTTGTATAGATGAACTGAGGCAAAAAATGGATTTCCAATTGAGACACCAGTGTGTGACTGTTTTGCATAAATGAACTGGAAGTTTCCAAGTCACCTTACCAAAGGGGTGCTATGTCAGTATACAGAGTGATGTTGTCACTGGGCAGGTGTTGACTGCTTCACATGCAAGAACAAGTCACACAGAGAGTAGAAAAGTTTCTCTACTTTGAATCAAGGTGCTCACGTTCAAGTTGAACTTCATTATGTAAAATTGAATAATCAGAGTTTGGCTTTGCTCTCTACAAGGCATCAATGGAATTGTGGCTAAGTGACTAATAAGAGACATTCCAGATAAGGTTTGGTGTGTGTGTGTGTGTGTGTAAAAGTAGATTATTTATGAAGGCAGGAAAAACAAGCTGATTCATACTCATAGTTATTGTGGCACTCCTGCTAGTGTTTAAAATAAAATAAAATGGAATGCAAAAAACTGCAAACCCACACCTCCTTCATTTCTGTTTCTGTTTCTGGAGAACACCTGTCAGCTTGAACTACACTGTAACTTCACAGAAACCTGCTCAGTGGCATAACAGCATTTGTAATAGGGCTTGTCTCTAAAACAAAATCATCTTTGAAATGATTAAGTGCAAGGAATATCTTTTTAACTACAGACAGTCCCCAGGTTACATACGCAATAGGGTCTGTAGGTTTGTTCTTAAATGGCATGTTCTTTCTTTAATGAAAAAGAAACCTATCTCAATATACTTATATATGTGTACCATTTTTATAAGAAACCTGACTGTATGCAGTAAAAAACTCCCTTTAGTTACTACTGTGGATAAGAATTGTCAGACTGTCCCTAACTGTTCTGCACGGAAACAATCATACTTATGAACAGCAGGGGGAGCCCCACCTTACTTCCCAGCTGTGCAGAACTCACGCAGCTTTGTTAGTTTCCCTGCAGAGCAGTCGGCCACTGTGTAGAGATTTGTATTGGATTTTATTCTTGCATTTACATCCCCTTTGCTGTTTCCAACTCCAGCTGCAGGGACAAAGATCATGGAGCCAGATTTAAACAGATAAACTTGGATTTGGAGGATTATTTTGTTGCAGCCACTGTTCTGCAGAGTTGGAGAAAGTTTATATTATACAATATAAAAACTATAAAATCCACATTAGTAACACGACAACTCAGGAACCAGTGCAGTCTGCCTATTCTGATTATTAATCAGTCTTGCTGTATCTGCTTCTGGCAGATATTATTTGACCTTTGCTGTTTTGATAAATAATGATGACCCTTAAGTTAGCCCAGACCACACTGAGCATGTGCACAGTCTTGGTCTTGCAAAGATGTTTAACAAAGTTACAAGCAGGTTGACCCCCTGTGGCCAACTTTGAAAACATAAATCATTTGTTTCATGTTCATGTTTAGTATCCAAAACACAGCATTTCTAGCCTTATTCTGTTTAACTTTATTTCCCCTTTAAGTTGAATTTGTATGCAAGTTGAAACATATACATTTACTTGTTAAATGCAGCTTGTCTGTCTTAACATAGTATTCATTTTTACCTTTCTGTGCTTTGCAGTAGACAATACACACCAGAGGGGATGTGCTTTATAAAAGCTAAATGCTAATAAAGCAAGCCATAGTATGTTACTGTAACAGCCCCTGTCTGTAAGTGTGAGTTTTATGTAAGTGGGGTATAGGTAACTCAAGGCCTGCCTGTATGTCTGTTGTAAAAAAAGGCACCTGTCTATAAGATAATCCTGATAAATAATTGGCCTAATTTACAAGCAAGAAAACCGGGAGCACAGTTTTTGGTTCTTTTCCCCTTTTTACTCTACAATGTTAGTTTCAGTTTACATCTGCACCACTTGTTCTGTTAATTAAAATGTAGGTTAATCTTCGCATATTACTACAATTCAAAAGCCTCACTGTACTGCTGTGTTAGTAATTCCTGATGAACAAGCTATATCAACTAGTGAAAAAGCAAACTTCACCTGGGGCGGTATACCCCTTTAACCTTTTTTTGCATACATTACTTTACATCACACCATTCCTGGTAGTCCAGTAAATTCTTAGTAAACAAGTTAAATTATGTCTTCTGACAGAGTCACCAAACTTGTTTTTAAAGAGCAACCAGAACAAGCCATTTTTATCTGCCATTCTGTTGACAAATGTGAAATACATTGATAAACTGATATTGTCGGTAGTCACAGGAAGCAAGGAATCACAGAATCCTACACATAGCTGTATAGATCAGGTACCAACCTGCCAGTGCTTAAAGCACACTACATGTTGCCCTGCTTATAATTTAGCAAATATATTGAAGGCAAAAGAGGTGGTGGTGGCATCTTTTCACAAACGGAATGCTGGGATCTTGGGTTTTCTGAATAACACATCTTTCTGGGTTTTCATACCTTAAGTCTACTAGAAAATCATGAAAACATTAAATAAACCCAATAGGTTGGTTTTGTTTCCAATAAAGATTAATTCTTTATTATTACAAAGAAAAAAGGAATCTGTTTTAAAACTTTAGATATTTTTGGATAAAATTTAAGTCTACGGGCGAAGGACTTCCCGTAGCTTTCTGGATAACTGTTTCCAGATAACAGTTGCCATACCTGTAATATTCAGGTATAGAATCCATTCTGCAGATACCAGTTATCCAGTAAGCTCTGAATTACATGATGGTCATCTCTCATAAAATCCATTTTAATTAAATAATTGAAATTTTTTATAAATTATTTCCTTTTTATCTCTGTTAATGAATCAGTACCCTGTAATTGGTCCCAAGGAATATATAATTAATCCTTAAAGGAGAAGGAAAGCTATGGAGGCATTTTATTGCCAATAAATCAGCTGCAATAATCTAAACTAGAATGCTATATTTATTCTGTAGAAAGTTTTACCCCACCTGAGTAAAAAGCTCTAGAAGCTCTCTGATTGTTTAGGATAGCAGCTGCAAAATTAGCTTGGTGTTACATCACTTCCTACCTGAGTCCCTGCTCACTTATATCTCTGGGCTGAGATTACA
>CM044439.1:121580426-121608341 GCA_024363595.1 Xenopus borealis
TTGGACAGACGTACAGTCACTCATAGCACATCTTTTTGTTTTTAGTGGTGTATGAGCACCGGTCACGACTAGAAAAATCGTTACAGAAGGAAAGACTGGAACACAAGAAAGCCAAAGAGGGTAAGAAATTTTTTTAAGCAGAAACAGGTCAGCAGGTTTATCAGAGGAATGCAGTCTAGCACTTCATCTCTTTTACAGGCTTATAAATATTTGATGAACCAAAATATTGTAGTTGAAATGTTAAGCAGATGTCCTACAGAAATAGTTTATGAGCAGATACACAGATACAATTTCAATTTCTTTCCTATCCAAATTCAGTACAAATGCCCAGGGCTTATCTTAGCTCACATCTCAGAGGCTATTCTCCCACCATATTTTCTAATAGCCTCACTTACCTGAGCAAGCTGCATTAGCTAGGACCAGGTAGGACATGTATGCCACACTTTTAGGAGAGCTGTTGCTGAAATGTAGCCATGCAGTGTTTTGTGTAGGGATGCACCAAATCCAGGATTTAGTTTGGGATTCGGCCAGAATTCTACCTTTTTCAGCAGGATTCGGATTCAAATCCTTGTGCATGATCTAACCGAATCTTAATTTACATGTGTAAATTAGTTGAGGAAATGGTAAATCACATGATTTTTTTGGCACAAAACGAGGAAGTAAAAAACATATCCCCACTTTTCCCTTTCCCTACGCCTAATTTGATGCAAATTATTTTTCAGTTTGGAATTCGCCCGAATCTTTCACTGGGATTCGGCTGAATCCCAAAAAGTGGATTCATTTTGTGGATTAGCTCTCTGGTGGGAGAAGCTTTTGTTGGGCCATGTATCCGCAATTATGCAGTAGTAAATATCTAGCATTATTTTTTTTTTGGTCGGTACTGGGATTACATCAGTAAAAAAAAAGAACACTGACGTCTTAGTTTATTTGGTCTATATTTAATTTGTTCTGACATCTGAATCAGGTTGTAGTTACAATCCAGCAACAATTTCCATAGTTACATTTGCGTTTCTGGTACTGGTGTGGGTGTCATACCAGTTATCCACAGCCCTTTGGTGAGTAACACAAAGCATAAGGACTACCTGGGAAATGAAAATATGGTGGCAATACACCCTTCCACCAAGTACATGTATTTGGAGGAATTTTAAGATTGCATGTATTTGCATCAGTTAAAAGTAACTGTGTATTTATTAAAATTACAAATTCACAATCATTATATAAATGAATTTATTATTCCATTTTCAATGATATATAAAGGTATTTAGTGATATAATAATAGATTGTGACTAATTTGTCCTGCAAAACACCCCTTTACAGCACAGCATGATATTGAAATTTTGCAGACGGCCCTGTTACTGTTCCTTTTATGACATAAAATAAATATTGTTTCTCTTCATTTGTAAGTCAGAGGATGTGTCCTGTGGTTAGGCTGTAGTGATAAATTCCATGTCATCATGTGTTTCCTCTGCAAGCCATTCACACAGCAGTACTCAATATTGTACAATTAATAGCCGTGCAACATGATTACTGTAGTATAATATAAGACAATAGAGTGGGGGTTTGTGTTTCAATTCTTTTGATGTTTTCCAATCTTCCTTTCAGATTTCCTTGTTTATAAATTAGAAGCACAAGAAACCTTAAATAAAGGAAGGGTGAGTGTCATGCATTATAATCATTACCATTAACATTTGTTAAAAGCAGCTGAAGCTCATGAATAGCTGCAGCACAAGGGTTGAAAAAAATATTGCACAGTAAATCCAGTCTGACAAAATATTTTTGTCTGGTGACCAAAAGAAGTAATTATTGTACACTAAATTTAACCATAACAATTATTATTTATTATTATAAATTATTATTATGTCATGGGATGAAAATACTACAATGAAGCATTTACAGGGCTGTACCAACTGTTCTTACAAACACAATTATTTCGGTGGATGTCTAGGGACATTTGCAGTCTGTTGTGTAATTTACAGTTTTATGTACAGAATGGCTACAGATTTGTTTTAGCAGTGAACTTAGAATTTGCCTGTAGCAATATTTTTGGGCAGATTTTCTGTTAAATTGCTGGGCACAACGGGACTGTTTCTTATTTTAGCACCCATGCTACAAATGTATTACTGTTCTCCAGGGAAATTCATGTTCTGTTTCATTTCTTGGGTCTTAGAAGCCAAATAATGTATTTTTCTGTTTTTGCCATACAGCAAGATTCCAATAACAGATTTAGTGCTCTGAGCGTACAGCATGAAATGTTAAAGGTAAGTAAAGAAGGGTTGGTTGAGTAACCTCTTCAGTTGAACTGAGTGGTAGGTAATCGAAAGCAGTATGTTGATATCCTCACTTTGTATGCAGTTTGCTCGGTTCAATCAACAGGAAAAGTGGCTCTGTCGGGTCACCCAATTTCAATAATCAACAATAAAAAATGATCCTGGAGAACCATGAAAGTCAGTGTGCTGTGTTTATTAGCTTTTCATGCACGACAGGTGCTGAGGAAGAGTCTGTTGACTCGAAACATGTCGTGCATGAAAAGCTAATAAACACAGCACACTGACTTTCATGGTTCTCCAGGATCATTTTTTATTGTGGTCGGTAATTCCCAGCATTTAAACAGTAGTACAGTTACAGACATCCAATCACAATGATGAACTTAATTTACTAGATACTATATAGCATGTCCTGGATAAATGGAAATCTTCATAAATGTAAAGAAATGTCATTTCAGTCCAAGAATCTGATTTTTTTTTTACTTTGTAACACAAAAACACAATAATCGTGTAGCATTTACTGGTCATACATCTGACTGGTTGCTATGGTTAATAGATGACCGTTTTTCGCATATTTAGGAGTTTATTTATCAAATGTCAAATTTTAGAGCTATATGAGTTTTTTAACCCTCAAATGAATTCACAACTCAAATGTTTTCTTATTTAAGAAAAAACTCAGATGTAAAAAAACTCTATTCAGTGAGTTTGAGTTGCAAAAACTGAAAACTCAAAATTGATTGTGTTTTCAATGAAAAAACACTCGAATTGATTGAGCTTTTGTGTGAAACCCACTGAAAAACACTTGAACATCAGCTATTAACTTTCCAAATGTTTCAAGGGACCTCTGCATTTGACTCCTACATGACCTTGACAGGTTTTAGATCAGATTCAAGCTATCTCCAGAGTCTGGATATAATAAATCAAGTTTTGTTTTTTTAACCTGAAATCTTTTGGCTCAAAAATAACAAAACTTTTTCATGGAAAACACAACTAGAACCATAATAAATCTGCCCGTTAGTCTAAAGTAAAAATTTTTCACCTTCTCATCATTCGTCTTTTTGAAGCAGCTCTTGGAGCTTTGACTCTGTAAATTGATCTAAATTGATACATTTAGTTGATACATTTCTTATCTGTGTCCCTGTTTAGCATAATCCCTGAGTTTCATTAAGGCAGCTGTTAGAATTGGTACAATTGCTACTATTCTATAAAATGCTGCAGAGAAATGTAGCAACTGATTGTAATCGACTAAAACAAAAGAGAAGGACATTCGATTTTCACTTCAATTTTGGGGAAAATGGCAAAAACATTTAATTAAATCTTTATATCTGGAGAACAGAACTGAACTGAAAAAAAAATGTTTATAGTGAACAACCCCTTTCAAGGTGAAGGAAAGCCATTTTACCTTGGGGGTGCAAAAAGTTAGGCACCCCGAAATGGTTATGTTTTTGACACCCGGGGCCGGTGCAGTAGAATGACACTTGTGACACTTGATAAAGGGCCTAGCCTGAAACATGTTGTGGTGCAATTATCCCCAATAAAAGCACTTGCAGTCTACGTTACTGCTTTGGATTTGTCCTGCTTCCTACTATTATACATGACCTCTGTGAGCTCAGTCCAAATGATTTTTTTTGTAATAATTACATGATTTTGCTTAGAGTCAACATGAAGACTTACGGAAACAGCACAGTGAGCTGCAAGCAGAACATCAGAAACTGGGGGAAGACCTCACAAAGACATACAGCAATCACAAGGAGAAGTACTTCCTTCTGCAGCAAGAAAAGGAGCAGGAGCACTCCAAGCTAAAAGGTACCCACTTATGCAAAAAAGTCCATTATTAAAAAAAATTTTTTTTAATTACCCTGACTTTGAGCACCTTTTTATTCTGTAATGTGTCAACCCCTGTTTAGTGTTGATTGACCCATTCTCTTCCTTTGAAGCTAAAGTAGCAGTTGCAAAAATGTATATATGATTAAATGTCACAACCTGCACAAGCCGTATTCAATGAATTCAAGTTGCTCCTTTAAGTCTGCTTACCCCGTCCCTCCCAAAGCACCCACCCTTTCCAGGTTGAAGAGTGGGGTCCTAAATCAGGGGCTGTGCTCTCTGATATAAGAGCTGAGCCTCATATTAGTTTTGACCTCAAAGGCTTGGTAAGAATAACTTTAAGCTAGGCCCTCATAATGTACTCTGCATAAGGATAAACATTGAAAAACAAGCAACACCTAAATATTTGGATTAGTGATGGCTTTTCTTTTCAAACAGGACTCGCTTCATAAAGTCCATGCCATAGCATAAGGCTGCTGAAAATGTGATCTTTCAGTGGATGTTAATGCGAGCATCCTTAGACAACTGCAAATATAACCTCTCTTTCATCTTGTACAAAGTTCCAATTAATTATTTCTGGGTAATGCAGATGCTTTCACTGTGCCTTAGGGCCAAGTTCTCCTTCTCTTAAAATGCAAAGTGTTGCCATGTGTTGTTTGCTTACTTGCTTGGACAGAATAAACGTTACATATGTATGAACTTCCTCTATCTGCCCTCTCTCTGTGTTCAATATGACAGAAAGTATCTACAATCTACGAGAGGAGAATAAACAGCTTAGGAAGGCCCATCAGGATGTTCATATCCAGCTTCAAGATGTCAAGGTAAAATTTCTAACATAATATACCACCAAGAAGCAGTTCCTTCACCCAAGATAATTGTTTGTATGCCACAGCCCAGTTGATTTGCTGCTTCAATTTAGTTTTCACTTATTTTAACATAGCAGTGTTGTCTAGCATACAGTTTGGCCAGATATCCTATTTAAAATGTCCAACTTTATTTTTGAGTTTTGTTTTATTCAAAAAAAAATGTCAACTGTTTCTCTGTTTTACAAACTAATGAATTTAAGGGGACTTTTTCAGGTAAGCAACATTTCATTGTAAGGTTATGCTTTCATACCCATATGTTACACCTAAATTCATTTCTGCATAAGGTGCAGTGTTCTGAAGGGTTTTCAATAAATGGATGATGCATGAAACTGCCTCTGTAATTGTTACCCTCAAATGTTTGACACTTGAGACTGTGTTTTCTCCCTCATTGTAAGCAGAGTTTCCAACTATGTGCATCAGTATTAGTATTGCCACCCAAATTTCTCACCATTATTGAGTGTTATTGAGTGACCATTGGGCATGCATTTGTTAATCTTTACTATATAACATGAAGCGTATATATAGTATGTATGAAAGTATACCGTGAAGATGTACAACTAACATTATCTTTATATTGTCTGATTAAGACATTGGCAACGTAATTTACATTTATGAACTGTTTCCAGACTCACTTTCAACCATTTTTATTAGCATTCTTTTAAACATTTAACATAAATGCAGCTTTTTAGCTTCATCTCCCCAGCAACTGTCCATGCCAGCTGGCATTGCTTTGATGCTTCCTTTTCTGCCAGTCACAGAAGTGGGCACAACGCTGTCCAAACAGATAATGCAGAAGCTGAATTTTCAGGCTTGATTTTATTCCTTCTCTACTGTCTGTTGCACCATTGTGCCATAAGAAAGTATTTGTGACATCTGTGCCTCTGTCTTGTAATGAGCAACGAGAGGGAGATATAATTGAAATATAATTTCCATAGTAAAACTTGATTGAAAATAGTGCCATGTGCTACTTTATTGGGAAGGGGAACAAATAAATTTCTATATAAAGGAAAACTGAGCTGGCTGTAAAAGACTGTATGAGTGCCGGTATCCCTAATCAGAACCACTGCAGTTAAAATTTGAGGAATTTTGAATTGTATGCCAGCAGCACTTTTAAAAAGAATTGACAGGCAACAAAAGACTGAAAAAGTTGTGTGCTGCTGAAAAAGAGCAGATCTCTCTGAAGTAAAGCTGAGGATGGGTGCACCACTCTGTGAAACACTGTGGGAGCAAATATTGCAACGATTTAAGCATTCCTCAACATCAAATTTCATCATCTATTGTAAATAATATTAATGGTTTTATAGAATCTTGAGAAATCTCTGTATGCAAGGGACAAGGTTGAAAGCCAACAGTGGTGGTGTTCTTCAGGACCTTGGATGGCACTGCAGTAAAAACAGACACAATTCTGTAGTGGAAATGAAAACCACCATGAAAACATGTTGTTGCTGCATCCATAAAAGCAAGTTAAAACTTTACCATGCAAGGAAGAAACCATGTAAACCTGATCAAGTAGCACCACTGCCTGCTCTGGGCCCAAGTTCATTTAAGAGGCAAAGTTGAAAACTGTTTTATTTTATTTTAAACCATAGATGCTGCATCCTCTGGGCTAAAGAGTTGATAGGTCCTCTATGTTATCACTGCACAGTTCAAAAGCCAGCATCCATAGTTGTATAGGGGTTGCAATGGTGCACATGGCTTTGGGTAGCTTGCACATCTGGAAGGAAACATTAATGCTGAATGATATGCAAATTATACAATGTTTGGAGCAACAGATGCTGCATCTAGATGGAGAACTTGCTTATTTCAGTAAGACAATACCATTCTGGATACAGCATGGCTCCATAGTAAAAGACTCCAGGTACTGTTTGCAGTCCAGACCACCCACTAAAAACAACTGACACATTATGAAAATAAAAATAAGACAAAGGATACCCTGAACAACAAAAACATAATAACATGAATGGGACAATATTTCACTTTGAAAACTACAGTATTTGTATGTTTTGGAACTGAGGAGATCAAAGTATTGTTAAAAGAAGAGAGGAAGAGAGTGTTGCTGGCTTCAAATCGAAAATGAGCATATATTATCCAAAATACAATATGTCTCAGTTTCAACATTTGCTACTCATTATACTATATTATATGCAATTTTCTTTTATTTACATTTTAAACAGTGTTACAATTTATTTGAAAATAGGGTTCTATTTTAACTTTGTATTTCTGTTAGACATCAGCATACATCTTTAAGTGTCGATTTGTTAGCTATCATCCAGTTCCTAGCAGACGTATAAAGAGATGACGGAGTACTTCTGTACCCAGCAGCTGAAGTGTCGGCATCCTGACTGGTTGGATGCATTTTGCATAATTACATTGCCATTCTGGAAACAGACACATTTTATTTTGCACTTGAGCACATTCATTGTAATTAAAATGTGACTGTCAAAATATACACTTATGTGAACAAAATTATATTGTCCAGGCACAGTGAGTGACACATCTTCGAATAGGCTTTTTCCTGTAATACTTGGCTGAAAAAGAATATTTTGAAAGTTGCCTGGACACTGAGGTCACACCCCTTTGAGAATATTCCTGAAACTTCTGATCACCTTTGAGTTAACTTTTAGTATGATGTAGAGAGTAATATTCTGAGACAGTTTGCAATTGTTTTTCATTTTTGTGGTTTTTGAGTTATTTAGCTTTTTATTCTGCAGCTCTCCAGTTTGCTATGTCACCAGTCTGTTTGCTAGGCTCCAAATTACCCTTGCAACCATGTATTGCTTTGAATACGAGACGGGATAGGTGAGGACCTGAATAGAAAGATGAGTAATGAGAAGAATGAGTAGAAATGACAAACATTTGTTTTTAGATGAGGTCAGTGAGCCCATTTGAACGCTGGAAAGAGTCAGAAGAAAAAAACTATTGAAAATACTAAATGAAGACCAACTGAAAAGTTTCTTAGAAATGGCCATTCTGTAACACTAAAATTGAAATTAAAGGTGAAATTTATTCATAAATTACCCATGTTGACTAATTTTGGAATGGTGTTACCGTAAATCAAGGAATCATGGTTTTTTTTTGTCAATACAGCAACAGCATAAGAACTTGCTCTCTGAACACGAACAAGTTGCAATGAATTTGGAAAACCACAAGAGTGCGCTAGCTGCCGCACAGGTCAGAAGACAAATTACTGCATCCAAGCTGCAGTCATTTCTCACAGTTAAAATATTGATCTGCTCTGTGTGCATGTGGGGAAAATCGTGATGCTCTAACCCTCTGTAACCCTTGATCTGATCTCATGTGTATAAGCTTCAATTAAGAATCTAATTTATATGTTAATGGCTGTTCCTTTCCTCACTGACAGCAACAGTATAAACCAAGGATGTCCAGCATGCAGCAAGCTACTGTTTAACTACAACTCCCGGAACCCCCTTCTGCCTATATTGTACATCTCTGGTTAAAATGCATGCTCTAAGAATAATATGGACCTATGTGATGTGCATGTTTATTTTCTCTACTAATATCTTGTATTTGGTTTCCATTTTTTTTAATGTTCACAACACAACTGTTAAAATAACACTATTTAATAGATGCAAGTTTGCAGTGTGGCTAAACGATTACCCAAATACTCCCCCATTATAACTATGTGAGCATATATAACTGTGTTAGGGTAAGTAGTCTTCATAGGTCAACGGCCTCACATGACATTTGCTCCTCACTGGATCAGAGGCAACCAATAAATGTGAAGAGCATATTAACTAGTTCAGATCTGGATTATAGAGGACCATGATGATCAAACCGAATACATAAATAGCATGAAGATAAAAAGATAACCCAATATGAAAATACAACACTGACAAAAGTATATGAAAAGAATGTGCCAAACAGCCTGAAAAACCAAACTCAGATTGATGCATGAGTGTGAAAGCTAAAGCAGAATTTTGCATTTGCCTTTCTGGAACATAGTCCTTAAACTGTTTGATCACCGAAAGGTTCCTTGTGACTGAACAGAGATAATTATTGTCAGTGGGAAGCACTGAGCCTAGAACTATCAATACTCTCTGTGTTGAGCCATAACCTGAGTACTTCCCATTGATAATAATCAACAGTGATTTGCCTCATTCCACCTTTCAGTTACCCTAAGGTTGTCAAACTAAGTTTTTTGATGCTTCAACGTTACAAAAGCTCCTCCAACTAAATATTATCCATGGTCTGTGTAACAGACACCAGAGGGGCATTATGGGAGAAAACAGGTATCTGTGTTGTCTTACCATGCTCACCTATGGAATTTCCATATGCTTAAATAAACCTTTTATCAGAATAATTTATTTATGGTAACAGTGATGGTTACTATTGACTCCAGACATATAATAGACAATAGAGATCACTACATACACATACTGTATATAATATACTTCCAGTGCCATATGGTGACAAGTGGCAGCCCTCCCTTCTGCACAAAACCAACAAATGAAGCAGACTAATACAATAATCCACTACATCAAGAATTACAGATATAAAGCAATTTTATATTTCTTGATTTTAGTTCCTTTAATGTGTCCAAAGAGGCAACAGCTCAGCTATAACTGCAAATCCTGTATGTGTGTTAGAAAATGAACAAGTTCCTTTAGCACTAATTTAGTTGCATTCAATTACAAGGTTTCTTCAGTCATTTGTGGGAATAAAACAGGCTTTTGGTTTTATTTTTGCTCTCACTGCTGAGGCCTGACCAGAATGCTAAAGAAAACATCAGACTCTGTCACCTTTTGACTTTATGTCAATTTGCAATCTTCCAAGATTTGAAGAAGATTTAACTTCCCTGCACCCGTCTCTAGGATTACATGACTTTAATTTATTTCCCATAAATCCTAAGTTAAGAAATCCCTTTGACAGTTGTTCCTTTGGTACTTTGTCTGAAAGCTAAAAAAAATAATCTGTCTGCAGTACTTATTGTTCCCTAAACATTTCTTTTTCCTGAGGCTTTTAATTCCAGTAATATCCATTTTTCTAGCTGTGCACTGTCTGTTGCTTTGCTTGTCGGGCTATGCAATCAGTTGCTTAAAACCTATGATATTGAATTCTGTTCCAAATGAAATTTACTATTATGTATAAAGGGCACACTTTCTGTTTCTCTATGTTTCCCAGAGCCAGGTAGAAGAGTTTATGCAGTTAAAAAAAACTCTCAATAAAATGTCAAGCCTACGCCAGCCAGAAAAGGCCACTGAACTAACAGAACAAAACAATTCACCAACTATTGTACCCACTCAGGAACACGCCACAGAACAAGAACCTACGGTAAGCTCAGAGCAGAGTCTGGTCTGGTGAAGAGTGTTTTGCAGCTAAATTATTTTAGAGAGATAGGTAGAGAGAGAGAGAGAGAGACAAAAAAGAGAGAGCCAGTGAGAGAGTGAGCCAGAGAGAGAGAGAGAGAGAGTGTGAGAAAGAGACATGCAGAGAGCGAGAGATACAGAGAGATAGAGAGACACACACAGAGCTAGACATATAGAGATGTAGATCTCTATATCTCCTGTTTCAGTCACTATTTATACGTAAATTGTATGTTTCATTTAATGATGGTGTTGGCTCTTGTTTCTGCAGACAAATGTTCAGACTCGGCAAGTAGTGGGTCATGATATCATCATCAGGTCAAGCACTGCTGCCAATGATAAGGTGGTACAGCTCAACAAAGTGAAAACAAATCTTGACAAGCCAAATGACGACACTAGGCCATTGCAAGAGGCAGAGACGCCCACTGAGCATCCTGTTGAAGTAGAAGAGGAACACAAAAAGGAACTGGAGGAAGAAGAAATGGAACAGGTTGGAAAGCCAGAACGCTTGGTTGAAGACCAAGATCAAGTACAAGAGGAACAAGAGTTACACAATCCAGAAGAAGAGGACCAGGCATTAGAAGGAAATGACGAGGAGCAAAAAGAAGAGGACACCAACAATATACAAGGAAATAAACATATTGAGGTGAGACGATTACTTTTGTGAGTTTATAAAAAGCCTCAGACCTTGAGCTGTCACATGTGAAAAAGCATGTCAGGCACATCTTCAATCTTCCGGTCCAATGACAGCGAAATCATATACTTCATATATAGCACTGCAGCATACAGCAAGTTTACAGCAATGTCAGCCTACAGAATTGTAGGCATATAGATTGGTTTATACAACAAAAACCTGCCTCCAAGCCAGGAATTGAAATCTAAACACCTGCTTCGAGGCCACTGGGAGCAACATCCAATGGCATGGAGAGCATCATGCTGCTCACGAGCCACTGGTTAGGGACCACTGATCTGGAGCATGCAGTGCAATTCCAGAGTAGTGTAGTAAAGGGAGTATTAAAGTGTTCAGTAAGTGTGTGTTATATGTGTCCTAGTGTATGTGTTTAGTAAACTGTTCTGTTTTGTATTGATGCTATGCATACTTGATGCATATGTAAAGGGACAGTTCAGTGTAAAAATAAAAACTAGGTAAATGGATAGGCTGTGCAAAATAAAAAATGTTTTTAATATAGTTAGTTAGCCAATAATGTAATCTAGTGACAGGATGTCTAACGTAACAGAACAGAACCCAACATCCCAACATCAGTCAGCGACTTAAAGGGGGGCCACATGGGACATAACTGTTCAGTGAGTTTGCAATTGATCCTTACCATTGAGCTCAGATCCAAAAGCAACAGTTATGTCCCATGTCGTTTCCCCCAGTGAGTCTCGGATTGGTTACTGCCTAATCAGTGGAACCAAGAAACATGCAAAGCAGGTCCTTTATATGAAAGCATGTTTGCAGACCAAGTAAAGGTTGTTTCTGTTTTCACTAAAGGAAACAAAATGATTTCTCCCAGAATAAAAGCATTTTGTTGGTTTTTGAGTGGTTTTACCACTGCTATTTCTAGCAAGCAGCAAACACGCGAGTAGTATGAAGGGTGAGTTTTAATACAGATGCAATTGCTGAACTGAATCTGAAACAACAAAATATGCATAACTGCTTTTTCTATATTTGGTTTTGGCATGGCTGAATGCAAAGGATTACACAAACCTAAATCTTGTAAGACATGCTGGGTTTTCTCCAAAAACCGGATTGTTCCATCTCTACAATTTAGACAATTGATTGGAGATGTTCTGTCAACGGTTACTGTTGCTGTGCCAGTGCATATGTTGGTTATATGTAACCTTGCCAGTCTTGTTCCTGTTTGTTGTGATAGAGGGATTCAACACCCAAACCTCAGATCAAGTACAGATCTGCCTATGAGGAGCAGCTGGAACAACAACAACGAGCAGTACGGCAAATGGAGGAAGCTAGACGCCTCAAAGAGCAACAGGATCTACTGCACCAGCAGAGGCTCAAAGAGCATTTTCAGCGCCAGCAACAGCTGCATGAGAAGGACCTTGAACTGCAGAGGCAAAATAAATATAAAGAGGAGCAGCTTGCTGAGAAGCTAAGGTTCTCCTATACAATTTAATTTATGAGGGAGCTAAAGGGTGGGCTTTAAAGGACTGGTACAACTTCAATTTATAATTTTCTTATAGGCTTGCCTAATGCAAATATTAATAGCTTGGTTATATTTTTATTTTCCATTTGCTCTGCTTCTCCATAAATTAAGTGAATATACTGCTTGCTCTTGTTGCAGTTTAGCCTAGCCTAAAAAAAACCATTGCCTGATGGCATGCTGGCCACAAACACTTCCCATTGGGTTCCAGTTTTCACCATTACAGAAAACCAGGGCCTATCTGCCAAGGGGGATACTATGGAAACAGAATTTGGCTTCAGCTATGAACCCATAGAAATTGAGAATCTTTGAAAAGTCTTGGCTCTATCGAATCTCAGTAAATATCCTGCCATTCTTGTCTGGCATTTTGCAGTTCTCTGGCTTTATCTGTTGCAGCCATAGGCATATTTTGCCATTTCCATAAAAAGGTTTTTTCCTAATTCTTCCTTTCATTGGTGCCAGAGACATTTTGTACATTTTTTATTCCCATGTTTTCTTCTCAGTAATCCTACACCATATTGTGTATGCTTTTTTTGTGGCAGTCGCTCTTAAAATTCAAACACTTTGCATGATAAAACCATTGGAACCAAGCAGTTATACAGTAAGTACATATTTTAACATCATGTTTTTGTTTGCTGTCATAGGAAGCAGGCAGAGTATGAGAATGCTGATCATGATATTGTACAGGGAGAAGAAGAACAACCTATACAGCAGGAGGAAGCAGGTA
Source organism: Xenopus borealis (assembly GCA_024363595.1). Classification (NCBI taxonomy): domain Eukaryota; kingdom Metazoa; phylum Chordata; class Amphibia; order Anura; family Pipidae; genus Xenopus; species Xenopus borealis. The sequence goes on from CM044439.1 coordinate 121,593,594, forward strand.
TTTTCTTGAATTATTGCCTTCTTGTGGCTTATAAACACCCCTGAATAATCACACCTTTTGTGTGTGCACATGTGTCTAAGGGCAAGATTTGGTTGGTTATAGCTCAATGTCTCTTTCTCTCATACACTCTTATCTCTGCATTAGAAAATAACCTTGCAGGGAAGAATAGAAGACAAAAAAAGTATGTTCAGAATAAACACTATTCATTGAACTCATGTTAAGCAAGGGGTTGTGCTGCCCCTTTAAATAAATAAAAAAACATTGCAATTGCTTGAATTTGTCCTTTATGCCCTTGACTTTCATAACTTGGGAACCCACTTTATTCCGTTTATAGGAGTTTAACAGGAGAACTGATCAGGGCATGGCCTGCTGAAAAGTTGATTGGTAATGGCTTTCTGTGGGCATTGTATAAGCAGGATCAGCCCCTAAAGTTTTTTCATATTATGTTTTGTTAGATACCATAGGCCATTGCCAGGTACAATCTTGTAATGCACATTATATAGAAATTTGTGTTTGTGGCCTTTTTGTAAATAATTATAATTAAAGTAAGTTTTAAACACAGATACACCCCTCACAATGTTGATTTCAGCTGCTTCTAGTGAGCCTGACTTACAGTCATTACTACTAATGAAGACCAAAAATATTTTTCACCCCAGCCCAGTGTGCAGAAAGCTAGTTCAGTCACTTGTACTGGACTCTGTGCCTTTTTTGTACTACTTACATTTGTACCTCAGCCTATGGAATATTCACACTGACTCCAGCGCATCATGACTGATGGAAGCCTCATTGCTGTCTGAGAGGCATGAGTTGTAATACGGTTGGGCTGAAGATGGCTCAAGTGCAGTTTTGAGAAGATTGTAGTTCTTTATTACTAGTAATGGTGACATGCTCCTATAAGTTATAGGAAAGTGTCCGCTTCACTTGTTATCACTTTAAAAGAAAAATATAGTTGGAACTGGTAGCCTGTGTCTCTCTTCCCACACTAATATATAGCTGTTTATTCCTATGTTGACTAAGATGCTACAAGCTTTGATAGATATAAAGTTATACCCATGGAATATAGTTTACTGGAGCATGCTCTGCCCCCACCATCATTCACTCTCTTAATGGCAGAAGTCCTTAACACTGGAACACATCAACAAACTGTGCTCCATTTGCACAGAACGACATGATGCTTCAGAAGTCCATTTTCTTTGCACCTCACTTATTGCTATTTCAACCAGTGCAGATTTTAGCCTTCTCATCAGGAGGGACACGGCTCCCATGTAACTGCTGAAAAGGCTCTTGCAGAATGTGTTTTATATCATTCCAGCACATTCCTCTCCTTTTGAAATAACTCTAATTACAAAACGTTAGGTGCAACTGGTAACCATACTGTTACATATAATGATACCTTGATTTTTTTTACTTGTATACATTTCCACTTTTCTTACTCCCAGAAGCAAATTAAGGGATTACAGCAGTGGAGTAACTACTCCCTGGTGGGCCCCGGTACAGGATGGGCACGTGGGGCCCCCTGTCAGGGCCCTTACCTCTATGAATCACATACTGGAGTGTTGATGGCATGTGTGCTGTAAAATCTCCCCCTAGATAACTGCCTGCCATAACCATTTTCATGGCTCCAATGGGCCCCAAGGGGGTGGGGGCCCTGGTGCAATTGCACCCTCTGCCCCCCTGGTAGTTACGCCACTGGATTACAGAAGGAGAATGCATTGCAGTAGAATTTCTTGAAAAATAATTCTTATTCATTAACCATTACTAGGATTCTAAACTCTAAAATTACAATTGCTTACTTAACTGTAGATTGACATTCATGTCCCTCCACAGTGCTGCAGGATAAATTCCTCTTTCTTCACCCCCCCCCCCCCCCCCCAGCCAGGTACTGCTCCAAAGTATTAAAAAAATGACAGAGCACTTCTTGGATTTAATGCAATAAATTTATTAAGTCATGATGTATTTAGGAATATTTGCTTTATTTTAGCTTATGAAAGAGATAATCACCAAGAAGAGGCTGAAGACTTAGATGCTGCTAACAATGCAAATGAGGAACAAGCCTTGGATCAAGAAGCTGATAGCAGAGAGGGGCAAGAGGTACACATGATGCACTGAAATAAAATGCTATCTTCTGTTTCTTATGACACCGACCAATCGAATTTAATGAAAACCTTTGCAGCATAGTTGTTTCTTTGTAGGAAACATACAGCTTATGTTATTTGCTTCTTTAATGAAGTACAGTGCCGTGTTATCGTGATGTAGAGACATCTAATGAAGCATTTTAATTTTGTTTATTGATCAACGTCCGAAAGTTTGCTCCTCTATACAGTTGCGTTTGTCAGGCATGATTGTAACCATTGACTCATAGCTCCTATCGATTCATAATATTTCACTGACTGTTACAAGGTAGAATAGCGCTCTGTAAGAGATTGATTCAGTCTGCTCAGTGAAGCAGAATGTTTGCGGCGAGAATCAAGATGACTTACAAAAGCTTTGACAGGCTGCTATTCTAATAATAACTTTTGCCCCTATCCCATGTTCAAGAATGCTAATGAAAAAGTAAAAGGCAGTCTTAAAATGCATGTGATGTTACATGAGTAACATAATGATTCCCAAGATGTTACATAAGCAGATACAGAGCAGCTGCTTGTACCTGTCTAAAAGTAGGATAGTTGCCTTTTGTGACACAATCGTAGCCCATAAAAAGTTATGCAGTTTATTTTCAGGCTATAATGAACTGCTACTATTTCCACTTAGTAATGTAAGCTCAGAAGAGGGTATTATGAGAAACAATAGTCCCTATAAAGAGCCTATAATGACTATAGAGGGTGAAAGGTCTCTATTAATACTGGCGAATACTCTTAAGTTATTTTTCTTCATATGCTAATATGAACTACAACTCCCACACCAGAAACTGGTGTGGAATACTAAGAAGTATACCAACAGGCAGGTGCACAGCCATGAGTTTGGTTGTCTTGATTGTTACTAATTTCATTGAAAACAATACAAAAATCATTGCATGTGTGTGGGATATAATAATCTTAAGCTGTGCACTGTGAATTTTTATTGACGCGCGCCTCTCATCTCGCCCCTTTTGTGACATCAGCGGGGGGTCAGCGTGGGTCTATAAAAGGAACCCGGAAGTGTGGCTCGGGTGGTGGGAGGGTTCCCTGACCTGCACATCACTTCTGTGCACTGAGTGTATATCATAAATAAATTTCACCATCAGGCCCGGATTTGTGGAAAGGCCACCTATGCCCGGCCTAGGTTGACAGGATTTTAGGGGGCGGCATGCTGCCCAGCTACACCCACATTGGTTTAGAAACACTGGGGATAAGCAAGAGATAAAGGGCAGAGTATGGGGGGGGCGACGAACGGAAGTGGGCCTAGGGACACCCTGTATGTAAATCCGACCCTGTTCACCATACCTCCCAATTGTCCTTTTTTCAGAGGGTCAGTCCCTCAGCTCAATTTGCAGTCCCTCATTTGTACTGGAAAGTCCCTATTTTCTCTGCACTAAACAGCCACAAAAAGAAACAAAGTTTCTAACTTAATTGGCTTTTGGCAAACGGCAAATAAGATATTTTATAACAATTCTGAGTTAAGAAAATAAGTGACTAACATTTTAGATAAGGAGAAATATTTTCAAACTTTCATAAGCTGCCAAATTTTGTAAAATGAACATGGTAATTCAGGGGTGTGGCCACAGAAATGGCCATGGTCAAACATTTTGCAGCGCTACACACAACACATTTTTTTCCCCTCTTTTTACTTACAAATTGGAGGTATGACTTCACAAAAGAACCATACTATATATTGAACCTTAAAGGGGCTGTTCAGATTCATTTTTTGAGTAAGTTATAGAATGTCTATTTCTAAGCAACTTTTCAACTGATTTCCCTTTTGTTGCCTCTCTCCAGCTTTCGAATGGGGATCACTGACCAGATCCAAACTATTGGTCTATGAGGCTACAATTTTATTGTACTCTTTCTATTGAGTCCCTCTCCTATTAATCTCTCATTCGAACCACTCCCTGGTTGATAAAGTAATTTGGACCTTAGCAATCTGATAACTGATGGAATTTCAGAGCTGGGGATGCTGAAAAAAAAGTGAAATTGTTCAAAAAGCCCCAATAATAAAAGCTTAAGACCAATTACAGATTGTCTCAGAATAGCACTCTCTACATCATATTAAAAGATAATCCAAATGTGAACAACCCCATTTGTAATAAAAGAAACACAGTTTGCCCAGGTGCAGTAACTGTTAATGCACCTATTGATTGGTTACAAACTTTGCAGTTTTTATTACATAACCCATATAATCTCTTTTGACATGCAGTATAGTATAAAGTAAAATATTTTTTTCATAGGTGTTTGAAGCTACATGAGCTTCTCTATCAGATGTTTGATGATCGATGATATATCATAATGTTCTTTTCTGCTAGCCTTAGCCTGGCTATTGCTTGCAGAGCAGAACATTGTAAACATTCTTTATTCTCTCTTTTCATTCTCAAGTACATAAGCGTAGGGATGCCGCAGTTCTCACCTTAGGGAAATTATGCACTCGTATAATGTTTGAAGCTGACCTGGAAGAGAGCCCAGACTCTTAACAATATACCACCTCATATCAACCCCCTGTGGTGAGAACTCAAACTGGTTGCTGCTTCATTAACCCCTGAGTTATTTAAAAATGAACTAAGCTGCAAGCTGGTATGGCTAATAGAAAAATTACTTCTGTTCTCTCTGATATTATGGTGCTTAACACAATGGAATATTTTAAAAGGTACTAGAAATGCAGTTTTACATTTTAAAGCCATATTTTACATTTTCAATGCAGTTTTACATTTTAAAGCCATAATCTCGGTTATGTTTTCTTACCTGGCAGTGTAAAGACTGTATGTCAGTCTATATCAAATTACAGTGGCCATTTGTGCTATTGACAATACCCTAAATTTTTTGATTCCTTGGGTTTCTCCTCTCTTTGCAGTCAAAGCCAGATTTACATTTTGGGAGCCAGTAGGGATAGACAAGTTACATCCTAGAACCCTGCTGAAGCTTAGCCAAAGGAAAGCAGAAGCAGCCATTGGATTTGCTGAGCCACAGCATAAGCCCCTAGGGCTTTATTTTATCACACATCTGGACCCAAGAAGAAGGAACATGTCCCCAGAATGTAGTGTTCAGTTTTTTTTGACACAATTAAGCACTAGATTAGAAGTTTACCTTGTGGTTCACCTTGTGTGTCGGTTCTACTTTAATTTATGATTCTAAGTGCGCATCAGAGTGAATATCTTGGAAGTTTGTGAGTGCCTGTGATTACCACATACAAACACCAAACCCACAGTAGACAACTGAATCCCTGATTCGGTTTGGTATTCGGCCAAGATTCTGCCAAATCCAAGTGCCTGGCCAAACCAAATCCGAATCCTTACAGTCACGTGACTTTTGAAGCTTAATGATTCTGTTCAACCTCTCCTTTTATATGCAAATAAGAATTCAGATTCAATTCGTGATTTGCCCGAATCTCAAAATAGTTAATTCAGTGCAAAGTAGTAATTCTGTCAAAATGGAAAGACAGAATATCTTTCATAGAACATCCCTTGTTTTATTTTCCACCACTCACATTGTTTTTTTGCACTTTAGTATGAGGCCTATGGGTGCAACTTTTTGAGCTCAAAGAACTGGGGTTTGCATCCATGTATACAGTGCTGGCAGCACCTACAGCACATACTATATGAGGTGTGGGCATCACCCTGCCATGCTCCTAGCTTGAACATGCACAGCAGGAGTCCCAGGGAATAACAGGCTATAACAAGGCTACCATTGAGTGCAGGGGTCACTTGTGCCTTTGTGAGCTGCACTCTGTGTTTTGTGCCAGATTTACATCTGGGGAAGACACATAGTCAGCTTCCACCAGCCACTTGTACAGTGGGTATGGGCATCAGGCACAAGTGCATTATGTATGGGTCCTCACCATGTATCTTACTGTATAAAAAGGAAAATATGTATCCTCATACAAGCTGCCTAACAAAGAAAACAATGTCTGTATAGAAAGCTGCTGCAGAAGATGTGAATCCAGCTGACGATCCAAATAACCAAGGGGAAGATGAATTTGAAGAAGCAGAACAAGAACGAGAGGAGAACCTGCCAGACGAGAATGAGGGGCAAGGGCAGCAGCAAGACCATGCTGAGGTTCAGGAGCATTTAGCGGTAAGCAGCTCTCCCTATTCTAGATGATAGTGCCACAAGGAGTCACTTGGAGGCAGAAGTACTCCACAAGACTGAAATCCACACAGCAGTTAGTGAATACCTAAGCTTCATCATGCTTTCTGAGCCAGTACAGGAAACACATGTATAAAGCACAAATTGTTCTGCTTCAGCTGCAATGCAAATGGCTAACAACCTTTTTACCGCTTGACATTATAATTAGTTTTTACAAAATTCTCCTGTTTGTTTTGCCTCAAAATTGTACAGTGAAACATAATTTATGTTTATAGCCCTCAGCAGCCAGGCATTCGGCAAGCACTGGTAAGTCATGCTGTGTTCTGCTGCTGTAAATGTGGCAGACAGACATCACAAACAAAGCACATAAATGGATAGCAGTGAAATGAAAGTACTGCTTCATTCTCTGAGTTTGTGAGTGTCTCCATATAATGTCCCCAGCAGTGAGCACACAGACTGATTACTATGTGAAATAGGATGCTTTCTCCATCCAAGCTGCTTTATTGATACTGGGCTTCTTTGTGTTAAAGATGGCTGGAAATCCTGATCAGCAAGAGGACAATATTGACCAACAATACCAAGAAGAAGAGGAGGAGGTATTCATTCTTCTTCTGTCTTTGACAACTGAGGCGTTAATATACAAAAAGCAGGGAGACTTAGATTGTGTTCTCATTGGATGACTGAGCAAAGGACTGGCCATTCGTGGAAAGTGAAAGAGAGGGAAGGCAAAACTATTTGTACAAGTGTTGACTGCAACTAATTTCACGACTGGCAGAGCCACAAATGGTTTTACTTAAGGTTACAGGGGACAAGTGAATTGATTGCTTATGAGATTGAATTCCCAGTTGCATATTCCTCACCGTAAAACACAACATTCCTTTTGTCCAAGTGACCCATTATATTAGGAGAAGAATAAAATGTTATTGCCTCAGTGTAAAGTAAGCCACACTTGGCTGTTTCCTTAGATTTGTCTGTGTTCATAAGCTTCTTTGCTTTTCCATCTTTGTATCCCTGTCTAAAACAGTGCAGGGCTGCTTTTAGGGAACAGTTCAGTGTGCCGCTTGGCCTTTTGAAAAAAAAAAAATTTTGAGCTGTTGTTCAACTACATATCCTATCATCCTATTTGCAGCTAAAAGGCCTCGGCTCACTTTTTTCCCCATGGCCAGCCTGCATTTTTCCAGTGTATTATAACATACAGATCGTTTGGCTGTCCGGGGATGGTGGTAGTTGCAGTTTAGCTGGACAAAGACAGCTTGGTATCCCTGTTCTATAATATTTAAACGACTGTAGCGATAGAAGTCAAATTGCCGGCCATTTTTAGTACTGAGGATGTTAAAACAACCTGCTATAATTCTCACACAAACTGCCTGTGTATTGTTAAGGTCCAAGAAGATTTAACAGAAGAAAGAAAAAGGGAACAAAATGCTGAAGAGATGTATGGGGAAAATGTAAGGCTATCAGAGCATATAATGTACTAGTTTTAGTCTTCTCACAGTGCATCTTAACTTTGAGTTTTAATGATGCAAATGCTATGTCTGCGCTACTAATTCTGCATGCATGGTAACACTGTGTTATATGCATCTACATACCAGTGATCAGTAGCAATTCAGGCTGCCCTCACTCCTAGCAACAGGCTTTGTGCATTTCCATGATGCATACACTGACTAACACATCCACCACTTACCCAGTCTATTCTCTACTGTAAATAATAAAAATCTGTTTAAGCACTGACACTAGCAGCATATTGTAATATAATACAGAAATCCATTTCATTGCTTATCTAAACCTCTGGGCTCCAGGGAGACCACTGGCAGGATTTAAACCCGGAGCAGAAGGCAAACCGTTTCGGCTTTATATGTTCCAGTTATCACGCACAGCTGTTATTTCAATAAGTAGGGCAAATCACATAAATCATTTTATAAGCATGCAAGGGCCCGTCTGGGGCCTCTTTAGGAGCATAATATTCCCTTCTAATCTTGGCTTCTTTGTAGCTGAAGACAAAACAACTGAAGTACAGAGAGTCCTTTGGTTCAAATGCTATAAAGAATTACAATGCGTTGATAGTATAACTGTGTACCGTTCTGCTTAGTGTCCATTTCACTGTTCAAAGAACGCGGCCAAACTGCCACCTATGAATGGATTAGGGGCTTTATTGCAGATTTTGAAGCTAGACATTCAGCAGATTTTGCAATGAAGTGCCTAAATATGAGTTTCTCCCATAAATATGAGTGCTATTGAAGCATTTACCATTTTCTTAGCATTTTCAGATCTAATTTTCCTCTAATTCTCCATCTGCTGTTTCGTCCTTTACTGGCACTACTCAAAAAGGAAATAAAAGATCAGAGCAGATGAATTACGAGCTAAGATTATTTCTCATAGCAGCTGAAATGCAGCACATGCATTTTCAAACACTCTTTTTTTGTGTTTTAAGGAAATAAATGTTTATGAAATGTTCTTAATATTTTGCTATGTTATGAGTGTCATTTATTGGGATCTCATAATGTATGACTTTGAATCTGAACATAATCCATGAATTCAGGTGGCTTGTTATGTTGATGTAGGAATAAAATACAAATTAGTGTATCTATCAAAATAACAAAGCTGTGAAGTACAAGTACAAGTGAAGGGTGCAATGTATGGTGGATGCAGTCGCTTTGGTACAGGTATGATTAGTCACTTTAAAATTAACTTTTAGTATAACATGGAAATTGATATTCTGAGATAATATTTTATTAGAATATGTTATTAGTTTCTGTTTTTTATTTTTTGTGGTTTTAAATTTTAGTTATGTAGCTATGTAACAGTTCTCCAGTTTACAATTTCAGCAGCTATCTGGTGGCTAGAGTCTTGTTTAACTTAGCAACCAGGCAGTGTTTTGGATAAGAGACTGGTATATGAATAGGAAAGGAACCAAATCTAAAGATAAGTACACTAATAAATCATAGCGATAATAAAATTGTAACATAACACAGCAGCTGTGTTTTTGTTGCCGGGTCACTGACCCCCATATTAAAGTTGGAAAGATTTAGTAGAGGAAGGCTAATAATAATAATTAAAAAAAAACTACTGAAAAATAAATGAGATCTATCAACTGAAAGTTGCTAGGAACAGGACATTCTATTATATACTAAATGTTAACAAAAGGTGAGTTACTTACTTTAAGTAGTTTTGAGCCATGTAAAAAATACTAAAGGATCCTAATAGCACAGGCAGTCGCATGAAGTCACCAAAATGATATATTCCCCATGAAAATAATATATTGCCATATAATATTTACATCCTCTTCTGCATGATATTGGTTATGTTATCCTGATGAAACCTTGGGCTCATTTTCTTGACATATGCTTCATATGCTCTCTTACCTCCCAAGCTGTTTTTTTTTGTTTGTGACATCATTGGTGTAATGGAATTTGCCTTTGCCCTGCTATACTAAAGCATGTGAATATTTATTGTAGAACATATTACATTAATCATACTTAATCCACTCAACGTGAATGTGATTGCATCTGCTGTACTAAACTATAAAGACTAGTTTTAAATTGAAAAAAAAAATGTGATCTTGCCATTTTGCTGCACTGCCAATACATTCAGAACATAAGATGCCATGACTGTTCTGTTTTGCCTTTGCTTTGTTGACAGGAAAGACAGATCGCTGCAGAGAGAGAACCTGATGTACAACATGAAGAGAACAAAGAAAGAAATGAAGATAACTATGAGGAGGAGGAAGAGGAGGAAGAAGATGGGGTAGCTGGGGTGAAAAATAAGCAAAGAGCTGAAATGTAATGACAGCCAATACTGTAGAAACAGTTAAGATGCAAATACCAAGTTGGCCTTTATCTTTTTTCCTTTTGTACTTTTATATCAGAATATATCGGACCTTTATATATATAAAGACTGTATTTTTTATTAAATAACCATTATTTTAATAATTTAGGATGTTTAAAAAAATGTTCTGCAGCTTAAACCCATCAGTTATCCAAGCGGTTATTTCAAAACCTATAAATTGTCTTGTGTGTTGCATTAGATGCATTAAATGCCTTGTTTTATGAAGCAGAACTTTGGCGGTTAGATGCCATATGCCGTATAGAAATGCTCCTATATTTATGTGGAATTAGCTTCTTTACAGAATGGAAAGTATGTAAGATAATGTTTAGTTATGCCTTACTAGGTCAAGTTGAAAAAGAGGTCATGAGATTCAAGAATATGCATCTTGTGACCCTCCATCTGTTGTTAGTCTTCATGTGCTGCCAGGAAATGCTTGTGTATGCAGTTCAACAGCAGCTTCAGGGTCTGTTATTGAACATCCCAGAGCATCAAGAGCAGCCTTTATAAATTCCTCCCTGAGTTATGAAGTCTAAAGTTGACTTTCAGAAAGTTCTCTTGAATTATTAGACACTACAAGATTGTCTCGAGCAATAATGTGAAAACTTTGAACATACTAGGACCTGCCATTTAAATCTGCTCATATCTAATTACAAAATAAAGTGTCTTCTTGTGCCTTATGTACAAAGCAGCAATACATAACTATATGTTTCCAATTGCAGACAGAGGAAGCAATAAAGAAACAGGGAAAATGTAGGAAATGTTTGGTCTGTTGCGCAGTCAGAAGATAGATTTATCCTTTAATTACATTTTCTATATGCAGCTATTTAAGTAATCTATTGGAGAATGATGAGTTTTCCAAAAAAAAACACCCAACTTGTGGCCTTTTGTACTTCAGGTATGCTGTTATCATTTCAAACAGTATTGTTGTGCCTATTGTTTTGTCTCCTTTTCTTCTCACATCTAATTATTTTTGTCTTCCTGGTGATATCTCATTGCTGATTTTTTTTTTTTTTTGGTAGAAAGATCTCTGTAGTCATGAGACTGACATCAACACTTATAATACCAACCTGCCTTGACTTTGTATGTCCTCATCTGCTCTGAAGGGATGCACCAAATCCAGGATTTGGTTCAGGATTCTGCCTTATCCTTGTAAATGGCCGAACAAAATTTGCAAATGTAAATTAGGTGTGGGAAGGTAAATCACGTAACAAGGTAGTAACAAAAACAAGAAAGTAAAAAAATGTTCCCACCTTTTCCCTTCCCTAATTTGCATATGTGAATTAGGATGTGGTTCAGTATACGACAAATCTTTCACAAAGGTTTCGGGGATTCGGCGCATCCCTAATTGACTAATGAATAGATACATTGAACAACATAACAACACGGTTCTTCTTCGAGTGAGTTCTGAGTACCATGGTTAGTAAGCAGTAATGCTACTATACATGAAATCATGTTAAGTTGGTGTTTAGTGTATCATTTTAATCTGGCAGAAATGTGCCATAGCATGGGAAAAGGTCCAGTCATTTCTTGTGCAGTTGAATTCACTGAATGATTAAGAGAAACTGGGAATAATTTAATAAGAGGATAATGATTTACACTTCAGCAGAGCTTAAAACAACAATCAACTCTGACCATTATTATGGTCTGTTCACCTCCAATAGAGATTTGATTTCATATCACAAAGGGGCAAATTTACTATTATTCCCCAAAAATAGTTAGACTAAATTCGATATTCGAATAGCATTCGGCTACCTTTTATTCGATATTCGATCATTCGATGATCAAATACAAATTTATTCAATCGGTCGAATCATTTATTCGATCATTCAAATGATTCGATTCGATCAGGACTTAGCCTCAGAAGCCTATGGGAGTGCTCCCATAGGCTTCTATTGCAATTCGGTAGGTCCAATCTGGCAAGTAGGCAATCGAATAAACTTAAAAAATTAAATCCTTCGCTGATGGAATGATCATATGATCGAATATTCGTTCATTCGACTCCATTCCAATGTATTCGATAGTTCGACCACTCGCTATTCGATGATCGAATATGCCAAAATTTGCATATTCGACCAAACGAATAAATCCTACGTTCAAAATTCGGTCGAATTCGATTGAACTTCGATCTATTCACATGAATTTAGTACATCGGCCCCAAAGTGTGTGAAGATTTATACAGATCAGTTTGTTAATGTAGCCCTAGATAACCCAGATAAAGTTCTACTAGACAATCAAGATTATTGGTGTTCTTCCTACTATTATGTTTTTGTTATTTGTTCAGCTAAACAGGAATTTTGATCTTCCATGTTTGGTCCATGCGTGGTAGATAATCAGATTACCAGTAAACAACCCCTCTCCTGTTACCCCTGACTGTTTAGGCTTACATACTTCAGCTAACTTTGGTGAAAAGAAGTTATCAGAAAATCCAGTGAAGGGTAGTCTGCCACCTCACTGAATAGCCAGTTTAACATTATGTGCAAGTGCCTATCTGCTTTAGAAGGACCCAAGACTTTGGTGTTGCTCAGTGCTAGACAAATAATGTGGCTTAATGGATTAAAACACCCGTTTTAGCTGCTGTAAGGGCGCTGATGGGAAAGAGTACAGATACAAACCTAAAGATAATTATCATTTTGGAGAAACAGTTGGATGGTGTGCAGGGTTAGTAATATGGTAAATGGGAAAAAGAAGAAAGAGACTAACCCTTGTAGTTCTACCTCCCCATCCTAAAGTCTGATGATCACAGGGAACAAAATAAATAAAACTTAACTTTTAATTAAATTGAATTAATATAAAACCAAATAGTCCAGGAAACCATTAAAATAAGGTAAGGAACAGGGAGGTGCAACTACAAGGGTTAGTCTATTTCTTATTTTTCCCAGATACAAACCTAGGTTGCAGTCTTAAATTGAGTTCCTTACTAGTCTTAAAACATTGCAAACCAGCATTGACCATAGTTTAGAATGATGTAGGTGCCATAGCAATGTGTTCAGCACAAAGCATTCTCTAGGAATAGTAGAGAGATATTTGCACTACATGTATGTGTATTCTCAGAAAAAAAAATATTGATAAGTCATACAAGCCCTTTGAGGACCAGGCAAAAGGCTGCACAAATTGCTTTCTCTGATCCCCTTGGAAAGTATGTGGATGAAACCATAATACAACCTAGTTATTTATTTATGATTGAATTATTTGTGGTTTATGTGCTTGCTTTAGCAAGGTGGGTTTGTGAATTTGTTTACTGAAGTCATTTTGAGCAAACTGCTCATAGAATAGAATAAATCTCACCTCCATAAATATTTCAAGTGCTTTTCATCCTACCATACATGCTGGAGTCTCTCTCGTTGCTTTTAGCTATAGGTTGTATGTACTGTTGCCTTTTATTTTTCAGGGAATGTATGTATCATAGTTGCCTAAAGGAAAAGTGCTATTTCTTTCTGTAACAACACACTATGCAATCTATTTTCATAATATTCCTTAACAGAGTTTATATGGCTAATAATGAAGATTTAATGAGACTTAAAATGTGACTAAATCTGTCTATACACAGGCTGATAAAAGCTGCAGACAGAGTCTGTGTGGGGCCATCTGATGAGGTTCCCCGATCGATATCAGGACAAAAGTCAGCCAGATGACGATCGGGCAGGGTTAAAAATCCTGTCGGATTGCAGCCGCATCTGTTCATTGATGTGGTCCCGGCGATCTTATTGCCTGGGCCCTAGGGCCCACGATCGGATAAGTCCAATATCTCCTACCTCAATGTGGGCATATCGGGGAGAGATCCGCTTGTTTGGCGACATCAACAAATGAGTGGATCTCTACGTGTATGGCCACCTTTTACTTGGGTGAATACAGAATTCAAAGGGGAAATTAAAAAGGCTGCAAAGAAACAAGTGCAGCAACAATGAATTGCATTTCTTGGCAATGTATTCTATGCTCACACTGCAGTTTCTGCTTTACTCGTATCTAAGCTGGTAGGTTTTTAAGTTGTATAATTTATTGTTTTCCAAACAAGGCATCTACAGTTATCTAATGAACTGGGGTGTTACAAAATCATTCATCAGAAAGAAGCAGAAAACTATACTGTAGAAATTCTTTTCATGGAAGATAAATGCCTTTTGTAGTGCTACCTTTCTACATATCTGGCTCTGAATTGTACCCCTCCCCATGGAATTTGATTTATATGCTAAGAGTGACTGAGCATCCATACTATCATAATGCCTTATTTGTAGTTCCTTAAAGTGCCGTGATGCCTCCACATTTTGGTCATTATACCAAATGCACTATAGACAAGCAAATGACCCAGAATTAAAAATAGACAGGAATCTGCAATGGCCAAGTGCTGCAGCACCCAACTCTATGGGCAACGTCAGCTGGAGGCACAGAGTGTGACCTGACTAAAAATGATAATTAAAGGAATTATTATTATTATATAATTTGTGACTAAGAGGCCTTAACTCTGGTTTGGGCCCTAGAGTAAATGTCTTACCTAAAATCAGCTCTTGAGAAGAGTCAGACATGGTCAACAATACACTAGTTATAGGGATTCTGACATAAAAAGAAGTGCTTACTTATAAAAATAATGTGCAATATTTTGTTGTGTAGTTCTGTGCTCTTACAGGGAAGTGAATGTCTTGATTCTTTTTGTTGCCTACTTCTTTTCTGTCCAACAAACAGCGCTGTCTTTATCTATAGCAGGAATTCTCAAGCGTCA
>CM044439.1:121682501-121694913 GCA_024363595.1 Xenopus borealis
ACAGGCAGAGTAGGGCACGCACAGGCAGAGTAGGGCACGCACAGGCAGAGTAGGCCACGCACAGGCAGAGTAGGCCACGCACAGGCAGATTAGGCCACGCACAGGCACAGTAGAACAAGCACAGGCAGAATAGGGCACACAGGCAAAGTAGGTCACACACAGGTAGAGTATGTGACACACAGGCAGAGCAGGGCACACAGGGAGCATAGGGAAGGCCGAATAGAACAGAAGACAAAGAACCCCATCAGGACCTAAGAGGTACTATATACAGTGATACAGTGCTGGTACCGCATTAGCATTTTGTATAAAGTGTGAACAGGTGACCAATGTGGGCAGTTTTTTTTGGGTCTTAGGTGTGAACAGTACAAGACTTTAGGGGTGTGAACAATAGATGTGTCACAAGTGTGAACAATGCAGGGGGATCATATGTGTGAACAATACAGTGGATTACATTCTGAATTTGAGGTTTAAACAATGCAGGGGCCATCTAATATAAATAATGCTAAAAAAACTGGATTTGCTGAGTAATCACTGAAGACATTTCACTAGTCACCCGAGCAGCTTCTTCAGTTCAACTGATTTGCATGGGAAGTTCTTGGCATATAAAATCTTCCACTAATCTAATCACAGTGGCACAATGTAACTCTTCAAAGAGGTGGCATCTGAAGTTTACAGATGTGATGCTTTTGTGTAGTTACTGTGATAGTAACATTGCCAAACAAGCGGATCTCTCTCCCATATGCCCACCTTGAGGATCAGAATGATGCTGATGCGGGCGGTCGGATCGTGGGACCACATCAACGAACAGATGCGGCCGCGATCCGACGGGATTTTTAATCCTGCCCGATCAACATCTGGCCAATCGGAGGGCCCCACTCACGGGCCGATAAACTCTGTCTGTCAGCAGCTTTTATCGGCCTGTGTATGGCCACCTCTACTCTACCCCCACCCACCGATCTTCTTTGAATGTTGTCCTAATGTTGTGGGTGAGGGCAGCTATGATTTATTTTGTGGGGGGGGGGCTGGATGCTCTTGTTACACCCCTGGCCCCATATAATCTAATTATGGGCCTAAGGGCCAAATTATCAGATGGGCAAGATATGGCCCAGCACATAGGGTCCTTTATCAGGCAACAACCTGCATGTTTGGTGACATCACTTGTATTTGCCATGTCAGTTTATTATTTTTTTGTTAAATTTAAGCCAACTCTTGCACATATTAATTACACTGTGAAACATGGGAATTAAAGATCAGCAGTGCTGGCAGTTTTTATACTTGATACAATATCATTGTTCATATGTGAAGTCAAAATGAAAAGAAAACACAACGGAATGCCATGGCTTACCACACACTGCTCCCAGTTTTCTTGGAGTCGTTTTCTCCATATCTCCTTATCTGTGATGCGTATTTCTTCCTGGAAAAGATGCACCTCTCCTCTTGTTAAAAGTTCCTCAAATGATGGCCCTTTGTTCCAAGGAAGCATGTGAGCACGTCAGAAACAAAAACGATCAGATTTCAAAATGATATTCTACAACATTAAGTAAAAATGAGAAAACTATAATGAGTTAAAGTCAAAGTAGTCCATGGCACCGGTGGGAAATAGAGCTATTTCTTACAGCATAAGGAAATGCATTTCAACAATAAGAATACTATTACTTTACCTTCCCTTACTCTCGGACAGCGAATTTGAGTCCCTTGAACATCATGTTCTTTTAACTTGTGCCAAATAAGATATTTGAACGGATCGCATGGAAGCTTGAAATACAGAGAAGAAAGAAAGCGAATTATTCTTTGAAGCATTCTCATGCTGCTTCATGGAACACTTGAAAATGATTTTCACACAAAAAAAAAAACCCAACGCATTAAAAACAAACATCCTACAAGGATATTTGTAAGATCAAAACAACAGAAATGCATCATTTTTATTAATATATTAAATAATTCCCTTGGTTCAGCAGCTATCTACATTATCGGCTCGGTATCATTAAGAACAAGCGAAGCTTATAGGGGATAATCCTCATTTACTACTGATTGAAGATCTAACAAAACAAAATCGAGGGGAAGCCTATTTTCAAGAATTCCTATAGAATGCAATAAAAATTCAAACCTGCACTGATACCATATCAATGGCCTTGGGGGGGAAACAGGTGCAACATGGAAAATATAATAGGCTCAAATAAAATTTGAAGAATTCCATCCCAGCTTCTTCCAATACAAAAATTTGCTATACATGAACATGCACATATTTGTAAATGACTCTCAAGTTACAACACTATTATTTGCACCATGTGATGGACTATGGCTGGCCGTTTTAGTTGTATGTGATTCCAAATACACAACAGAAGTATAAACAAAAAAACGAGCATGTTCAGGCACAATGTGCAAACAATGGTCAATCATGTTCCCTTGTGCAGTAACATTCTGTGCCTTGCACTTGTCACTATTATATATGCATTGTGTGCATTCACAATGACTTTTTATGGCATTTTATTTTTCACATGGTTTTTTTAGTATTACACCTAGATGATAAGACCTCATTATTTTAATCTGTTACGTGTCATTTATGCAGCACCAACATATTCTTTACCTCCTTTCAAAGATTATACGTCATTTGCATGAGTCCCTGTCCCAGTGGATCTTACAATCTAAGGTCCCTATCACATTTACACACATAAGCTAGGGCAAGTTTCATCAGGAACCCATAAACTGGCCTGTTTGTTTTGGGGAGTGGGAGGAAACCAGAATAACTGGATGAAACCCATACAGGGGAACATACTAATTTTTCAGATAAGTCCCCCCTGATCTATATCTGCCCAAGTTTTAAAATTCCATCAGATCGAGGACCACATTGGTTCATTGATTTGGTTTCCTGTATTCACATTGTGATCCGATTGCTGCTACCAAGGGCCCACGATCATATCAGCCCAATATAGCCCACCTCAAGGTGAGCATAATTCGGAGAAATCCCCTTCTTTGGTGACAAACTAAGTCAGTAGATAATTGGGCAGTGTATGACGTCCTCTGACGGCCTTCCCCATATCAATATCTGGGCAGGTTTAAAAATCTCATCAAATGGAGGACCAAATTGGTGGCTGCCAAATGACCTGATATCTGCATGTATGGCCTCCCTTATTTACACCTGAACTGAACGGTATGGAAGTCTATAGCACACAACAGCTGATCCAAGGGAGACTAGCCCCTAAATTTTTATTATCCCAAAACTTTCCAACATTTTGGGGGATGCACCTTCATTAGGTGATTAATTTGCTGATAACCATCAAAGCTACCATGAATGTATCTTCTTGTAAGGTGGTATTAGTCAATTTCAGCTCTTACAGCCCTGTCTGCACTTGAATTTCTGCTCTATAACACTTGCATGCCAAATTCTCCTAAACCAGTTATGAACCATGGTACACAAGGTGCTCTACATCTCTGCAACCATCTGTGGCCATCGAAGACCTCTTTATGGGAAACCAAAAGGTTTTTGAATGCGTAAGTGCACACAACATGCCATGTTGGAAAAATTTTGATTTATGGGCAATGAATTTGTTTTTACCAAAATTATGTAATTATATTTTAGATTGTAAGTTCTTTTGGGCAGGGCAGTTTTCCCCTTTATATCAGTTACTGTTCGATATGTGTGTCATTCTGTATGTTCTTTGTATAAACCCATTTATTTTACAGCACTGAGGAATAAGTTGGCGCTCTAAAAATAAATCATAAAGGGCAAGGAAAGTGTAAAGTAAAATAATGCTAGAAATGCTGTATTTTGTATACTAAACATAAACATGAACTTACTGCACCACAAGCCTAATCAAACAAATGATTTATGCTTTCAAAGTTGTGCACAGGGGCCTGTCATCTTTTAACTTTGTTATACATCTTTGCAAAACAAAGACTGTGCACATTCTCAGTGTGGTCTGGGCTTCTTAGGGATCGTCATAAATTATCAAAACAGGGACACAAACAAAGCTGCTGGAGTTCTGCATGGCTGGGAAGTAAGGCGGGGCCTCCCCCTGCTGTTCATAAGTATGATTGTTTCCCTGCGCAGCAGTTAGGGACCGTCTGACAATTCCTATCCACAGCAGTAAATGAAGGGAGAATTTCACTGCATACAGTCAGGTTTCTTATGAAAATGGGATTTAATTTTTTTGCCTTTCCTTGTCCTTTAATAATAATAATAATAATAATTATACTGCTGAATTCCAAGCATAAATGAGCCCAGTCACGATACACCAAAGGGGGAAAATGCTGTATAAGAAACATGACTATCACTTGAACAATTTTAAGCAAAATTAATTTTTTGTTTGCTATGTGCTAATTAGCTGTATAATAACCATAAGGAAACACCTGTTTAAATAAAAAAGATATTAGCATTATCCCTTAGTAGTCTAACACTTCCCAAGCATTTATATTTCTTAAGACATCACACAATGCGCTACTGAGCTGAAATCGCATTCAAGTGAATTTGCTTTGCCCTCAGCATCTGTTTTTTTACATTTTAGCATTGTGTATAGTTGCCTCCAGAAGCCAATTGAACCATTAAACTTCCATATTACTCCCAATTTTGAAATATGATGAATTATTCATAAAAAAAGCAGCATATGCCATATTTATAGTTGCATTTTGTTCCTTTTATTTCCCATTTATATCCAGAAAAATATCATTGTTCGTTGTGGTTTGTTTGGAGAGAATCCAAGCATTTACATTATGCCACAATTGGGAGCTTCCATACCACTTGAGTATCTCCTTAATACAAAGTAACCAAATCTTTGCTATTGTTTGTCTATGGAGATTAGCGAGATGTGATATGGGATGGTGAGCGACGTATAAATGCAAGGAATGATCATTACACAGAGTAAGAAATGACTTTAGGAGAAGACACATGGAAGATAAAGCGTACTCAAACAGAGAATATTTGCTATATAAAATGATATAGTATGTACATTAGAGGCGGAAAATCAGTGCAGCGCCAGCTGGTAAATAGAGATCTCTGTTTATAGATTCAACAAATGGCTTGTTTTCTGCAAATAAAATGGACTGAATGCATTTTATCATCATGACCACAGGGAAAGGCTGTTTACTGTAAGTTTTCCGAAACCAGTTTTGCTTTGATCCTTCTTGCCGTTATTTAACTTTAATTCCCCAAATGGGAAATGATCAAAGTATCAAAATGGACAGCCTGCAATCGCTCACATTTCCAATATGCAACCTTATCACTATAAATATTTTTAGCAGGAAAGATGCTTTTGGTAGTTTTAAGGGAAAGGGCCTAGAATGTGTCATATACGTTTTTGTTCTCTCCATTCAGATGTATCTTATAGGAGGGATACAATTACTTTGTGTATAAGTAAAGCATATTGTTGGTTCACCTTTAACTTCTTGTATAATGTAGTTCTGTATGATGTTTTTGTTTGGAAGCTCTCCAATTCGGTATTTCAGCAGCAATCTGGCTGCTAGGGTTTTATTATCCTAGCAACCAGGCACAAATGAGAGACTGGAACTCGAATAGGCGAAGGACTTAATAGGAAGATAAATAATATAATGTGACAATAAAGTTGTAGCCTCGGACAGCAATAGTTTTTTTTTTTTCTGTTGGGGTCAGTGTTCCCTATCTGAAAGCTAAAAAAAGACAGAAAAATTAAGGCAAATAATTCATCTAAAAAAATAATGCCCAATAGCAAGGCTGCTAGGAATAAAACATTCTACAAAGGTTAACTTAAAGGTTAAAGGGGGGAATACTAAAGGTTAACTTAAAGGGGACTTACACCATTAAGCAGCACTTCCAACTGGTCAGATGTGACTGAACATAGTATCTTATATTTAACCTTCCCAGGTCAGTTATAATTATGCTTTGGGAGCTCATCTGACAGCCTTCCTACACCTGCTCAGTGAGTCCTACATGTCCCTATACCTCGCAGTAACAAGATAATGATATGTTCTCTTTTTTCCCCACCAGTATACTTTGGGCACAATGGTGGCTCAGTGTTTGGCACATCTCATATTGCTGGATTCCAGTATGGGCACTGTAAGGAACATAGTTTGTCTAACGTAGGCCCTCAGCAACTTGACCATCTTCCAAAATCCCTTACACTTCACTTAAACACTCACTAACTACTATTGAGTTTTTTCACTCTGGCCTTACCATCACTATCCTAACCAACAGGAATGCTACAACCACACTGGTTACCCTCACTATATGTCTCACGCCCTTGTCCTCTTAGATAGTAAGCTCTCCTGAACAGGGCCCTCCCTCTATGTCTAACAATATTAAATTATAACTGTAAATTGATTAAGGTGAAAAGTTTATATATGTAAACTGTTGAGTCCTGTAATTGTTTCTCCTTACTCTGTAAATCGCTGCAGGAAACAATAATAAAAAAATAATAATACTGAGCACCACTCGGACAGCGACTTATGTGAATGATGTAAAATGTAAAACATGTTGAGCAGCAATGCATTTCACACCATTAATTTGTCCACACGAGCAGCCACTGACTTTAATGGCAAGCACCAGAAAAAGCTTAAAGGGGAACTAAAGTCTAAAATAGAATAATGTTAGAAATGCTATATTTTATATACTAAACATAAACATGAACTTACTGCACCACAAGCCTAATCAAACAAATGATTTATGCTTTCAAAGTTGGGCACAGGGGGCTGTCATCTTGTAACTTTGTTATACATCTTTGCAAGACCCAGGGCCCACTGCCGTTTGTCACCCATGTCCTCTCCACCTTTTTTGTGCAAATTTTCATTATTGGGACTGGAGCAATGGGGATTGGTGCATGGGAAATTTAAAAAAACAATTGTCTCCTGCCCATCTCCAGTGTTTTTGAACCAATGTGGGTGTGGGTGGGCAGCATGCCGTGCCCTTTCCACAAATCCAGGCCTGGCAAGACCATGACTATGCACATGCTCAGTGTGGTCTAGGGTCTGTTGGGAGGTTAGGCTTGGGGATCATCATAAATTACCAAAACAGCACGTCAAATAATATCTGTCATAGTAGCTGATTCTGATGAATAATCAGAATATGCAGACTATGCTGGGTCTGCTGACACAAATCTCTACACAGTTGCCAGCTGCTCTACAGGGAAACAAACAAAGCTACTCAATGTCAGGGAAGTAACGATTGGAAAGTACGATTGTTTCCCAGTTAGGGATCGTCTGATGTTTCCGACCCTCAGTAGTCAGAGCAAGTAAAACAAAAGGGGTAATTTCCCTGCAGACAGTCAGTTTTATTATAAAAATGGTAGACATTTTTTAATTAAATTATATTGGAGATATGATATAATATGTATGTGTGTGGAAACATGCTTAAAACAAGCTATCAAGCTGGTATCACTTTTAAACTGACCAGCCCATGTGCTCCACAGTCAATCACAGAAGCAGCACTGTTCAGTTCTTCGAATGCAACTCTAAGTCAATAAATGTTATTATAGCTACAGGATTTATCTGCAGAATACAAGAATGCTGTCTCCCAATGTATAATTGTACAGCATAAATAAGGCCTTTTTTCCATTGCTTTCTATTTTCTATTTTTCTAAAATGATTTAAAAAATTAAATTAATATAGTTTTTCACCCTCTAATATTTCTAAACGGTTACAATTTATACACAAACTTTGCTCAGGATCTACAGCCCCTGCACCCTGAGCTTTAAGAAAGTCTGGTGCAGAGCAACTGTTTAACAGGTTTAGGTTTATATAAGTATGGTAAACGTTTAAAAAATAGAAACATAATTCATGGAATACTATAGTTTTGCACAGGTGAATTATTCCTTTAAGTACTGCAAAAAAAAGACGAAAAAGATTGATTTCTAGATACAGAATTGTGTTAGCAAGACTTATGATGTACCATGACTGGGACTTGGCTCCATTAAGGAATGAATTCTATTATGCCTGAAGCACATATCTGAGCAAGACATTTATTCCCTTTACAAGACAAAGAAAGTAATATGCTCCAGCCATGTGAGAGCTGGAATATAGAAATTCATCTGGGATAGATGTCAGAATATTTGTGTAAAAATGTATTCTTTGCAACGTAATTGCAGATAAGCCACTGAGTATGAATCCGGCACTTACAGGACATCTAGTCTTTCATTTATGCTGTGCATGATCATTTGAACATATTTTGAAAGAATTATCATTTAAATGAAGTCCAGGGAATACTGAATTCAAGTCCTGGAGATATAATTTTGTAAAATTATAGTTTGCTGAATAAATTGTTAGATGGTTCCATGGTATACTGTGTTGGCTGCTAGAAATATTCTTCTACTGTGCTCATAGCAGCAGTATGGATCCATAGGATGGGGTAATGTGGCCCTTTATACACTCACTCAAACTCAGGCTCAAATCTTCTTAGTCTTTACCTCTGCTCATCCTCACAAATAGTGATGGGCGAATATCCCGCGATTCGCTTCGCCTAAAGATTCGCGAATTTCGGCGCGCGTCACGTCTTTTGACGCGTCGCGTCAAAAACGATGCGCGACTCGTTTTTTAGGCGAAATTTCGCTTGGCGAAATCTCGCTGGTGATTCGCGAATTTATTCGCCAGCGGCGAATCGCGGGAGTTCGCCGCGAATTCGGCCCTGGCGAATAAATTCGCCCATCACTACTCACAAATGTATGCCCCATCCGTTTTTTTTTTTTTTTTAAATCTCACTTGCACATACACCACCCATTTCACAAGTAAAATCACTCATATGTTCCACTGTCACATAAAAACAGCAATCATGGAAGCATGCAAACACAGGCCCATCTTACTATGGGTATATACCAAGAGGTACAAAACTTCAGTGTTCTAGTGGAGGCCTACCGGTCCAGTTTTATCAAGGTTTGGTGAAGGGCCCAGTGTGGCCCGACACGTTGCCAAAACTTTGATGTCTACCTTGAGCGAATAAAAGCATGTTTTTTTTGCATTATAAAACTGGACCGGTGTGCTACAGGATTTTGGGATTTTTATAATCCCCAACCAGTGGCTCATAAGCAGCATGTTGCATCAAAGCAGGTGCATATTTTTGAATTCCAGGCTTGCAGGAAAATTTTGTTGTTTAAAAACCAGGTGGACTACCAAGCAAAGACTCCTGTAGGCTGCCAATCCACATAAGAGCTTTCAAATCACAACACGTATTTGGCATCACCAGTGACTTTTTTCCCATGCTTGTGTTGCTCCCCAATTCTTTTTACAATTTGAATGTGGCTCACGGGTACAAAAGGACGGAGACCTCTGCTTTAGATGCTGCAAATACGTAGATAGCAATATGTATTGTGGAGCCAAATAATGGGGATTTACATCTTGTCCCTTTTACCTAACTCTGATCAAACATTTATTTTAGGCAATGTTTTGATTAAATATAGCCTTTATTTAGACTTTGTGCAAAAAAAAAAAATAGATCTGATTGACAGTAGTGGAACTAGGTGGGGGCGGGCCCTGGTGTCATGTAGGAGATCTCAGAGGTGTGCACCTGCACTCAAGATAATTGGGGGAGTCCAGAAATAAGAACTGAGGGAGGCTACTTCTTGCTAATTTAGAGAACAGCATGCTTAGTCCAGTAAGAAATAATGGTGAAATGATTGGGTGAAATCCCACAGAAAGAGGGGGGAGTTCATAACATACTTAGTAGCACATGTCTGATAAAAAATAATGAGATAATGTTCCACAGAATGATAGTTAGCCACATGATTCTGACATCTTACAGAAAATCTTTCTTAACAGTGACCCACTCCTTTAACCAACAATGTCAGCTGCTGCCATAGGAAGGAATAAAATTGAGGTTTGTGTGTCTTTAGGTGAGCAGTTTTTCTTTTACAATTTATTGTTACTTTTGTTGTGTGTACAGTATATTGTGTTTTTTTTTTAATTTTAATAATTATGGGGTGGTTACTGTTTTAGCTCTAGCCAGGCAGGGACCAGGGGGCCCAGAAAATGTTGCCAGATAGGTCCCCCCCTGTGATCCATAAACAGATACATCATGAAATGTAAAATGTATTAGGCAATTGCACAGTAATTTATGTGCCTGCTTCCCATGCACCCACCTGCTTGCCACTACATACTAATATATTTATGTGGTCTCTCTCTGTAAGGGCTGTTACAGAATGTTGGAGGTTGTTCTTGGTGTAACTATGCTTGGAGTGCTCCATTACCAGCTCAACAAGCCAAACAAATGATACAATGGCATTACAGAATGTCCCTATGGTCTACCATTCCACATGGGTAGATATGGGGCAATAAGAAAGGTTCGGGAGAGACAGCCTGAAACAAGAGCAGCATAGGTTAAACTAAAACTAAATCTTCTTCTGAAGAACTAAGCAAAGGGAAAATAATTATCCATTAAGATTCTAATGTGCCCATTAGACAATTACAAAGGCAAGTTAAGACATAATAGTCATTTAATATGTTAACACTACATTCAGCGAATCAAAGCACATCAAACAAGATTCTGGCAACCAGAAAGCATATTGAATTAAAGGCTCCAGAGACACTAAATTAAATTAAAAGGCAATTAGCTTTACCAATTTTAAAATCTGAGAATATCTCTGTTTACATCATAACTGAAATTGAGTTTAACTGCCCCAGGTGAATCAACAACTGTACTAAAAACCCATTTGGTCTAGGTTATGTTTTTTCACCCAGATTTACAATTATAACCTTGTCCTTAGTAATGTGAAGGCATGCGTATTACTTTTCTATCCTGCTTGATTAGGCGGAACCATACTCTGATAACTATTGTTTTAGGGAATCCGACATACATACTGGTGCAATTTATACTTCAGCTTCAGAATCGATATCTCTTTACACTACTATTGGAATTGTTTGCAGTAAATTCCATGAGCAAAGCCAACCACTCTGTAGGCCTAAACAAGCCTTACTAATTTCTTGAACACCAAAGCAATTTCTATTACAATGTAAATGATTTTTAATCTGCCAAATATCCTCATGCCTGCGAGTCCTGGGAATTTCTCATTTTCATTTTGCAGGGTAATAGCATAATTTAATGGATCATTTTATAAAGATGAAGATGGAAAATGAAGATGTTGCTTCATGGCATATTAAAAGAAAACAAATACGGAGCATACGTATCTAAGAAGCAGTTCGAGCTTCGGTGCCAATTGGGGACATGCTGAGAAAAGTAGTTAGTGCATATCTGCGGTGAAAGGGAAAATAGCTTCTTTATTAGGCTCTGTTAGCGTTGAATGAATTAAGATATCAATCTAACAATAAATTTGCAGACTTTGGCAGATCTCCTCAAGTGATTGTTTCACTCGGTACAGCCGTCATCATTTTCTATGCTTTGTTTGTCTGATCAACTGGCATAATATAAAGCTCTGGCCCAAAATCAATCAGCAGATGCAATACATCAGGTTCTGGGTAGTGTGGCATCCATTAGCAGGGCTTGTAGTGATTTGCAGGATTTTCCTTGCCATGTATAGGAGCAAAACCTCAATTAGCACAATAAAACTGCCTAGGACTCAAGGGCAAAATATTGCAACAATAAAATCTTTTATTTAGGAATAATACTTGATTATGATAATATGTGATTTAATGAACCCCATTGGTAAGGGTTTATGTTTAGGCTAAATGGGGGTTCAAATGATTCACTTATGATTTTTTGTATTTTATATATCACTTTTTTATGGTATTGTAAATTGCACATCCGCACATTAAGGGGCAGATATAGCAAGGGTCAAAGTGAAAATTCAAATTCAATTCAATTCGCCTCGAGAATTGTTAAAATCCGATTTGAGTTTTTTAATAAATTCTAATTCGACTTTCGAGATTTATCCTAAACCGGTCCTTTAAGAACTATAATTCTATTTTTCGACCAACTAAAACCTGACAAATTGCTGTTTTAGCCTATGGAAGACATCCTATAATCAGTTTCCTGACATTTGAGTTTAAAAAACTCAAATTGAATTTGATTTGAGTTTTCGAGTCCATAGTATTCACCCGTATTTAAACTATTTAAAAAAAACTCCCTGTGTAATGAGTATGTCATTAGTACTTGCATCATGTGTGCAATAATGGCTGTTAGGGTATAAAAGTTGTGCCTCACTTTTTCCACACTATCCTGATCATGGTCCTTTGTGGATCAAAAAGCATAACTTACACTACTTTTTTATATCCCACCTACTCTAATAGTTCCATGAGGTTCATCCATCATAGTTTATTAGCAGTCTGGGACTACACTTCATTCTATGGAATCAGCAAAGTGTAGAAGGCCTTCTGGGGATTATATCCTTTGCTTAATATTAATATATATGTTCAAAACAGATTTGGAGGGGAGTGAAATAGATTTTGCTGTGGACTAACCCTTCACAAATGGGAGTATCACATTGGTCTCACATG
Organism: Xenopus borealis; assembly: GCA_024363595.1. Classification (NCBI taxonomy): domain Eukaryota; kingdom Metazoa; phylum Chordata; class Amphibia; order Anura; family Pipidae; genus Xenopus; species Xenopus borealis. The sequence continues at coordinate 121,694,847 of CM044439.1, forward strand.
TAGACCTGTTTCATATAATATGGGCACCACAAATTTATTCTAACAGATCACATAGTAACATATTAAG
>CM044439.1:121731868-121751560 GCA_024363595.1 Xenopus borealis
TTGCACCAATCTGTGGCAGATGAAATCCCACTAAAATTAAGGAAAAATTATTCATTAAAAGAAAAAACATATTCTTTCACTTATATATAAATGAGCAATTAGCAGACAACAACTTTTTTCTACCTTCATATTTGTTTCTTTGAACATGGAGAGAGAAGGATACAGAAAGGACATCAGATAGGTTTTCTATAAAAAACATACCAACATTTGATGTACAGGTATTGGTAATAAAGTGATATCCTTGTACTCCAACATTTTTTAAATAAAAACCAAATGACGAACATGTGAATTATCTCGATAGGAAATACCGTATTCCACATCCTGGTTCTGCATCAGAATAAATCCATGGCCTGCAAGATGTACGATTTCTTAGCTACAATAATTCCTAAAAAGCAACTTTCAGACTTGGAAAGCATTACCAATAATGATGGCATGACACCATTAAAACTGGCTGCACAACAAGGAGACGTAGAGGTAACACGTACTGTACATTGGAAACTCTGCCTAATGTAGCAATGTATCAAAACCAGTTGGAGACTTGTGCTTAATGATCAGTAGACTGAACAAAACTTATTGCTAACTGGTTGGGACATTTTTTGTACCATCAGTTCTTCTTCCTTCTGTTGCTTGTGTATAAATACTGTATAAATATAAATATTGTCTCCCCACAACTCCTGGTAGAGCACAGGTTACATTCGACTCTTTCATCTCAGGTGGGCCCTGGCTGTATTTGTGGAGAATAGTTAATTACACTCATTTCACACAAACAGAACTTGGACTCTCAATAACTTGAGAGCCAGTGGTTCTAAAAACAAAATGATAACTATTTATTGAATAAAAGGTTGACTATCTCTTGGTTGGTGCTGATCTGATGGTACAAACATGAATCACGTCACAGGTATTTCAAACACTTTCATTCTTTGGATGCTACTTTGATCTTAGCTTTGGTGTTCACAACACCCCAGAGGTAATACTCACACATCAGTTAACTAGTCCCCAGAATTAGGTGATGCTCACATTGGTTTATTAGTCTAGGAATCTCCCATTCCTGAGCCTGAACAACCGAGTCCCGATTCTGGCAGTGACATCACAGAGTACTTACCCTTCCTAGTCTCCTCGTTGGAGCTTCTGGCTGCTCTGCTCTCCCTTTAAGCAACAATTACATTGGTCCATGGAAGTGGTTCTCTCTGTTATATAGACCTCCACCTGACTTTTATCCTGGGAGTCAAATAATACACTGCATAATAGACCAATATTTATAATTCTTTCACTTATTTTTCCCAAGATGTTTGAATATTTTATAAAAAAGAAGAGACATACAATCTTGTCCTTTGGTCCATTGGGGTCGACACTCTATGACTTAACCGGCATTGATTCATGGGATGACAGAATATCAGTCATAGATATTATATGTGCAAGTAATAACAATTCTGTAAGTATTGAATCACCTTCATATACACATGATGGCATATCAAAATTAAAGAGTATATACTGTCTATATATATAATGCTTTGACACAGTAAGCAAAGCATATTTCAGATGATGCACTATACCATGGAGAAAGTATGGTAGATGCAAAGAGAATGCCAACTGCTTGTGTAACTTCCACTGTAAAGTTTCATGGAGGAAAAATGATTTTCTAGGTATAGCCCATGGCTTTAGTGAAAGCAGATTTTAATGTTACATCATGTCAGGGCATCACATCGTATCATATCATGACATTCTTCACCTTCTGTTCCTGCTTTGGACAACAGTTTGTGGAAGACTCTATCCTGATTATACCTATAATCCCAGCCATGCACAAAGCTAGCTAGAAACGGAAGGGCAACAACTTCACTGGCTCCACAAAGCCTAGAATTTATGCCAACTAACAATGTGGGATGAACTGAATCATTACATGTGTTTACACTATATATTAAAGATCCTCCTGTCTAAACCTGCCACTAGCCCTTCTGTGATTTGCACCCAGTATCATTGCTTGCAATCCTGATCATTTTAATTGCATCTTGCACCTACAAACGCAAAACTGTTTCTGAATCTGCATGGTATTTGTTGTTGTATTTTAAAATTACAATTAAAATTTTGGTGTTATTTCACTATTTCACAAATTCTGCAAATTCTTCATCTCTAACCAACACTACAGTATTTAGTTTATCCACCCCTGTCAGATGAAAAGGCAAACAGCAGTTATATTCAGCTTTTTGCATGAAAGGTGCGGTCATTATTACCCTTATATGTGTCATCTACTATTACGATTATTAATATTATGAAAAAAAATCACATTTTAAAATATGGTGTTATTACACCATATCTATTGTCAGTTGGTTACTTAAGTCACTTATGCTCCTATTTTTATAGGCAAGAAACCTGTTAGAAATAACTCCTCTGAAAGAGCTGCTTCACTACAAATGGACAGTTTTTGGATATAAATACTTTCTGCTTTGCACCATTTTCTACATCATGTACACGATCATCCTGACTCTATGCTGTTTGTATCGGCCAATAACGGAAGAGCTTCCATATCATGAAGAGAAAACAAACATCAGAAAATCATTACATGTAAGAATTGTCATTTCCAGTTTCTGACAATATCATCCAACTTTCTGCAAAACATCAGGAGAAGGTGTAGTAATGGGCCTGAACTATGTGTGATAAAGGAAGTATACAAATGTATTTATTTTTTGCCCAGTGGTTGCCACCCAATCTAGAACCCTTCCTAGGCTGAACTTCCCTGTGATGCACCTCTTCTTCAGGTATTCATTTGGGTATTCATCAATGTTCATATCTATTTTATTGCAAAATTGGCTAAGATGAACATTTGAGCAATCAATAAAAGTCAACGTGCTTAGAATAATCTGTTCCTAATCCTCAGGGCCATTAGAAATCCTTCCTACCATCTGCTCTTATATACATAACTAATTTAGATGAAATGTGCTAATTATTTCCTTTCATTTAATAACCACATTTAAATTCATTAAATTCTCAGACTTACTCATAGGCTTGAATGTAAAATGACAAATTAACAGTAAATTACATTTAAAAAAAAAAATCAAATGTAAATAAAAATCATTTTCAATTATAGCCAGACTGACAGTGATATGTAAAATATTGAATAATTAATTCCAAGTTTGTGTTATTAAATTATGGCAAAGCACATACAAATAAAATATAGGTATGGGATCTGTTATCTGGAAACCCAGTATCCAGAAAGCTCTGAATTACGGAATGCCATCTCCCATAGACTTCATTTTATCCAAATAAAAAAAATGTTGATTCCCTTTTTCGCTGTTATAATAAAACAGTATCTTGTACTTTAGCCATATTAAGATATAATTAATGCTTATTGGAAGCAAAACCAGCCTATTGGGTTTATTTAATGTTTACATGATTTTCTTGTAGACTTAGGTATGAAGATTCAAATTACCAAAAGATTGGTTAATTCAGAAAACCTCAGGTCCCGAGCATTCTGGAAAACAGGTCCCATACCTAAAATCCAATTTATTTTTTATATACAAAAAAGTATAGCATGTACCCTAGAATCTATTAATGTCAAAACCTATACAAAGAGGCACATTTACACATTTCGAGGGGTTTTAACACAATCCGATTTTTCGAATATAAAAAATCGATTCCGATTTTAAGCAATTGATCGAATTTTTCCTATGGGAGCTTCCCATAGGATTCTATAGCAAATCAACAGACCCATTCTTGTGGTTTTATGTGTTTATAAAATCACAGCTAAACTCGAAAACCAAGAAAGTTATGAAATTTCTTAAAAAAGTCTGAATAAAAAAAAAGTAGGAATGGGGAAAGTCACAGGAAAGTCGCAAATCATTTTCAAGGTGTCGCACAATAATAACTTCATTATCATATTGACGTACAAAAGTCAGCTTCACAAATGTCTTAAAACCTTGTATTCAGAATTGTCGCAGTTTTGTCACATAATGAATCTCGAAAAGGTTGCACTTTTTTTCCTGAAAGTTAAGGCTTAATAAATCGCCCTAAATGTCCTTATGTACAGTTAAGAAAATAAATTGTAAAACGTTTGATTAATATTTATATTTACAGGCTTTTAGGAATATTTCATAGCAAGCCATTATAGTAGATAATAAGGGTAATTTACAAATGCTTGTCCAATCAAACTAGTTGAGTTGAAAAATGCCATGTTGTAGCCACAAAAAAAATATATTTTTCAAGAGTTACAGCTTAAATGCTGGTGCACAATGAATTTCCTCCACCACAACAAATAAGGATTCCCAATAACTAATTTCCTACTAACTTTCCTACTAGTATCTCAATAGGAGTTTCCCTTAAAACAAAAAATAATAGTTCTTAAAAATAAATTTGACACTTCAAATGAAAACCTCCATGTGTCATTTAGTATGGAAGCATTCTGTTTTAAACACTGATCATGTCTAATTATATTGTATAGGACATTCAACTCAACAGTATCTATTGTATCCTTCAAGCAAGATGTGAATTTATTATATGTATGGTTGCAAAAATAAATCAATTTGTACTGTAAAGTAAAGGTTGGTCACAATGTCAGGTTAAAAGCACACCCTATAGCTGGCCATACACGTAAAGATTTTTGAAAGATCCAGTGGTTATCGTGAGACCACGATTGTCTAAAAACGATCGTTTAAATGCCTGATGTGTCCATCAACTAAAAAGACCATTTCAGGCGATATTGCCAGCAAAACTGAAGGATCGCAGCCTGCTTGGCCCTGCAAACATAGGTAGATTGCATGGGGACCGATAAAGATTTTCTAACCTGGCCGATCAATCTGTAAAATGAACGATCGTTTGTATCCCACTAACCGCACGATAATTTGACAGATTGGTCGGACTTCCCTAAGATCGGTCGTTCTGCGGGGAAAGATCGTTGTGTCTATGGGGAGCTTATGAGATTCCTCTGATCTTCATAAATATATACTGAATTTATAAAGAAATATGCAAGACCAGAAGAAGATAATCAAATTTTAAAATTGGTGGTAGAAACAACTTTTAATACACAACAACTCTCAGGGGCAGATTTACTAAAATAAAACTAAACTAATCTAATTTTTTTAAGGCTATATTCGATCGAAAATTTACCTATTTCAATTGAACAGGTCCATTTTCGAATAAAAATCGTTCGAATGCATTTTTTTTTTTAAAAAAAGCTTTGATTTTCCAGTATATAGAACATTTTTCAGTAAAGCTTCCAGGAGGTCCCCCATAGGCTACATAGCAATTCAGCAGCTTTAAGGTGGCAAATAGTCGAATTCGAGGGATTTTAAAGAGACAGTACTTCAAAAATTTAAATTTTTTCTATTCAAAATGGAATTTTGGGCCATTCGATAGTCGAAGTAGCCCAAAATTATGTCGAAATTCTAATTTTTAAAATTCAAATTTTTTTCGAATTTTCACTTCGACCCTTAGTAAATCTGCCCCTCAGAGTGGAAAATGAAGAAGACCTGTATACTTCTGCTGTACCTTAGGGGCAGAGTTACTAAGGGACGAATTTCAGAAGTAAAAAAACTTCGACCCTCAAAGTCTTTTTAAATGGATTTTTTGATCGAAAATTTACCTATTTCGATAGAATAGGTCAATTTTTGATTGAATAAAAAATAGTTAGAATCGTTCGATTCGATGGAACGATTCTCTGCAAAATCCTTCAAATTTTTGGAACCTTTCAGGACAGGTTCTATGAGGTCCCCCATAGGATAAAATGGCAATTCGGGAGCAGCTTCAATTTTGGGCTATTCGATAGTTGAAGTTAGAATTTTATTCCAATTTTCACTTCGACCTTCAGTAAATGTGCCCCTTAGTGTTAATGGCACATGACATAAATGGATGGATGATTGAACTAATCAAAGCTGAACTTGAAGTATAAATTAACATACTGAAATACTTGAGATTAAGAGATTAAAGGCAGATTTATGAAAGTTCGTAGAACGTCCGATTCTCCAAATGGTACTTCTAACCACAAAAAAAAAACATTTTTGGTATAGTTACTTATTCCATTTTTTTTAGTAATCTATCAGGTGTACAAACCATAAAATTACAAATACAAAAGTACGGCAAGTAAAAGCTGTTAAGATCATGTAGAAGTCAATGGGAGTGCCTTTTATTTTCTTGCAAAGTTGAGACTTTTGTTCATGGTTTTAGAGGTTTTCAGAGATCAAAACATTCATCGTCATACAAATTTTGTGTGCGTTCACAAAAAAATTGGGGGTTTTGTATTATTTTCATTTGTACTTTTTTTTTATTTGGATCTTTTAATAACTTACATGGCATTTGTGGTTTTGACGAAATAGACTTTAGTTGTTATTTCAAAAAACTCTCATACCTCTAAAATTTGACCATTAGTAAAATGGGTCTGTCAGTGAAAAGATGACTCGCAGCAACATAGATGGGCTCACAACAAGTATTACAATACCTTTAATTATGCACATCCATAACAGTTTAAGATTTATTCTTGTGGAAGCCTATTTTAAACTCTTTGTAAGAAATCTATGTTCTGCTAGACTGATTTACACAAGAAACCACAGCTTCTAATTTCTAGTAATTTATCTTGTTGAAAATCATGAGACATGGAAAGCTGGAAAGCAGATTGCAACGGGTACATTTGACATTTTTCTAGTGGCTATTATAAAAACAACTCTGTAATTTGGTAGACTTAAGGAAAACTCTAGCAATACAGAGGAATAGGAAGAAGGATTTTACATTATAATTAGCCATTTGAAAGGAAAGTACGTTCAGCAAGTAATTAAAGAACCAGAATAAAATGTTCAGAGCATTCAGGAGTAAGGGGATCTCTAAGGCACTTCAAATAGTCTGTAATGAAAATATACATTTAAATACAAACTATAGAAAAAGAACTGTTCCAAAAAAACAGATATTTTTTAATACTTATTGTAAAAATTTTATTAAAAAAATGCCTTTTTACTCTGCTACAATAAGATCAAGTGCAACATTAAAACATTAATCATTAAAACATGTTTAATAAGATCAGTAGCATGGCTTTTATAAATGTGTATAAAGATCGCTAAGGAAACAAACAAAAGCTTTGTCTTAAATATATCTGGGGAAAGTGACAAAATGACACAAATGATAACATTAAGGGTAAGGCCAGATGGGAAGATTCGGGGAGAATTGTCGTCTGGCGACTCATCGCCTCTTCTTTGGGGCGACAAATCTCCACGAACTGCTTCCCCCTGCCTTCCAGCTGATTAATGAATAATCGCCTGCACCTATTCACATGGTTTTTCCGAAGTCGCTTGAACTTGCCTCCTTAGGCAATTTTGAACGATTTCGGGAAAGCTCAGCGCCCCAAGTGAATAGGCGCAGGGGATTATTCATTAAATTGCTGGAAGGCAGGGGGAAGCGGTTCAGGGAGATTAGTTGTCAGGTGACAAATCTACCCAAATCTTTCCGTCTGCCCTTACCCTAAAAACTAAAAGAGAAGAAATCAAATGATGTGAACCCATTAACCACACACACACAGTGCATTTGTCAACATCAAGGACATGCCCAATAAAATACACTCACACTAAATACAATATAAAAATATTTTTGTAATGATTTTTTTCTTTCCAGTAGGAATGGTAGGTATTGTAGAAACCATTTCAAATGTCACTGGGATATCAATCTAGGCTTCTGTACCTGAAGTGAGCAGGTGGCTTGTCTTCAATGTGACTTGCAGGTAAAAAATGTTGGGGACCCCTGACACGGATAGTAACATACTGCTAATTAATCGGACTGTTACATAGTAGCCTCTACAATTAAATAATGCTAACTTTTAGGGACATCTGTATAAATCTAATTAGAAAACAACTGCTGCAGATTCTGCATTGTACTTCTAGAAGCCAGAGATAAAGAATGTTCTGATCTTAGAGTGTATGTGTGACAAGGGAACAAAAACAAAAAATCGAAATTAAAGTCTGGCAGAACCACTGGGTCCATAAATACAATTACAGATTTCACTTAAAAGAAACAGGATAGATGTATTTCTTATAACACCATGTATTATTTTGTACTGAAGGAAAAATTGTTTTGTCAAGGGAAGAGCTTGACATATTGTGATAGATGTACGGCCAACAAATCCCATTGCGACTCCTCATAGCAGGGGGCAATGGATGTACTCTCACGGCGGCGCATAGCAATAGTGTTATGATGCTGTTGTGCTTGAATGGGATCGGAGACTATTAACTGGCACTCATATTAGAAATAGGTCAGCTTTAAAGTTTATGATAGCAACAGTAGTACAGGTGAAAAGTTAAACTCTCAGTTTTGCCTGTCCAGAGAAAGTGTAAGATCAAAGCAACCAATAAGCATCAGGAATCAAGACCTGTTACACATTTGCTCTATATTCCACCCAAATTATCTTGTATTAGTACTCCCTTACCTTGCAGAGTGCTGCAGAAGACTATGGGAGTGTATAATTGTGAATAATAACAAAATGTAGGCTTCTATGAACACCAATGCTATATGCAAATGCTTTAATTTGCACCTAAGAGAACCTCTACAGGAATTATTAATCAAGTTCCATTGAGACGAAAGAATTTGCTTACAGTTTCACAGTTGAGGAAAGGGAAAGCTCTTAGATGTGGCAGAAGAGAGACATCTTTTCAAATATTTCACTGAAAAGCCGTCACAGCACATAGATGTGGGGAAATGTGTTTTTTTTCCTTTCATTTTCCTTTTATGAAGAACACTGAAATGGAGCGGCTTAGGTAAATTCAGGCAAAGCAGGCAAATAACCAAATCACTTTCTAACAAAGCAATCAGTTTGCCACAGTGTTTGGCTGGCTACAGCACAATAGCTCTTTATTTATCTATTTCAGTGGTTCTCAACCTGGGGGTCGGGACCCCTTTGGGGGTCGAACGACCCTTTTACAGGGGTCACCTAAGGGGTGTCCAAACTACAAAACCATTGTTCGAACTGGGTGGGTTAAAGAATAGTGTTGCGGCAGGAAGGAATGCGCAGTAGCTGACAATGGCGGGAGCATGCAGTGTTATTGGCTGCTTCCGGGTAGTAAGAAAGAGAGTACTCCAAGCCGAGTAGAGGGAGCTGAAGACTGAATGCAATGTCTCCTGATGGGCTTCCTCTGATTGGTGGATATTTGCTTTTTTTTCTTCTGCCAGACTCCTCAATAATTAGATTACGATTCATAACAGTAGCAAAATTACAGTTATGAAGTAGCAATGAAAATAATTTTATGGTTGGGGGTCACCACAAAATGAGGAGCTGTATTAAAGGGTCATGGCATTAGGAAGGTTGAGAACCACTGATCTATTTTATTTGATATTTAACATATTTCAGGCATTCATAGCCTTAACAAAACACCCAACTAGTGATGGGCGAATTTATTCGCCAGGGGCAAATTCACTCGATTCGCTGCTGGTGAATAAATTCGCGAAACGGCAGCGAAATTTCGCCTGGCGAAAGTTCTTTGAAAAAAACAAGTTGCGCGTCGTCTATGACGCGACGCGATGAAAACAACGCACCGTACGTCGAAAACGACGCGACGAAAACGATGCGACACGAGTCAAAAACGTGCCAATTTGCAAATTTCGCTGGAAATTCGCAAATTTTTCGGCGAAGCGAAACTGGCTAGATTCGCCCATCACTACACGCAACACATTACCTCCCCATCCATTCTCCAATCACAAATTAACAATTAACACAACTATAAACAAACTGTACATAGACGCTGATATAACAAATAATAGTCTGGATATAACAGTGATGATGATTCAAACTATTCCATAATTTGTAACAATGTATTCTGCGTAAACCTCTATTCTTTCAGCTGAAACTCCTCTTAAAAGATCTTTATACATCCCAATTACAGTAATGGCACATAAAGTATTTCAACAACTTGTGCTGAAATTTTACAGGAGGCGTACAAAACACGGAGGGATTATTGGCGCTTATGTGGAGAGATAATTGTTGTCATCGGAGGGATTTTAACTCTTGTGTCTGAGGTATGTTTAATAGAACAAAAACAGAATTTGTGATGTTCTAAATGTATTAAAGTGCAGTCCATACTACAATTTAGATTCACCGATATTGTATGACTTCATGCATTAAATTAATATCTAATATATTTAACGCATTGGCAGAATAGCGTCTGCATACAGTTAGATGCTGAATGCAAACGCTCACAATCACTGGGAATTCATCAGCATATTTGGGTGTCTGACAGGGATACGGAAAACATATCTCTGAGCAGTAATTAGAGCAGCAGAAGATTAAACTGGGGCAAAGGAACTGAGTGGGTGGAAAGCATTGACTCCACACTTAATTCACAATGTGAAAACACACACAGGGAAAGTATTCAATCCCTAAAGTAGCTTTGGATTTGCTATTAAAAGCACTACTCATTAAAATAGTATTTAAAGACAAAGCCTTGTTTAAAGGATAGGTAATCTTTCATAGATTGATGAAGACTTTCTTGAAGTCTCCATGGTCAAAGAGAGAAGGAAAGGGTGGCGCTTCATGCTAGACAAGGAAGTGCCTAAAAGAGCTGCAGTTAAGTTGCTTGTACTTTAGAAACAAAATACAACTTAGAGAGAAAGATATGTTATTCTGGGGGTTGTTTAGAGAATCTTGTGATATTTTACAATAAAAGGCTTACTTATTTAAAGTTTATTCTAACAGAATGTTGGAGTAAATCACCTTAAAAGTTCAATCAGTTATACTCAATAATAGACACTGAAATAAATCCATCTCCACTTTTAGACCTAATAGCACAGGTATTTAAAGGGGTGGTTCACCTTTGAGTTAATATCCTGAGACATTTTGCAGTCGGTTAAAAATTTTTATTATCTGTGGCTTTTGAGTTATTTAGCTTTTCAGCTCTAGTTTACTACAATTTCAGCAACTGGAATATGAATAGGAGAGGCCTGAACAGAAAAAAAAATAATAGCAATACATTTATAGCCTTACAGAGCATTTGTTTTTTAGATGGGGTCAGTGACCCCCATTTGAAAGCTGGAAAGAGTCTATAGCAAGTTAACGTAATGGTGAACCATTAATAAGTATTAGCTGCACAAAATATTTTGGGGTCACCTGTAGTCATTACAGCTACAGACATCCAAGCATCTAAACATTTAGTAATTATTGGTAACCTCCTTAACACATCACATTAATAAATGTAATGGTAGCAGTGTATTTTTTCCCTTTAATGAAGAACTGTTGCAAAAATAAAAATGTAATATAAACTTCATCCCGCAGAATTAAGACTATAAGATTTTATATATAACATCAATTAAAAATTCTGTATAGTGTCTGAAGTAATGAAGATATTCTCCCCCCCACTCAGCATTTGTCTCTCTTCATTCTTTCTTCATGCAGGAGTCACAGTCAGATTTTTATCAACATTTAGGTGTAATTTATCCTTTGGGGCTAGAATATGTATTAAATTTCACTCAGTCAGAATAATCAGAAATATTCTCTCTCTCTACATGCAGGAATTATGCTGGAGTAAGTTATTTTGTGATATTTTGTTTGTGCTAGAGTCAGTTGTTTGAGATAGCTCTAGTACATCTACTGAAATGGAACCCCCTAAAGGATGCATTATACCTTTAGGTGAAAACTTTACCCTGAATGAAGAGGGAATGAAGAGAAACATATACTTAGGTGGGATATTGAAGAGTAACTGGAATATTTTAGAAACGGGACAACAAGTTTAATTATATTTAGAAATATTCTTCTTTGTCTTTGGACTCTGGATCAGTTACCACACATTGGACTGTCTGATATTTATCCAAGAGGGGGGTAACTTGAAAACGGAAGAATACAGAAAACCCACTCATACGGATCAATATCTGTTGTTCGATTCCCACCATTCACTGGAACACAAACTGGGTGTCATTAGAACTCTGCACCACAGGGCAGAATGTGTGGCAACTGATACAGAGTCCAAAGACAAAGAGCAAAAACATCTCAGAGGAGCGTTGAAAGCTTGTGGCTACCCAGACTGGGCCTTTGTCAAAACAGAAGCAACCAAGCCCAACAGGAACACCAAAAGAAGTAAACGCCCAGAGACACATAGTAAGCAATACATAGTCATCCCATATGTACCTGGAATATCAGAAAAACTCAGGAGGATTTTCAACAAACATCACGTCCCTGTGTTTTTCAAACCAAGCAAAACTATTACACCCAAGGGATTCAACACCAAAAGAAAAACAAAGCAATTTGGTATACGCAGTGTAGAGAGGAGTGCACAGATCTGTACATTGGGGAGATAAAACAACTGCTCACCAAGCAAATGTCTCAGCATAGGAAGGGGAACTCTACAGGGCAAGACTCAGCTGTCTTACTACACCTCAAAGACAAGGGACACTCCTTTGAAGATAGCAAGGTAGCAAGGTCCAAATCTTGGATAAAGAAGACCGCTGGTTTGAAAGAGGCGTGAAAGAAGCGACTCATGTCAAGGTAGAAAAACCATCCCTGAATAGAGGTGGGGGCCTTCGACACCACCTGTCTGCTACATACAATGGTGTTCTCACATCAGTACCAAAGCGGTTTCAGAACACTTCACACATCCATTCATGCAACTCACACAAGTAACATCTGTGTCTAGGAGTTGCATGACACATTGGTTATCCCATCACAGTAACTACACAGAATCAAATTCAGGTGTCACCTCTTTGAAGAGTTACAATGTGCCATTGTGATTGGATTAGTCGAAGAGTTTATATACCGAGAACTTCCCATACCAGTCAGAAGAAGCTGCTCGGATGAGTAGTGAAACGTCTTCAATAATTACTCAGCAAGTCCAGTTGTTTTAGAATTACTTATATCAGATATACCATGACCTGGATGAATGAAAATCTTCATAGTGCATGTTGTGTTTAAATTCCGTACTTGAAACATTTTGTTAAAGATCATTCTGCAAGAGCTAGTTCTGATGACGGACATAAAAACTTATACAACAGAAAATCTATAACTTTGAGTAATAATACTATGGTGTAGTAACCCATAGCTCGTGGTGTAACTACAGAGGAAGCAGACCCCGCAGATCTCAGGGCCTGCTTCCTCTATAGCATCTTTCTTGCCTGGAAAATTGGTACAATTCAAATTAATAACCCTGATATTCAAAGCACTTCATAACCCTGCCCCTCCCTACATCTCTGAACTAATCTCTATATTCTCACCCAACTGCTCCTCTACTGACCTGCTACTCAACTCTTCTCTCATTACCTTCTCACATGCTTGGATTCAAGACTTTGCAAGGGCTGCACCCCTCCTCTGGAATTCTCTCCCACAGTCTGTTCGACTTTCTCCCAACCTTTCTTCTTTCAAGAAATCTCTTAAAACATACTTATTTAGAAAAGCCTAATCTCACTCTTAACTACCCAATGCAATACTACTTATATTACCACATCTCTCACACACTTAACTCTGATCTTGCCCACTCCCACACCTTGTGTATCATTCCCTTCCCTTTAGATTGTAAGCTCTTTCTGCACAGAGCCTTCCTCACTTTCTGTACTGATATTTATTGTGATTTATGTAACTCAATATTTATTGTGATGTACGTAAATCCATATGTTCTGTATATGTAATTCATGTGATTTAGTTGTATAATCACATTCACTTTACAACGCTACGAAATAAGTTGGCGCTATAGAAATACATGTTATTAATAAATAATAATAATATTGCTGTCCATAGCAACCAATCAGCACTAATCAGTAAAGTTTCATAAGCCATATGAAATCAACACTGTAATGGGTTCAGTAAGTCACAGCACTGGAGTAAAGAGCAGTTTCATAGAATAGATCTGCAAAACTTGAAGTAATAGAGTCTGAGTCAAATATAAATTTATACTGGAAAATAGCCTGACAGTATATTCAGTATTTTTCTCAGTAATGTATGCCTATTTTGCTGAAGTATTTCTCAATTTTGACATTATAAAACAAAAGGAATATTTTATCAAAAATGCCAATAATCTTGTGCCACATATAATCAGAATTTTTTCTGACAAAAAACAAATTATACTCAAACTTTCATGACATGAAAGCACTTTCTTATAGGGTTCTCAACAAATAGCTTTTTTTTTTTTAAAAAAAAACACTGTACATTTATATGCTAATGTGATAGGCTGTAGTGATTTCCTAAGAGAGCGGCTTGAAACAGTTTTATGCTGAAAATGAATTTGTTGAAAGTTTTTAATAAATAATATAAAACAGCCAAGCCATATTTAACTGTAATAAAAAACTAAAGTATATAAATTCACTGTAGAAGTTAAATCATATATGTTTATATGTGGGGGTTATGCTGCATCTTTACATATTTTGAACTAGAAAAACATTTTTAAAGCTAATATCCAAATTGATAATTAAATGTTCACTCACATAAAAAGCTGTATATTAACTATATTTATGATAGTAGAGAACAGATAAAAGGAAAGAGAGAGACCCTTAATACTAAAGTAAATTGGCTGTGCAAAGTTAAAGGAGAACTAAACTCTACCATGGGTAGAAATGCCTTATTTTAAATACTGATTTTACTGCACTAGCCTAAAGGTTCAGCATCTCTACTACAGTAATGATCTCTCCCTTCAAAGTTGTCACAGGAGCTCATCAACTTTTTTTTTTGTCAGTGTCAGTGACGCTCACATGCTCAGTGGGCTTTGAGTAGCTGTTGAGAAGCTAAGCTTAGGGGTCATGGCAAATAATCATCAGAAATTGAGTTTTGTCTGTTATATAGAGTGCTACAAAATATGTTGGGTCTATAGAAATACATGTTATTATTATTAATAATAATATAAGCTGGTGCTACAGTGCAGTGCAGTTCCACTTGCATTACAGGACGCTGAGGAAGTGGTGAGGCATTTCTCCACTTTAAATTACCACCCTCCCCCCTTGCTGGCCACTGATGTACCACTACCTGTCCCAGAATTTATCCCTATTTCTTCTGACCACCCCAAATCCCTCTACCTGGCACCTTTATTAACCCCTTTGGTGCCAGAGTCACTGGATAGCTGCTTTGCGTCAATTTGGCACTTAAAATCCAGCTGTGCAATTCAAAGTCATTTTGTCTTTGCAACAGTGTCATGGATACTGATTTAGTTCATGGTGGCCTCTCTTTCTTTCAACCCTCTCGCTCCACTGCTTGTACCAAGTAAAAAAGAATATGGGCAAAAATGACATATTTTATATGCTACACTTACTGCACCAGCTTAAATTTTCAGCTTGTCAATAGCAGCAATGATCCAGGACTTCAAACTTGTCACAGGGGGGGTCACCATCTTAGAAAGTGTCTGTGACACGCACATGTGGGCTCTGAGCAGCTGTTGAGAAGCTAAGCTTAGGGGTCGTCACAAATTATTAAGCAGAAAATTAGTTTGGCCTGTAATATAAGCTGATGCTACAGGGCTGATTATTAAATTCTGATGCCAGTTGTACTGGTATCAAGCTGCCATGTACCAATTATCTGTATTAAATACTAATCAGCCTTATATTTA
Organism: Xenopus borealis; assembly: GCA_024363595.1. Taxonomy (NCBI): domain Eukaryota; kingdom Metazoa; phylum Chordata; class Amphibia; order Anura; family Pipidae; genus Xenopus; species Xenopus borealis. The sequence continues at coordinate 121,747,339 of CM044439.1, forward strand.
TATTATATGTGTACTTTATATTTTGAGTCGGTTCCTAAGCTCAGTAAGTGACAGCAGCACAGAGCATGTGAATTCATAGAAAAGAAGATGGGGAGCTACTGGGGCATCTTTGGAGACACAGATCTTTGCTGCTGAAGGGCTGTGGTTGCCTTGGGCTGGTACAAAAGCCCAAAACATATTGCACAACGTTTCTAGCTACTTCTTTAGTTAAGCTTTTTTTCTCCTTTAAATACTGGTTAGGTGGCATCCATAAACTGTTTAGGACAGCAATCTCATCCTGGTTCTCATGAATACAGTGCTGCCAAGTATAGACAGAACTTTATTCATGGTGGAAGCACAGGTCTTTAATCTCCATTCTGTGTCCACATTAAACTTAGTAAACAAGTGTTTTTAAAATCAGTGACAGGCTGTATACTGAAATGGCCTGACAGTATCTTGTTTCTTTTCCTCTAGATTCTCCAGTTTGTTAGAAAAGGACCTAAACACTTTTTTGGGAGCACAGTTACAGGAGGACCTTTTCATTTTATAATGTAAGTTAATCACAGGCTGCATGTTATACTTTAAAATAACTTTGTTGTGTTTGGTAGCCGAGGATAAGGAGAGTATAACTATGCTTTATTAGCAGGTTCATGCAGCCATTACATAACAGCAGTAAGTCTTACTTTCACTTTCAAGTTGTACAGAAAGTCCTATGTATGCACAGTGCCACCTGCAGGCCATTGTATAAACACCACATATTCCCCCTATAGTAGGAAAGCATTTGGACAAATATATAAACAGTAACAATTAAACCGTATGTATCTTAAAGCAATATATACATTCTTTACATGACATAGTCCTTGGTCCATGCAGGTAGTTTCCTGATTCTCTCAGTATGCCTTATAGGTTCACTTTCCTCTGCCCTATTGCAGTTGGCATCAGGAGTAGGGAAATGTCCTTCATCAAATGGAACATCTCCAAAGTCATATCTAGCAGGAGCAAGACGACTTGCATTCCATATGCGTCCATCAGACAGTTCATATGTGTATGGTCCTCGCTGGTGTCTCACTTCAAGTGGTGTAGTAAATTTACATTGCCCTTGTTTCAGTATTCCTGGTTTCTTAATTTTGACGAAAGATCCAGGCTGAAAGTGCACTTCTCTTGCACCACGTTTTCTATCAGTATAAGCCTTGCATTTGGCTTGGTGACGTTTCACAATGTCAGTAGTAGATGATTTTGTAGGAATAGTCTTTGGTGGAAGTTTGATGTCTGCAACATGTAACTTAGTGCGCATCTGTCTGCCATGTAATAATTCAGCTGGAGATGATTGGGTCGTTGCATGGCATGTTGCTCTGTAGTTATGTAGGAACTCTGTTGTAAATACTTTCCAAGATTTCCCAGTAAGATTTGCTGTCTGTAGTGCATCTTTCAGACTTCTGTTGAATCGCTCGATTTCTCCATTTGCTTGTGGGTAATACACTGAAGATTTCCTATGCACAATATTCCTCTCTCTCAGAAAGGATTCAAACTCATATGAGACAAACTGTGGTCCGTTGTCTGATATTAACTCCTTTGGATTACACTCTAGCAACCAAAGACTACGTGGACTGTGAGAGCTTGATTTCATTGCTATTCTAATTTGTTATTGCTTAGGAATCCTCTCCTATTCACCTACCATTTTCACCACAGTGTATACAGAATTATATTAAAGTGAACTACCCCTTGTAATTGAGTGACTGTAATTGTTTTAGATGTGTGTTTTAGGTTGCTTTATGCCTGCTTCATCATAGCCGTGGTGATTCTGCGATTTCTCAGCAGAAAAGGGGAGACGGTCATGTTGTCATTAGCCCTTATATGCGCTTGGTGCAATGTCATCTATTTTGCTCGAGGTTTCAAACTGCTGGGGCCATTATGTATTATGATTCAAAAGGTAAGTTTCACCACAGCTTTTACAGCCTAATCCAGCAGTGCAATATGATGTGTAAAAGACAGCATAATCCTGGAATATTTATCAAGTTACTTCTTAAAATAAATATTTTGTAAAAAAAAAAAAAAAGTTACACAATTTGGTATGGGACCTGTTATCCAGAATGCTCAGGACCTGTGGTTTCCAGATAATTCTGTAATTAGGATCTTCATGTAAACATTAAATAAACCAATAGTCTGGTTTTGCTTCCAATAAGGATTCATTATATCTTAGTTTGGATCAAATACAAGATATTGTTTTATGATTAAAGAGAAAAAGGAAATAGTTTTGTAAATGTTTGGATTATTTGGATAAAATGGAGTCTAGGGGAGATGGCCTTTATGTAATTCAGAGCTTTCTGTAATTTGGTTCTGAATAATGGGTTTCCAGATAATGGATCTCATAAATGTCGTCATTATACACTGAGGGTGATGTTCTCTAGAGAATTTCTGTTCTGCCTTCTGTTGCTTTAATCTGTGGTTTTCTAGCAGGTCACAGAGATGGTCTCAGACATCTCTGTGACCTGTCTCAGTCTGTATTTATCCATTGTCTCAGACAATGGATAAATACAGATGCAATTGTGCTGCTGTACAGTGAAATTCTTTTTTTTTTGTATCTAATTTCATTTTTTATGTTTCACATCACAGGCTTTTTGAATTTTTGTTGTTAAAAATCAAAGGAACAGGCATGAGAAACAATTATAAAGAAAGGCCAAAATAACTGGAAGATCATCTGCCATAGACTCTATTTAAATCAAATAATTCAGAATATCGCTCTTTTATTTGATCCTAACTAAGATTAAATGAATCCTTAATGGAGGCTAAACAATTCTATTGGGGTTAATTATTATTTAAATGATTTTTTAGTCCAATTTTTGGAGATCCAAATGACATACAAGTACCTGTGACTTTTTCTTATTAAAAGCAGCATTTGCTTAACTCCTGGTTGTGAAGGTTTTAGCCATGTCCATGTGCTGTGCCCTTTCTCTTCTCACACAGAAAGGAAGTCCAGTGTTGCAAAGGAAGATGGATTCTTATGGATGATGCGATCTTTGCGTTATTCCAATGTTATAAGGTTCAGCTTCCGAGTAAGGCATCGCCAGACCTTCAAACTTTCACAACTCATACATAGGACTCTGGAGAACCGATTGCAAAATCAGTGATTCATTTATTCAAAGTTGCACGACATGAGGAAGGGTCAATAGGCCCAAAACATGTTGTGCAAATTTGAATAAATGAATCACTGATTTTGCAATCGGTTTTCCAGAGTCCTATGTATGAGTTGCAAAGAAAGCATGTAAAGTTTTATTTACAGGTTCTCATTCACACTTATTACTAGTACATCCTTCTGACACAATCACAGTCCCCGCAGGCTACCCCAAGTTTGCTCTCTACATATCCAAAGGGTCTCACCTGACAAATTAGGGTAGTCACTTGTAGCTCCAGTCCCTGCCTGTCTAGATAATCCGATGCTCCCTTAGTACCCCTTTACCATTTTGACCAGGCCTCACCTTTGCTTTTCCGATCAGATCTCCTCACTGGCAGCCCATCAGCCCAAAGCCCATCATACCCTCTCTTGCCTAAACCCTTCCTCTAGGCTCCCTATCTTGTGGGGTATCCAAGGGGGTACTGTCCCCACTAGTCTCCTTGTTGAGGCATAAGACGGCCCATACTAAATTCTCTGACTCAGACACCTAGTGCCTGCTTTACTTAAAATCTTTCTACGCTTACCCTACCACTAACTTCTGTCTTCCTCTTTCAGTTAGGCCTCTTCCTATCCAGATTTCCACAACCAGGAGCTTCTTAAGCAGACCTTAAAGTGTGTCCCCTTTTTATACCTTCTAACTCTCCAACTCCCTCTAGTGGCAGGTGTGTATTACATTACTACGTATAACACTCTTGTTCATCTAGTGGCCATTTGACCACATTACACTCACAATTATTTCAACAATTACATTCATACATTAATAGACTAACATTTGAACATCACTCAGCCACATGCATTTGTTCACCCCCTTACATAGTTTTTACTGTTTAAACAATGTTGCAAAATTCTTAAGGTGGCCATAAACAGGCAGATTAAAGCTGCTTATATTGGTCATTTAAACTTATTGGCAGCTTATCTACTTGTGTAGAGGGTGTTCCAATAGGCCTCCCACAATGATGTCAGGCCAAAAATCAGCCAGCTATAGATCGGGCAGATTCGATTTTTATGGCAATCAAGGATCGCATCAGCTAGTTGATGCTGTCCAGCAATACTTCAGCGCCCATTCTCTTC
>CM044439.1:121758896-121771095 GCA_024363595.1 Xenopus borealis
GACAAACAGGGGACGGGATAGCTAGAAGGCTCTTATAAGTCATTGGATAGAAAGAAATGTTACATCACAAGACGTAAGTAATGTAAGATGACATTTTTTGTTTTCTAGGGTTGAGGAGAGAAATAATACTTCTTTTTGCCTGTTGACAAATACTCATGCAAGTTCTGGACCCAACAGTATGAAGTGTTGCTTAAAAGGGAAATGAAGTATAAAATAATTAGAAATGCTGTATTTTGTATACTAAACATAAATATGTCCTTACTGCACCACAAGCCTAATAAAACAAATGATTTATGCTTTCAAATTTGGCCACAGGGGGCTGTCATCTTGTAACTTTGTTATACATCTTTGCAAGACCAAGACTATGCACATGCTCAGTGTGGTCTGAGCGTCAGTTGGGAGGCTAAGCTTAGGGATCATCATCAATTATCAAAACAGCACAACTTAAATAATATCTGTCATAGAAGCTGATGCAGCAAGACTGATTGATAAGCACAATATGCAGACCGCATTGGCTTGTGGATGTGAATCTCTACATGGTCACCAGCTGCTCTACAGGAAATCAAACAAAGCTGCTTGAGTTTTGGGAAATAAGTTGCCATTTGAAAGTATGATAGCTTTTCCAGCTAGGGACCGCCTGAAGTTTAATATCCTCAAAAGTCAGAGCAAGTAAAACAAAGGGGGAATTTCACTGCATAAAGTCAGGCTTATTATAAAAACGGTAAGCATTTTTTTTAATAAAGTATATTGGAGATGGGTTTCTTTTTCATTCATGAAATAAAAATGGGATTTAATTTTTTTGCCTATACATCCACTTTAAATGATTATTACAACCAGTTCTAAAAAAAAAGCCTTAAACACCTAGAAATACAGTATAACATTTTACAGTATTTCCCCAAAATTGGTTTAGCACATAGAATGTTGACTATTCATAGATAAGCAACCTGCGGCTGTCCAGATTTTGCTGAACTCTACCAGCACCCACTGGATCAACAGTTTAAAGAGCATCTGATGATGCAATCACTATGATGTCAGCACTTTCAGGGAGGAAGGCATTTGCACATTGTGCTATTTCAAACACAGAACTGGAAATAGAGTCAAAAGTTATATAATTTACTCAATTCCTTTTTTATTTTATTTTTTTTTAACAAAATTACAATTTTTTCTGCACATGCATATGGACTGTACAGAAAAGTTCTCTTAGGAACACCAACAGGCTGTGTATCCTGGATATTCCTGCAGCAGCACATGTGGATCAGTTAAGTGGAAGAAACATGAGAAACAAGAAAACATGGGCCTTTAGAAATGGGAGAGATTTGGCAATCAAGGTCAGGCTTATGGAACCTTACGCAGGGTTGCAACATGTTAGTCATCTAAGCCCACTGTAGTTGGTCACAGTGATGGTGAAATTCTGCGAAATAATGCATTGTGGGCGAAAAAAGTAGGGATTTGTGTCTGAAATTGGTACGCGTTCATAAATCCTCCCTTTATGTTTACTATAGAGCGTCATACCTTTGCATGAATGTTTGCATGGCACCTTGTCTAAATCAATCACTTCCATATGCTGCCTCCTCGTTTCCATTGTTACAGGAGATTATATTGCAGAGGAACAAAATGATTTTATGTGTTGTGTGGATACCAGTTGGTCTTGGCAGGTCATAAATGTGCAAGTGTAGAATGGGCATCAAGAATTGGACAGAGAAATAATTCCAAAACACAACTTTATAGAGCAACACAGAAGCAATATTTCACTTGCATCCTTACTGAGACATTATATATATATCTATATATAGAATAATTAGAACATTTGACAATACGCTAAAAAAATAAAAGTTCACATTAATACAAGTTTATTTGGCAAGCTTTCACAACATTCACAAACACAGCAGGAGAAACAATACCTGCAGGCAGGGTTTTGATAAAACATCAAATTTTTAGACACTTACAAACATACAAACATTGAAATGTATTCTTAGCAAACATGTGCTTCACTGTTTTGGATGGGAGTGACAGCTTAGAGCTCTTCAAAATCATGGCTGCTAGTAGTCAGTGTTTCTGGATGCATGACCCTTCCCATAAACAAGACTGATCCTAAAAGGTAAAAAAAAATAATTATACTATAAATGTTAAAGCTTTCATAGGGAGGCCCATTTATGAAAATGGCGGTTTTAGCGGTTTTGGAAGCCACAATTAAAATATTTCTCAGTTTGCTTCCATTGTTCTATCTATAAAATTGGATCATTGATTGGTTGCAAATTTGCCAAGTGTTTCTAAATGAACCTCAGTGTTGCACAGGGCCGGACTGGCAATCTGCCTGCTTGGGCAAATGCCCAATGGCTGACGTATTAACTGGGCTGGGGAAGCCGAGAGCCAAAGTGAAGCCACCAAGTGCTGAAGTGAATTTGTCAAAGTCAAAGAAGAAGCTGCAGAGAACAAAGAAGCTGCTGTCGCCAAGGAGGAAAAAGTCCGCCTGTCAAATTTTAAGAAAAGTTTCCAACGAACACCAATGGTCATTTTTTTTAATCCCTGGCTACCAATGTTTTTCTTAAATTTTACGGGGGACCCTGACTACCAATGTTTTTTTGACTGTTATGGGGAGGGAAAACCTTAACCCCCAAAGTTTTTATTTTATCTTTTATTGGGTAACAATTGCCACCAATTTTTTTTTGTTTGTTTTTTTTACTTGGGGGGACAGTAAGTGAATAAACCTGTTTAGGTTCTCATTAGGAGCTGCCTGCTTACTAAAAGCAAGATATTGTTTGTGAAATGAGGCAGGTAATGACGTTGTTTATGTAGGGATGCCTTTATTGCAATACTTGTCTTGAAAATGTGTTGTAGCTTCTTTGTTAATGATACAGGTCTGCTGTTGTTAAGTTAATGATGAAGGACTCCTCCTTAGGAGGTACTGACCACCTTGATTCATAAAGCAGCATTTGCAGTACAGTATTTGGGAGACTACCAAACTATTTCTGAAACCCAGCTTGTCTTCAGCTTCAACTTGTTTGAACAGGGTCCAATTATTTATATTATACTGGGGCACGCCTAGCTGCAGAATGAATGAAAGAAAACAAGGTAAATGTCTTTAAATTTTGAATCTTCTTGAAAAATAATATTAAGTCCATGTCCCATAGCTTTTCCTAGTTGTTAGAGATCCCATCACCAAAGATTGGATGTCTACTCTACCTAGAATTGTTCTATTCTATTGTGCCATTTCCAACCAGGAAATCAGTTTCTCTCAATTGAAGACTCCCCAATCACCCAAGGAAAGGCCTAATTTCCTAACGTGGTTAACCATTTCAGTTGTAGAAATATATCAAATAATGTACCAAATTGTAACAGTTCAAAATCTGCACCTGAATTACAGAGCTGTCTGACTGAAATACCAGAAACAGGAACAATAAACTTAAAGGGGAACTCCGGCTTGCAAACCAAAATTTGATAAAGAGGCCCACATTACACAGACACCCCTACATCACAGTTACTCTTCAAAAAGTATGAACAAATGCCATTTTCTATACTGAAATCCAGCCATTTAAAAGTTCTCATTCTGCATCATCGTAATGTGCCGGCCGACCCAATACCCATGGGTCAGACGGGTTCGGGTCGACCTCGCCCCCCTTCTGCAGGTCTCGGGCGGGAGCGGATTGAGCTCTTATGACTGCTCTCCCGGCCTTACAACTGTCGGCTTCTGACTTCCGGGTTCACTTTTTATAGATGCGTTCCCGCTCGCCTTGCCCATTTTGTGACGTCATCGGTTCTGACTAGTGATGGGCGAATTTATTCACATAGGGCGAATTCACGGCGAATTCCCGCAATTCGCTGCTGGCGAATAAATTCGCGAAACGCCAGCGAAAACTCGCCGAAAAAAAAATTTGTTGAAAAAAAGAGTCACGCAGTGTTTTTGACGTGACGCAACGAAAACAACGCGATGCGCGTTCATGGAACGCCGAAACGGGGTAGATTCGCCCATCACTAGTTCTGACGAATGATCTAAAAGCAAGTGAATTTAAAAGAAGGGCTGGGAAGGTGAACAAACCCATTAATGTACACTTCTCCGTAAATTGCACCAAAGGGTGATTCTCCGCCATCCCTTTGAAGACCTTCTGGAATACATTGGACATTTTTTTAAGGTTTTTATTCTCTGGATGTCACCGCCAAGGAGTTGTAGATAAAACATACCAATCCTTGGAGTCCATGGAATCCATGTTTGAAATCGATCAAGGAATTTTACTCTATTCTATTCTATTCTGCTTTGCTTTTCATTTCCAAGCAAATTCAGAATCACAGTGGGAGAAACGCAAGTTAAAAGCCGGGTAATTTGAATATTAATAAAGCACAGTTATTAATATTAGTTACACATATAAGATAAAGATGTTATTTTAAATGGTCAAACTAAAGCAGGGTTTTTGTTTGTCTTGTTCTATTGTCTTCCCAACAATGGGCCAATTCGATTCAGTGAGCAAAAAGCCCCACAGACTTCAATTGAGTTTTCAGAAGATAAACTAGAAAATAACATGGAATTTAATCCAGATCGATGTCATTTATTGCATTTCTTTCCTCTGTTCATTTCTAGCAAATCAATGCTTAGCTCTTTCAAGATGCAAAATATACGTCTTTTGACTCTGGTTTGTGACCATCCTACATATCCCTTTTTACTGTGGAATCTGATTTGCATTTCCTCCTGTAATGTTCAGATGGATACAGTCTCTGTATCCATCTTTAGTCTCTTGAATCATCTTTAATAACATCAGTTGGTAGGTCAAGAAACACGCACTCATCAAAACTATCGACTTCTCTTAATTGGGTAGTATACCCCTTGCTCAACTTGCGTGCAATGAACAGGGCTTCTGCTGAACATATAGATTTTGCATAATTAATGACAGGGGTTCATGGACATCTCTGCAGATAGGAAATAAAATGACCCAGATGTGTGGTTACATGCGTACAGGCATGGGATTTGTTATCCAGAATGCTTGGGACCTGGGGTTTTCTGGATAACGGACCTTTCCATAATTTGGATTTTCATACGTTAAGGGGTAGATTTACCAAGGCTCGAATTGTCGAGGGCTTTTAGCCCTCGAATTCGAGCGTCGAATAATTGTCGAATAAATATTCCCCAAAAACAAATAAAATATTCGCCAGTTTCTGAACGCTTTTCGCATATTTGCCAAAATTGTACGAAAAAATCTTAAAAAAAGCATTTGATCGTACGATTGAAATTCGGCAAAAGGCTTCTATTGCAATTCGGTAGGTTCAATCTGGCAAAGTAGGCAGTGGAACAGAAATTTAAAGGACACGTTCTTCGACTGGTGAATAGTCGAGCGATCAAATACATATTTATTCCATCTATTCAATGCGCCCGAATATTCTATATTTGATGGTCGAAAATACTTAATTTGCATATTCGAAAATTTGCATGATCGAAATAGACTATTCGAGCAAATTTTCGAATCGTTCACACGAATTTGATAAATTTACCCCTAAGTCTACTAGAAAATCATGTAAACTTTAAATAGCCCAATAGGCTGGTTTTGCTTCCAATAAGGATTAATTTTACAAGCTACTGTGTTATTATTACAGAGAACAGGGAAATAGTTTATACAAATCTGGATTATTTGGATAAAATGGAGTCTGTGGGAGATAGCCTTCTGTAATTTGGAGCTTTCCAGATAACATTTCTCTGGATAACAGATTCCATACCTGTACCAGTAAAGGGGTGACATCTGCTTTTCAAGTAGTAAATGAAAACATTTTTCTGAAATCATACAAATTTACACTAACATATTGCAAGTTATTTAAGCATTTTGTTGTATAGTATTTTCAGTCTGTAATAGCAGAGAAATAAAATGAGAGCTGTGCTGCAGAATGGCTGTCATTACCTGTAATGTTTCAAAGTTCTGTAATCAAGTAAAGATGACTTTTGTATAGACTGCTCATGACCAATATCGGAGAGCAGAATCATTTCTGCCCTTTTTTTCCTAAAATGCCTATTACTTTGCAAGCTGTCTTTTCCCCAGTACAGGAAAATATTCTTGTATAAACAGGGCCAAAGATAAAATGAAGCAGGTTCGTTCCAATTGTCCTTCTGTAAATCCCAACCCTAACTGGCTCGGCTGGCCATTATAAATTGGAAAGCTTAATTTAAGCTAAAATGTTAAATCAGGAAACTCTAATGCCAGTGAACCACCTGTCTAGCTTTGGCTGCTGATCTGCTGCAATAAAACAATGTGAAACGCCACAGTGTTTATGCACCAGTCAAGTAGAAAATATTTTTTATTTTTAACGTTTGTTTATGTTGATCGAGTATCAAAGATTCAACTATTTCTTGGCAACAAATGTCCTTCAGCTGTTTCCAAAAGAGTTGAGACACTGTAAAAAAGAAAATGGGATGATTTTCACATCAATGAACCCTATCTTTAATGGCAAATAATACAAATGCTGAAACTGCAAAAAATGCATGGTTTGCTGAAAATCTTAAATGTGATGCTGGCAAAAAATTTTGGGCCAGGGGAAACAGAAGACTGAAAATTTTGTGTAACGCTTAAAAAAAACAACACCTGATGGAACAGCTCAACTATTGGCAGCAGGTAATATGACTGTAAGAAGACAAGATCTCAGAAGTAAAGAGTTAATGTTACTTGCTTTACCAAAAATTCACAAATGACGAAAATTTGTTAAAATTTTGTCGTTTGATGCGGTGGACAACACACAATCATTTTTTTCAACCATTTAAGTCTATGGGCATCGTTTTAGCTGCCGAGGAGTAATGTGCTCTGAATCTGAAAATTGCAAAGAATTTCAGCATCTACAGTACATAATATCATTAAAAGATTCAGAGAATCCAAAGGAATCTTTGTACAAAGGGGGCAAGGTGGAAAGCCAAAATCAGATGGCTGTGATCATTGGGGCATCAGATGGCACTGCATTCAAACAGACACGCGTCTGCACTGCATGGGCTCAGGAACACTGTGAACAGAGTTTGCTGCTGCATCCACAAATGCAATTTAAAAGTTTACAATGCAAAGAAGAAACCGTATATAAACCTGATCTATGAACACCGCCGTCTTCTCTGGACCCAAGCTCATTTTAAACGGACAGAGGTGAAGTGAAAAACTGTCCTGTGGCCTAGAAATCAAAATTGTTTTGGAAATCATGGACACTGCATCCTCCAGAATAAACCGGAACCATCCGGCTTCTTATCAGTGTACAGTACAAAACCAGTATCCATCCATACAGGGGCATTAGTGCACATGGCAAGGGTAGCTTACACATCATTAATGCTGAACCATCTATACAGGTTTTGGAGCAACATATGTAGCCATGCAGAAGAGAAGGACTTGCTCATTTCAGTAAAACAATGCCAAACTGGATTCAGATTTTCACTTTCAAACTACAGCAATTATTCTCCTAATTTCTTATATGCTTACAGTAAGTTGTTAAAAGAATATTAAATGCAACACAGTGGGGGAAATGCCTCTGTCCTATGAAATATGTTGTGGTATCTAATGCAAAATGAGCATATATTGTTTTTTTAGAAAAATATTTCTCTGTCTCAAAATTTAGGAGCGAATTTACTAAATTCACCCAAAAATAATTCGTTTTCCCCGATATTCTATTAGCATTCGATTTTCGAATGCTAATCGAATAGTTTTAGGCTACCCTTTTATTCGATCTTCAATCATTCGACAATCGAATAACAATCGTTCGATCATTTGAATGAATTGTACGATCATTCGAATAATTCGTACGATTCGAACGATCGAAGACTTCGATCGTACGAATCTTATTCGATCAGGACTTAGCCTCAGAAGCCTATGGGAGGGTTCCCATAGGCTTCTATTACAATTTGGTAGGTTCAATCTGGCGAAGTAGGCAGTCGAATATTTTAAAATTTTTTAATCCTTCGATGATCGAATATTCGATCATTCGAATCTATTCGCTATTCGACGATCGAATAAGCCAAATTTGCATATTCGACCAATCGAATTAATCCTACAATCGTTATTCGATCGAACTTCGATCTATTCACGTGAATTTAGTAAATGGACCCCTTGATGTTGTCTTTGTACTGTTTGCAATTAAATATAGGGTTTAAATGATCTGCAAAATATCCCAGTGTCCAACGTTTTTGGAAACAGACTTGTATTTTATATGAGAGAGGTTTCATTGTATAGTGTCATATAGAACTATGAAAGGCATATGACTCTTGTGTATCTCCCTGTACACAAAGTAGTAGTATTCTACAAAGTTTACTGGTTACCTTCTATGAAACATGTGTCCTTTGTCCTATTCACCTTGAATGGCTGTCTCTATGGTTATACAGCAGCTCTTTTTGTTTCTGAAGCAAGCAAGCAATTCTTACAGGTGCAGGTTTAAAGTACAATATATTTCAATGCACATAACATTCTTATTTCATAGTGTTACTGGTCATTTTAAGCCACGGCGTGGTCGCATAAATGTAATGCAAACAAACAAAACCTGTATAAGAAAAGCATGCAAAGTAAACAAAACTCACCAGTCTTCCGGTTTCTAATTACAAAGAAAAATGGGTGATCAACAATAACCTGGGGGTACAGAACTGCCATTCTACTGTTAGCAATCATGCCTAGAAGAGAAATAACATTTCAGATGAATGTGTTCTACATATCCATCTTTAATAAAATAAAAAAAATAATCAGATTACATTAGGTTACAAAATGGGGAATTTTAATTAAGGAACACAAGTGCCTAAATATGAGAACCAGAATAGAGTACAACCAACATTCTAAGTTATATCTTCCAATGTTACTGGGGTACTGCGGGTTACTTATAGTTAGTCAATGTGGAGGAGGACATTACTGGTAAAGATCAGTCACAGGCTAGCGCCACACACACAGACACCATATTGTTTTGTTATGTAGCAGAGAAGGTGCAAGAATGGAATGTGAGAGCATGCTGGTATGCTCACAGTAAAACACATTGCAAGCTTTCTGATGCTCATGTACCTGTAAGTGCAGTGTTAATCAAAGCTGGCAAGGTGCACAGAAAACTCAGGGTTTCCATAGGAACAAGTGAGTACAATTGCAGCAATTTTCCCTGCAGTATACAGCATACATTCACCTAGCCCCTGTGCTCCAGTAATCAAATCCCTACTGACTGAGGAAGAAAAACAGTGACATCAGCAGATGCCTTTAGACTGAAAGGGAACAATAAAGATCTCCTTATTCCCTTAACAGGCCACTATATTTTGTGCTGAGCTAGTGTGAGAGAGTGATTTAGGGTTAACCCTAACCCTAAAAATCCAAATTTAGCTCATAATACCAATAAAATTAGCTTGACCAAACTCCCATGCCTGATTTTAGCTTATTAATTAACTAATTGGATTGTGGAAAATGCAATAAAATCAAGTGAAAACCCAAATCCTACAAGTATTTCGGCCTTCTTTCCCTGAATGGCTTGATTTTTTTCAAGTTTTTGGCCCAAACTCCCAAAAAGATCTGGTTTTCGGGCTAAACCCAGCGCAGGCCACAATAAATTCAATAACTTCAAATTGGCCTCGATAGATAAATGGGAGGTTTAGTAAATAACCCCCCTACATGTAAACACCGCCATAGTATTACAATGTCACTTGCAGGTTCCATTCGGGATCAGGGGAGTCAGTGTGTGGAAACAATTGAAGGAATATATTACAAATTGCCCTATGTACCTTTTTTAACTAAGCTTGAGAAAAAAAAATCTGTTTATGGGAGAGAATTATCTAGACTTTCTCCTGTATGTGTCCTTGGATACTGATGCTGCCCAATGCTAGCCTGAGACTACACCATAATCACCTTTAGCTGGCACCATTTCTATATTCAAGGACATGCTAGGTCATTGGAAGGTTTTCATATAACATCGCAGACTTATAAAAGACTATTGCTGACAACCAGTTGCAGACTTTGGATTACTACACTGCTGCAAATATTGAGAATGATCCCCACTGGCCACAGCAAAGCATCCATTTAACAGGGATGTAACATTTTAACAAATTAAAAGTAAATATAATGCTAAGCAACCCACTTAAGGAATCCTAGAAATAAGACGACAGCAGCAAAAGTGGTTAAAATAAGATGGAAAGAATATATTCTTGCTTAATGGAAGTAAGTCAAGTCCTCCTAGAACATCATTTTCCAGCCCCTACACTAGTCTGCTTCAAACTAAGGAACTGGTTACTTTTAACTTTTGATTCCAGAGTAAAAGCCATTCCAGTAGAAAAAGGTAAAAATAGCACTTCAGGTAAAATAGCACTGCTTGCCTGTAAAAATAATTAGACTTGCAAAAGTGTTTATTTATGTTGGCAGCCAATCCTCAGCTGTATAACAAATACCAACAAATAAGTGGTTTCCCCAATACTTGAGAAATGTCATTGACCAGTTTTGGCAATCCAGGTAATATATTAACAATATTATGCTGACTGTATAGTTATATGCCTGCTTGTCTTAAACGATGGGCCTATTTGTAAAAAAGAAAAACACATATATAGAGGTGCTACAGTCAGCATTGGCAGACACCGTATAATTAAATTATCTAGCTCATAGTCGAAGCTGCAATATGAGAAAGTAAATAAATATATTCTGACCTGCATTTCAAACTGCATTTCAAATATGTAATTGTATTTATATATTTTTGTCCAATGCCACTCGAAGATTGGAAGAGGTATGGGAGTAAGAAATAGATATGTACTTCTTAGTTTTGGAATTAAATACTGGATTGCTTGTTAGTACTTTTCAAAGTGAATCACTCTTTAGGATTAGTCTAGTGTTTTTATGCAAAATGTATGTATTATCGATGAATTGTAGTTGCCTACAGTATTTTGATTTCCCTGCTGCATACATGAATACCTTCCATTTTAAAATTCCTTTAACTTGACTGCTCTAAATCCCGACATTGCTAAAAATGCCATTGGTATCTTCTGCATCCCAACAACCTGGGATATCTACGGTATTCAATTATTCAATAAGGCTGCCAGGCATGGACCATTAATATGATTTTATGATCTTCATTTTATTTGTAAGTCAAAAATGGTTTTAGATGTTTAATGAGGCAAAAATGTAAATCATAATTATAAGAGCTTATTGTAGCCCATTAAGTTTCGCTGAATTGAATGTTAAACTGCTATGAAGTGCACTTACAAAGTTCTTATGTGTAACGTTTTGTAAGACCTCAAATTCAACTGGGATATAACAGACGTTTCGTAGTTAAAAGCTGCTGGTGAGCAGATACTAGCAGTTCCCAAGGACACATACACACACACACACACACACACACACACACACACACAAACACAGAATATAGAGATATATAGCTACATAGGCAGTGTACCAGAACTTGCAGCTGCTTCTGAACCTTCTTCATTAACCTCCAAGAAAGATTTGTGAACAGCTTTGGCAACAACAAGGTCTTTGCTGTCTGGAGATAAACAAGAATAAAGACAGACATGAATGTATTGCCCTTTAAATTTGTCTAATGGAAATATTAAAATTTAAATGCGGAATTATTTTCTTCTCGCTCCCATCAGCCTCTGTGAGGGTATTCTGTATTTAACTGCAACTCTATCAGACCACTCTGAGTGTGAGACAGTGGATAATGTTCTGGAGACCCTCCACGTCTACTGGTCATACTACAGACAGCTACTTGCAATTCAGATGTAACCCAAATTGATATTTAAATCTAACTGAGCCCATCCCAGTCTAGCGTTACTTAGCACTGTCAGACACAGCACCTCTGCAGCCAAGTTTTTGGGCTGGGGCATGGTATACATGTATGCGACAGACTACTGGTACTGTCCTGCCTCCAAAAATGTTTCTGCTGCAGGTGCCATGGCTGAGGAGGAGTCTCTTGAGTAAGATACCATGTATGGGGTGGTTCACCTTGAAGTTAACCTTTAGTATTGTAACGCTAATCTGGGCTATCCAGACCACAGTTAAAATGTCCAGCTATTGGTATGAGCATGGGTTACATTGGACTCTCTCTGCAGGATCCCGGGCCTTCACTAAGTGGAAGCATTCCCTCTACGGTGTAGTGAAACTACAACACCCAGACACTGTGCATGCAACTTACAAAAATGATGGGCGCCAGGAGATTCTTGGTGCAAACAAGGAAAAATGGTTTATTAGGTCACAGACAAATATCCTCAGGTTTACTCACGCAGGAGTTGAGCATATAGCAGGAGCACAGAAGT
>CM044439.1:121808900-121820861 GCA_024363595.1 Xenopus borealis
ATCTTTTCTGAGAGATACTGCGTCCATCCAAGGAACAAGAAATTCAGATCATGCCACAGTTAATACACAAAATACAACTGACAATAACCAGGAGCAAACACTAATAATATGCAAACACGTTATGGCTGTGTTATAAAAAAAATCAAGACAAGTTGAACAGTGTTAAAGTGAAATGGTTAGTTGGTTACAGTAATATAATTATAGCAATATCTTTTCTTTCTTGAAAAGGAAAGAATCAATTAAATAATCAGAGGCAATTGTACACTGCAATATAGTCTTTTCTTACACTCTTTCAAAAACCCCTGATTGCTTTTGGTAGTTTGATCTCTAGCAGAACCCAAGGCATTTTTTTCCAGACTGCCCTCTTATTGGGAACAAAAGACTAATTCTATTTCTGTCCAGCAACTTGTTGAAAGATTGTTAGTACATCACAGCCCTTAACTTTTCTGGGTATATGCAACAACCAATAGGTAAGTGGGAAAAAGTAGCAAACAAAAGAGAATGAAGAAAATTAAATAGAACTGGGAAAATAAACCGGTTTCTTTCTGGATTGGCCAAATATGGAATTTACCACAGAATAATTGGCCAAGCACTAAACCAAAGAAACATTGCATTATCGGATACATTCAGCTGTTCCCAACTTTAAAGGTCAATGTTTCTGGCTCAGAGACAATTCAGTTAAACATGGACATACACAAGGATATTATGTTTTTCAGCAGGAGGTTGGCCTGTAATATAAACTGATGCTACGGGCCTGTAATATAAGCGGATGCTAGTTGCATTGGCGTCTGTGCTGCCATGTAGCAATTATCTGTATTAGTTACTAATCAGCCTTATTTATATTCTATGGGGGTTATTTACTAAACTCTGAATGCAAAAATTAAGAAAAATATGTTATTCAAAAAAAAAAAAATCACACATTTTTGGGAATTTATTAAATCCAGAGGATGGAAAAGTCCGAATCTAAAAATCCGGCATTTCAGACCTGTCGAGGTTGCATACAATG
Source organism: Xenopus borealis (assembly GCA_024363595.1). Classification (NCBI taxonomy): domain Eukaryota; kingdom Metazoa; phylum Chordata; class Amphibia; order Anura; family Pipidae; genus Xenopus; species Xenopus borealis. Next base: position 121,809,907 of record CM044439.1, read on the forward strand.
CAATACCCTGATTACAAAAAAATCATGAAAATGACATGGAACATATGTGTACTGTATATTTTGAGTTGGCTAAGTGACAGCAGCACAGAGCATGTGCAGGGAATCAGCAGAAAAGAAGATGGGGAGCCACTAGGTAATACTCAGAGAGACAGATCTTTACTGCTAGAGGACTGTGGTTGCCTTGGTCTGGTACAGATGCCCAAAACATAATGTACATTTCAAGTTTACTTCTTTAGTTAAGTTTTACTTCTCCTTTAAGACTAGGGATGCACCGAATCCACTATTTTAGGATTCGTGAATCCGTGGTGAACGATTTGTCCAAATACTGAACCCTAATTTGCATAAGTAAATTGGGGAATAGCAGGGGGAAATGGGATCGCATATGGTAAAAAATTTAGACGTCCATGATTGTGTGATGAAAAGTCACATATTTTGCATGCGGATTCAGTTTGGCAAGGAACTTGGATTCGGCCGAATCCGAATCCTGCTGAAAAAGCCCAAATCCTGGATTCAGTGCATCCCTAGTTAAGACCACTTAAAAAATGGTTCCTTTCTACAGAAACATAGCTAATCTTGTTAAAACAACTACTGCCAGATCAATAAATCATGCTGCTGAATGTGTTTAACAGCGTCCTTCCACAACATACATAATTAATGGATTATCTAAACACCTTCACTGTCACAAAGTGATAAATATACAATTCTGTACAAGCTCTGTGGAAAAATGAATGATCACAAAGCTATGAAATGTAGTCAGGAATTTTAAAGTGACCCTGGCAGTTATGCTTTGTGCTGCACTACTGAACAGAGAATGGGCTATGTTCATATAGGTCTTATTACATTAGCTAATAGGTTGGATTTTTTTATAACTAATTTTTTAACTAATGTAATAAACATTTCTTACATGATGTATCAGTGATGTCCAACTACAACTACTAACCCCCTCCAACACACAAAATCAACACTACCTGAAGCAACACAGGATGCTTGTCTTATGCCATAAGATATTAAAAAAAAGTTAAAATATTTTAGAAGGACGGACCAAATGTGAAAAGCATACAGCTTATTGATTGAGTCTGGGATTGGTTTATGAACAAATTATCTAAATGGAGTTTAGAATTTATCCAAATCAGTTTATATACAATGTCTGATTCTCTCCTACACAACCACAGTCTCTCTCACTTGCATGTAAGCTTAGTTTATTAATAGTTCTTTCCATGTAACTAGATCTATACTTTGATAAAGTGATCAGAAGCCAGTCTGCCTCCATCATTATCAGTTTGGAAAAGTAAACAAAGTCCTGGAAATATAACCATTTCCTGATGTCATTTTTAAAGAAATGAATGGTGGGGGAGGATCCCTGGAGAACTCCCCCTCTTGTTATAGCACAATGAAAAAGAATGAAAGAAAACATAAATATGCAAAGTATTAAGTAAAGGTAAAACTTATGGTAATTGGGACCATGCCATTAATGCAGAATACAGCCCATGCACAATCTGCATATAGAAACACGGAGCACAACAAGATGGAGGACATAATATTATAATAAAAGTTCAAAATGTATTTATCCATTAAAATTGGCACAAAGTTATTGGAACATCAGAGAGCCATAGGCTTGACGCATATCGTGGCTGTCCAGCCACATTCCTCCATCTTGTGGTGCTCCGTGTTTCTATATGCAGTGTTGGACTATGATGTTTCTCCTGGGTAACTTTCCCTAACATTATGCACACAGAGGAAGAGATTTACACCGTATTCCTCCCAGGTAATTACCTTTGTGAACTGTTACAGCCCATGCACAAACCTTCCTCCCCAACCAGACTTCTCAAAATAACCCTGGCACCACTATATCTGAAGCACAGAATAAGTTAATCCCCCACGGTGAATGCCACAAGCAAATATTTCATTCACATTCAGGTGCAAGATTTAGGCTCAAAAGCCCTTTGGAAATGTATAACATAATAATAGGTCACTGTATTGTGTATCACCAAAAACATAACAGGATGGAAGGCATGGAAATACAGCACAGTTGGTGGCTGGCAAGTTTGTCTGTGTCGCTTTCCCTGGCTCTCTGGTGGTGATCACAGACCCCAAGCATACAAAATGGAAGCCAGAAACAGATCAGATTCAACAGTACGTGCTTCTGTTAAAGGAGTTGTTCACCTTCAAACAACTAGTTGGTTTCAGATAAAATCACCAAAAATAATAACTTTTTCCAATTGCGTTCCATTTTCTATGTGTGACCATTTTTCTAACATTGAAGTGTAAAGTGTTATTTTTTAACTTCTAAAGCAGCTCTGAGAGGGGACGTCGCAGACCCCCCCAAATTTTTCTAATTTGATACATTTAATGGATACATGAATACATTTCATATCTTTGTCCTTGCTGAGCAGAATCCCTGGATTTCATTACAGGCAGCAGTTAGAACTAATACAATAGATGCACTCCAGAGATGCTGCTGAGAAATGTATCAACTAAATGTTGCAAATCTAATGGTTTAGCGTATGTGCCTGAATTACTGAGCTGCCAGACTCACCAGAGACATGAATATTCAACTTTAAACTTAGATTTTGGTAAAAAGAGTAAAAAATAAATAATGGAAAGTTATTGAAAAAAAGACTTATCTCTGGGGAACATCTGAAAACAACTGAACTGAAAAAATACTTTGAAGGTGAACAACCAAATCAGTGCCAGGATATATAGAGACCTGAAACAACCAAAAAATGTCACAAAGAAGACATATTGTGTAGCTCTCCCCCTCTATCTCCAAAGATGCCCCAATAACTCCCCATCTCTGCTGATTCAGTGCACATGCTCTGTGCTAGAGAATGACTCACAATTGTATATATACACAATATAAATGTCAAAATATAAGTCTCATTAATTCAGATTCTTATCACATGACAGTATAGAAAGTAGTAACGTTAGTATCAGAATGTAATAACCAGCCCTGTAGCATCAGCTTATAGGACATTTAGAAATTACTTTCTGCTTGATGATTTGCAAGAACACCTTGTTCCGCAGTTTCTCAGAAAATGCCCAAACACACTGAACACGCGCATATTACCAACATGAATAAAAAAAAAAACAATCTAAGATGGAGGCACTGCTGTGACAACTTTGAGAGCCTGACATGCTGAATATTTAGGATGCTGCATCAAGCACAGTATTTAAAATATGTCATTTCTAGCCGCATACATTTATAGGATTTTAGGTTTAAGACACACTGCGCATCTTGTCCACCAGTGTATTTTGTTTAAAGCAACCAAAACTACTCCCCATTGACTGTAATGTGGGTATTTAATAAAAATATTGCACATTACACTGTGGGCTGTCTGGTTCAAAAACATATGCATTAGTGCGGTCAAGTATATTGAGCAGAGCACATCAAGCCTCTTTCTTGAAAAAGAGTAGAGGTGCAATACGTGTAAAGAGTATGAAATCCAATAAAGTATGTCCTTAACTACTGTCTGTAACTTTTGCCATCTTGGTTTTGAGCAGGCAAAGTAATGTACATATGCTGAACATGGTCTGTGGCATGGTTGCTTTTATTCCCAGCCGGAAAAGATGATGGTTATAGTTTATCTTGCAGAATGAAAGTATTAGAAGGTTTTTAAAGAGGCTCGACATGCTCATATTTCTAATTAAGGAAAGCAAGAACTATTATTACAATACATTCATAGAGATACATGCCACTTTCTGTATAACCTATTGTTGCGGTGTCATTAAAGGTATGGGATCAGTTATCCAGAAATCTCTGAATTACACAAATGCCTTCTCCCATAGACTCCATTATAATCAAATAATCCAATTTTTTAAAAATGATTTCCTTTCTCTCTGAAATAATAAAATAGTACCATGTTCTTGATCCAAAAAGATATAAATTAATTATTATTGGAAGCAGAACCAGACTATTGGGTTTATTTAAGGTTTACATGATTTTCTTGTAGACTTAAAGGGCAAGGAAAGTGTAAAATAGAATAAGGCTAGAATTGCTGCATTTTGCATACTAAACATAAACATGAACTTACTGCACCAGAAGCCTAATGAAAGAAATGATTTATGCTTTCAAAGTTGGCCACAGTGGGCTGTCATCTTGTAACTTTGTTATACATCTTTGTCTGACACTGGCACTGCACATGCTCAGTATGGTCTGCTTGAGTTCTGCATGGCTGGTAAGTAAGGTAGGGGCTCCCCCTGCTGTTCATAAGTGATTGTTTCCCTGCCAGAAGCACTAAATGAAGGGAGAATTTCACTGCATACAGTCAGGTTTCTTATAAAAACGGTACACATTTTAAAATTAAAGTATATTGGAGATAGATTTCTTTTTCATTAAAGAAAGTAAAAATGGGATTTTATTTATTTGCCTTTCCTTGCCCTTTAAGGAATGAATATCCAAATTACAGAAAGATCTGTAATATCTGCAAAACCCCAGGTCCCGAGCATTCTGGATAACAGGTCCCATACCTGTACAAACATTATAACCTTCCTAACCTCTGAATAAATAACCGAATGCTTTTAAGTGCCCGTTCTTATTTTCTTGAGTGGGAGTGCCGCTTCCTGCTTGTTATTTAGTAAGTACAAAGCTCATCAGCCGAGTATGACTAATTGAACATTAGCAAATACATTCTTAGCTAAATCAAACAGATGACGGCTATTGGGTAATTGCTGGCTGACTAGATTTAAAATTGCAAGCTTACAAATGAAATACATGCAAAGTATCCCTATAATTCATCTTGATACTAAAAGTCCCAGTTTTAGATTTAAAAAAGGGCTGTGGATGTATTCAATGGTATCATAAATGAGATTTTATATGAAATTATTTAATCTATTTTTAAACACGCATGGGGTCAGACATTTTTCTGATCAGCTATTAAAGGGGAAAACTCAAATTTTACGAGAAAAAAAAACTGATTTTTTTTTTTCCGAGATTTATTATACACTGAAGCTGCTGAAATCTGAATCAGAAAATACTTTCTCTCAAACCTGTCGAGGTCCTGTAGAAGTCAATGGCAGATGTCCATTTTCCAATTTGAAGATATTGTGGTCTCATATGATAATCAGAAAAATACATTCCCGTACTGGATTTGGAGTTATTTTATTAATGAACAAGGTAAAATTGTGGATAGGATTCTTTCACTCCTTTATAACATCAGTACAGATCAATGTTCTTACTGTGACCCCCTACAGTGGATCAAAAACTTATCTTACTTCCAATTCACAGTTTTTCTCTGTGTGGTTCCTCCACTGCCTTAACAATTCCCCCTCATGTGTATCTGATACTACCCATCACTGTTAATTCATTTACGCATTTCTTCAGCCCCAATGAGCGTGCTCCCTGACCTTTGAAGTTGCAGTCGATACATTAGTTACTGCTCATGCTTTAGAGAACTATATGAACTAGTGTAGCCAATTGTAACAGCAGTTAAGTGCCTGCAAATGGATTACTGCTGAACACCAGAGGGGAAAATAAAAGTTAAAATTGAAATCAAAGATGAAGGCCAAAAAAAAAAAAAAAACCATAGCAATTAAAAGTCAGAATTGCTGGTGCACTGTGTTGAAACAATTAGATTGAACATAAGGTGAACTACTGGTATATGTTGTTTTTTGTTGCATGAGTGTCATCATGATTTATTTATACAAATAACATTTCTATTGAGTAGCATTGCAATACATGTGAAGACTCATATTGTCTCACAAATAGCAGTAACAGTTTTTGATAAGAGTTTACTGGATTATAATCTTATTTATTTCTAGGGCTTTTGTTATCAGCTGCAAACAGGATTTTGCATGGGCAACAAAACACCTGCCAGTAATGCAGAGGATATAAACAGAGAGAGTTACCACTTTGAACAAGCAACTACATTAGTTCTAAACTAGTGGCATAACCATTCTAGGGCCCCCTGTCACAAGTGTGGGGTGCTTGAAAACGGGGATCGTACAACATGAGCAGAGGGTCACAGACCCCCTCTGTCTGCAGTCTGCTGCCCTCGCCATGTTTAAGCCACTAAGATTTTCTATTTATTTATGGTGGAAAGTTGCATTTTTTTTCTCTCCGCAATTAACAGGATTTGCCTGGCTGGCCATTAAAAGTTTCCAAAGGTTTTAAAAGTAACAGTTCATAAATAGCTTGTATGTGCAAAATTAAAAATGTTTATTTTATAGTTAGTTAGCCAAAAACGTAATCTACAAAGGCTGGAGCAACTTCCTGCTTTGCAGCTCTCTAACTTTGAGTTAGTCAGTGACTTGAAGGTGGGGGGGCACATGGGACATAACTGTTCAGTGAGTTTGCAATTGATCCTCAGCATTCAGCTCAGATTCAGAAGCTACAGTTATGATCCATGTGGCCCCCTTCAACTCACTGATTGTGCTGATACACTGCTCTCACTACGAAGACTTCTGAAGAGAAGATGGCGCCTGTGAACTCCGATGCCCTGAATCTGCACCGAGGGTAAGTAAAGACTTAGGAGCATTTACCCTGGGGTAACATCTAGGCTAAGGGGAGAGAGTGTCTAATTAGGGTAGGGGGTAGGGGTTTTTTTTTCTTAAGGGTTTGGTTCTCCTTTAAACAACTGGTTGTGTGAGCTGCCAAGTAAGCCACAAAAGATTTTGGAGTTTGTTTTACAGTTTTCATCTGCTATAAAAATAAATAAATACAATCTAAGTAACTTTCCCATAGAACGTTGCAATGGGTTCTGACACTTGAAACAATGTAGCGGAAGCAATGTCTCATCCAGTCAGCTGGAAGTCAGTTTCAGAAGTCAGAACCACCAGTTTAAAGAACAAAAATACAAAAAAAAACCTTAAAGTTACTGAATTTATAAATTAACGTATCATGGAAAGTTACTGGAGATGACATTTTCATTCATGCAGAAACAGTGTATGTGTGGAGCCCCTTTGTAAGGCTTAGCCAGTTTTGGTTTAGGCTTTAGTTTCCTGGAGAGTTTTAGGCTTTGTATTTGGGGGGGTCATCTGTAGGGTACACACACACAACACTATCATTAGGGTTTTATAAATGACTGGGGAAGCTGAGCATACATGTGAATAATAGAAGAAAGCACTGGACAGAGAATCCCCAGCCTGCAAGTAGACACTGTACAACATGCACAATACAAGGCAGTATATTAAGGCATTTTCTATAACGAATAAACCATTTTCACACATGTATTATTGCTTCCATGTAAAACTACAAGAGAAACAAAGGGTGAGCATTTATGTTAACACCATCATCAAATCGTTTTCACACAACAGATCGCTGACTTGGACTAGAGCGAAACTATGTTTCTTGCACATTCATATAGAAATCCAAGCTCTCTCTATATAACTACATAGCCGTGCAGCATATAGAATGGAGCACATGGATGACAGAATGATGAATGTTGCATTATCACTGATGCGCCAGTGATTCCAAATTCAATAATGACATCCTGCAACTATAACGGTACAGCCAACATCTTCTATATTAGGAGCTGTCACACTACACCGAAGCTAAAAAGCCATATTTCCACCACAATTACGTATGGCGTGGCCTGGGAGACGCCGCATGGCAGCTGGGCACACATAAATGGATACACACAGCGCAATTACAGCAAAGCTCTCCGCTCACCTCGGTAGTTACCACACCACCGTCTTATCCAGCTGACTGCAGCCCAAGCTTTTCTGCTGCACCACAAGCTTCCCCGCTAAGCCTTACGTCACGGCCTACTAGCCAATCAGAACGCCACATGCCCACTTTCCACAGCGCTTATTGGGCAGACTGGACGCCCTCCCTGCGTACTCCCTAACAAGAAGGGTAGGATTTGTTATGACAAGCCTTTATCTCGAACGGAATTTCGGGAGATGTAGTTCATCTAAGAATGTCGCGCACCATGTCGATTACAAAACAGAACTACATTTCCCTTCGTCCTTTTCACACTTTTGAGGCGGCCTCCTAAAAGGTAAACTCGTTGGACTGATTCCGGGCAACGCCTTGTTTCTTCTTCAGGACGGCGGACACTTCTCAGAACGAACTTCCGGCGCCTGGGTATAAGGTTCTGGGGGTTGTTGTGGATATTTAGACCTGGTGAAGCCTCTTCTGCTCGCCGGATATACAGGTATAGCGCCGGTTTCTGTGTTGGTCGGCTGCAATTTGAAGTGAAAGTTGCCGGGTTTCTGTCGCTTCCTTGTGCTGAGTAATGCTAATCCCAGCTGGGCCTGGGGGTGTCAGTGCGAGGCAGGAAGAGCTGCTCTGTCAGGCCAAAGGCCACTGTTTATTTCACTTCACAGCTCAGAGGAGGTTTGTTTCTCAGTTGCTGCCTTAGAGCCCTGTTTGTTTCTCACAAACCCACAATGTAAAAACTTCAATCTCCTCTTACCTATAAAGTGTGTTGGAAGAGATCGGAACTTTATATGTCTGCTGAAACTGTGGCAAAAGACTTGGCAGACGAACAGGCATTAACCTAATATATATATATATATATATATATTTATTATATATATATTTATTATATATATAATTTCATAATGGATATAACTAGTCATTTCTGTTTTTTTATGGGTGAGATCTCGTACCAGGAAACGAGTTATTTATTAGAGGCAATAAAGTTCTGGGGTTAATTCATTAGCAGATTCAGATTATATTTCAGAGAAACCGAAACTGCTGACTCCAAAGGTGGAGATATTCCAGATATTCCTATTATATGGTGGAAAGCACTACTCGCTGCCTAAAGCTGGCCATAGACGTAACAATTACGATCTTTCTCGGGAAAGATCTTTCCAAGAAAGATCGTTCGTTTCAACACACGTGTAGAGCTGAATCGTCAGATATACAGGTAGAAACAATAGAATTCTACTTGTATCTGACGATTCAGCACTAACAATGGCCGATGTTCAGGGAGCTTTCAAAGGCATCCGATCAAAATTTTCCGTCCAGTCCGATCAACCAGCCGACCGATATCTTAATCTTCTGACGATGTCGGTCGGCTCATTTCCCACCATACACGCACCGAATATCGTACGAAAATTCGTTTCGTACGATATTATCTGTGCGTCTATGGCCACCTTAACTCAGCTAAGTGACGTAAACCCAGCTGTAGACTTCTGCATAATGAAACTCTGTGCTGGTTTACAATGTACAGTAATTGCACATGTTCACTGGTTTTACAGGAAAGTCACAGTGTTTATCATGAGTTATGTAGAGCAGCCCCCTATAACCCCCACACAATCACATTTGCCCAATGTTGCTTTGTCACTGGATTGCCCTCTATCTTTGCCCTCTATCTTTGCCCGCACGGTGCATCAGAAACCAGTTGGAATGACATTTTCTAGTTGTAATTACATGTGCGGTACTATCTGTCAGTCTGTTGTTTTCCTCTGCATTGTTGGTCCTGACTACAATGTTGTTTCAGTAGAATGCTTCTCTCCAACCGAGACTTGATTTCCCAGTGATGCTTATTTACAGGCCGTGCACGTTATTATGGAACTTGGAGTCTTGGCTGGAAGGATACAAAAATGATTCAGTGGTATACGATGTCGCCAAACAAGCGGATCTCTCTCCCCGATATGCCCACACTGAGGTGGGCACGATATTGGGCTGATCTAATAGAGGGCCCAACGATCCGATCAGAATGGAGACAATAAGGGTGGTCGGATTATAGGACCGTATCCACAAACAGACGCGGTCACGATCCGACGGGGTTTTCAACCTGCCTGATCGACATCTGGCCAACTTTGAACAATGTCGATTGGGGACGTCTGTCGGAGGCCCATCTGTCAGCAGCTTTTATCGGCCCATGTATGGGGGCCTATAGGGATAGTAATGCTTTCAGTAGCAACTATGTTTACAAATGTTAAAGGAAAACCCATATATATTATTTTCATAAGGCATTAACATTTTCTTGGTAGGGGTATATATATATATATATATATATATTTATATATATATATATTTATATATATATATATTTATATATTTATATATATATATATATATATATTTATATATATATATATATATATATTTTTATATATATATATATATATATATCCTACCAGGGGCCCATTGGCTCTGTGACCAGCTGAACGCCCTCACCGCTGCCTTGACCCTAGCCCACCTTCATTCAATTTAATATCTGATGAAATGAGGCTGCCAAGTTGGGGAATTTTGGGCTGGAGGGACCCATCAGGGGTTTTTTTCCTTTGATTTTTAGAATTGTGTTTATCAGGGGAGTTCACCATTTGATAAATTCCCATAGGAATTAATAGAAAGTGAGTGAGTTTTATTGTGGTTAGTTCTAATCTCACACTTTGATAAATCTGCCCCTTATTGTTTTCATTGTTGTTTTTTTTTAAATGTAAGTATACTGGAAAGTTTGTTAGAGTTGCATTTTTCCTTCATTTTGCAACATTTATTTGGATTCGAATTGAAAAGATCAAGTGCCGTCCATTAGAACTGATTCCATACCATAAACAAAACTAGGGTTTTGCCCAACTTGCTGTCAAAGGATGCTGAGTATGCAGGGAGGTTAGTTAAACAGGGACAGAAGAGTTGCAGGTTGTTCATAGACATAGAAGTTTGAGTAAATGGTCAGCCCAGTTGTCTACCAGTACAGATACAAGTAGAATTACTGGCTGTGAGGCTAAAAACTTTCAGTGCTGTGTGTTGCCAGTTTTTTGTATTTTTGTAATTGCGCATATCCAATTTTTGCCAACTCTTGGAATATGATGTAGGCTGCTCTTTGGAGGAGGAAGCTACATTGAAACAAAGCTATTGATTGTCTTAACTGCTCATATTGTTGCTAGCGTCAGTGCTGTAGAATCTATTATAATGTTTGGTGTGTGGCAGATGATACAGCAGTTCATCAGGTTTTAATTTTTCATGGATCCCTTTTTGAGGAAGAATACCAGTGTTTTTGTAGGATATGGTTTCAGTACTGTTTTTACATTGCCTTTTCATTTTTTTTTTTTTTTTTTTTTTT
>CM044439.1:121820969-121831885 GCA_024363595.1 Xenopus borealis
CCCCCCCCCCACACACACACACACACTCCATCCCCCTTTTCCTCGCAATGAAGCTTTTCAAAGGTTGAATATGTAACTTAAGGTTTTTATGACACCTGGCTAATGGTATACATTCCTTTATGTAGATTTTAAGTGTATGGAAAGGGTGTAAATCTCTGTTAATCATTATGGTTCTCACCTTTACCTCATGGTTTAAAGTTAAAAATAAAAAGTTAAAATGTATTAACGATTCTGATTAATGGTCCATTAATAGAACATATATAATTACAAGAAGGTATGGTTTTATCTACGACAAAACAAGGGAAATCTGTAATGCAGTTATCCAAGGATGGTGTTAATCCTATTCACCTTTTTTACTAGTCTGGTTTGTCATGAAGAAAGCGGCAATAAGCTGATTACATTAAACTGACGATTACTCAAAAATAGTTAAATGGCTTGTAAACCCAAAAATAAACTTTTTTTTTTTTCCCTAATGAAAGACCTAGAATTCTAAACAGATATTCAATATACCTTAAAGGGCACCTATCGCTTAAAAAAAGTTACCCCCCAACCAAAGGTGCGGGCTGATAGAGCCCGAATTCCTGTTGGGGATAACCGTACTTTTTTTGAAAAAAAAATGCCCCCCGCCAACGCAGGCAAACTCGTACCGGAAAAGAGCTCCCGGTGTGAGCTGCCATGACAGTGGACGCACATGCGCAAAGGGGTTGTTCACCTTCCAACACTTTTTATTTTCAGTTCTGTTGGTTTCAGATTGTTTACCAAAAATCAAGTCTTTTTCCAATTACTTTCCATTTTTTATTTTTTACAGTTTTTTCAAAATTTAAGTTTTAATGTTCGTGTTTCTGGTGTATTGAGTCTGGCATCTCAGTAATTCAGGTGCAGGCTCTAAACTGTTACAGTTTTTGTTACAGTAGTGGGAGCTGCCATAGGTTACATAGTTCGATTGGGTTGAAAAAAGACAAGTTCATAAAGTTCAACCCCTCCAAATGAAAACCCAGCATCCATACAAACACCCCTCCATACCTTCACCTAAATTATATATACATATAAACCTGACCTCCTAATGCGCGTGGTTATTTTCAGAGAGATCTAAAGGCTGCTTGCAGCTTGTCCTTTTGCATTCACTGAGAAGCAAGAACAGGCCTTTGTATCAACTCAATCTAATTCTAAAATTTAGAAAATCTAAGTCATGCACAAGCAAGCAACTGGCAATGCCAACAAACCTCTGAACTTTTAATTATGATATTCTTCAATTGGGACACTAAACATCCCTCTACAACCAATATAATGTAAAGGGCATTTTCTATTTTTGGTGGGTGCTATTGAAAGAGATCTCTGCAGGTATAATTGGGTGGACACCCAACTTTCATTTTTATTCACTGTGACCTGCCGCAGCTTTATCCACGTGAAAGTGGAAAGTTAGGCTGCAGACAAATGCTGTGTGATTCAGTCTTCTTTTCTTCTGACAAATATTTCTTCCATTTATTTTTTTTATTTTTATGCTTCTGTGACCGAAGCAGGAATGATTATAATGGCTTCTGCTGGCCACATTCTTGCTCTTGTGTTCACATAACATAGCCTTGTCTAGCAAATGACTCCCAAGGAAGTAAAACAAACATTGTGACAGGGCTGTTTTTTTGTTTGACAGAGTTATACTACTGGGGCTTGGGGTGCTCAGTAGAAAAGCTGGTTTACAAGTGCAAATTAGTAGCACAAGGTTTTTAGAGCTTTCTGTATTTATTTTAAGATCTCTATGGTCTGAAGTGCAAGGTTTGGTCATACAGAGTTGCATTTGTTAGACTGAGCTATTTCCTGGGTTATTTCGGGCTGTTCTCATGTACTTTAGCTCATCACACCCTCTTTTCTAAATTAGACGAGTTATTTTACTTACTGGTGTCATTTGTGCAGGAATAAATACAAACAATACTCTTTAATTCCTTGTGTAGATATGATACGCTTTATAGCCTGTTATGCAGAGTTATTCTGAAACACTGCTATTTATGTAACTGTAGTCAAGGCTTTCCAGGAGGGACTATTGTCTTTCCTTACTCAGCCTTGTGTGTATTGCTCTGAAATGTCACTTTGTTTCAGAGTATTACCTGCTTGCTTTATCTTCCCAATAGCCGTTCAATCTCAACTCCAGAGATTCTGGGCACTTGATCATGTTTGGAAGAAGGGACACATTGGTCGAAATCACTGGGCAACCCCATTGGTTGTATTCACTTAAATGATACCGTAAGCCATCTCGACATACTTCTCAGTGAGCACCATGGAGTGATTTTCTTCCTGCTGCTTCTTTCTTTGCATGGATGTGCATAATCACTAGAATGGAACAAAAAAAGCCATTTTATTACTCTACTGCATGTTTTAGCCCTGTCAAAGAAAGTTAAAAAGGAAGAAGAGGATCGCTCCATGGTTTTCACTGAGAAGAACCAAGTCCTGCTAACAGGAGCACTGGCCTGGGGTATCAGGTAAGTGATTGCAATCTGCCTAACATTTAATGAATTCCTTGTAGTAATGAAAGAGTGCCATATACTTGATCCATATTTGGTTTAATTAAAGCTTAAATGATTTTTTAATAGTCTTAAGATATCGAGATCCAAATTACAGAAAGATAACTTATTCAGAAAACATCAGGTCCCGAGCATTGAGATAACCGGTCCATACTATTGTATTTCAGGTTCATATGATACAAAGTAACAGTAGTCATCCAGCTCCACAAAGTAGTCTGAAAAGATGAGCAGGGGGCTAGGCTTAGAGAACTGTCAAAAAACCATTAAAACCATGAAAAGTCTGCATATTTTTTAATTGAAGTATATTGCAAAGTTACTTGAAATTATGTTTACTTTTCAAAAAGTTAAGCTATGTTTTTGTGGAGTTCCCCTTTAAGAATGAAGGTGTTCAACCTGTTAATTGGAATTAAGCTGAAAAAGTGTTCCTTTAATGGAGATTAATATCATGGATTCCAAATGTTCTTTCTTGAGCCTAATGCTTTGCACTTAAACAGCAGTTCTCTTTTGGCTCCAACATCCCTGCAATAGCTGGTCCGTGGCTACACAGCTGTTTATTTATGTGTATGTATGTACTGGTAAGACTTTCTCAAACAAGCGTCCACATTCTTACCAATGGGTATCCGTATAGTATTGTTTTAATGCTCACAATAACAAGCTGGTGCTGTAATTGACTGATATTTCCCCAACAGATATTCATAGTTTATGGGTTCAGTCATGTTTTAAAGGGCAAGGAAAGGCAAAGAAATAAAATCCCATTTTTACTTTCTTTAATGAAAAAGAAATCTATCTCCAATATACTTTAATTTAAAAATGTGTACCGTTTTTATAAGAAACCTGACTGTATGCAGTGAAATTCTCCCTTCATTTAGTGCTGTTGATAGGAATTGTCAGACGGTCCCTAACTTCTGGCAGGGAAACAATCATACTTATGAACAGCAGGGGGAGCCCCTGCATTACTTACCAGCCATGCAGAACTCAAACAGCTTTGCTTTTTTGATCATTTATGACAATCCCTAAGCAGCACAGACCATACTGAGCATGTGCAGTGCCAGTGTCAGACAAAGATGTATAACAGTTACAAGATGACAGCCCCCTGTGGCCAACTTTGAAAGCATAAATCATTTGTTTGATTAGGCTTGTGGTGCAGTAAGTTCATGTTTATGTTTAGTATACAAAATACAGCATTTCTAGTCTTATTCTATTTTAGACTTTCCTTGTCCTTTAAAATTGAATCTGCAATCTGCCATTGTATGGATGATTGCCTGTAGCTTTGTAGATACCCACGGTTGGATACCCAGGGATATCTCTCTGTGTGGCTGCCTATAGGAGAGATGATTTGTACATTTGATTTACTGGATTTTAATAATTTAGGTATGGGACCTGTTATCAAGAATGTTCGGGACCTCGGGTTTTCTGCATAATGGATCTTTAAATAATTTGGATCTTCATAACTTAAGCCTACTAGAAAATAAGCTGGTTCTGCTAATAAGAAGTAATTCTATCTTAGTTGACATCAAGTACATGTTACTGTTTTATTATTACAGAGAAAAAGGAAATCATTTTTATAAATTTGGATTATCTGGATAAAATGGAGAGAGATGGCCTTTCTGTAATTTGGATCTTTCTGGATAACTGATCCTATACCTATACTATAAAAACTTTAAACACTTCAGTTACCTCTTAGAATCTTTGAGAAAGAACTTAAAGGGCATATAATAATGTTTCCCATTTCACCTTTGCTTTTAGGGCATCCGTTTCTTGGTCATATTAGAGCGTCACAATCTCACTGAATGAAGAGTAACTGGTTTCCATAGCATCATTTTCTAACTGTCTGGTCTCTTTGAATGAGGATGACAATGGAAGAGATGAAGAATGAAGCAGAGACCACTTCTATGGTTTCCATGCCCCTTTATGCAGTCATGTATCCAGTGTTTACAGAGGTTAGTAGACTTTTTTTTTTTTTACTTTTGTTTGGTCAATTAAGAGAAAAGAATGATTAAACCGAACATTATAAAACAAAATTTGGAACCAGGATTATTTCAATTTCTTGTGTAATCAATGATGTCAGCAGCCATGGCCATGTCAGCTGCTTATCTGCTTGCAAATTGTGATTTTAGGCTAGAGCCAGATGGGCCAAAATCAGCCCGCTACAGAATACTGCTAGTGGGGAACGGCTTAAATCTGCCTGAGGATTTCAGCAGGCTGATTATGGTCCTGTCTGGCCCTTGCCTTATGTGTGCTTATTGGGGCAGGAGGATGATCTTTAGAGCCCCTTGTTATTTGTTTATTCTTGTCATTAAAGGTGGAGGAAAGGATAAATGTAAGTAAGCTTTATCAGAAAGGTCTATATAAATGAACCAGTAAACCCTCAAAGTGATGCTGCTCTGAGCCCTCTGTTAAAAGAAACATCCCATTTCTTTCCTTTTGTTTTGTATACATGGACTTCTGTGTCAGTCTTCCTGTTCTGAGAGAGAGAGAGAGAGCTTCTAGAGCCGTTTACTCGGGTATGGTAAAGCATTCTGCAGAATAAATCTAGTCTTATAGCTTGCACTTTTGTTGAAGATGGAGAAATGTTAGGGTTCCTGACCACTCATCACTGAGTGTATGAATGTAATCCTGATAAAGAGACCTCCAGCTAGGTAATACAAGCACGGGAACTAGAAAGACACAGCATACAGGATGGCAGTTCAAGCTTCTATTTATTGTTTCCACATACAGTTTGTATATCCTTAGTGCAAGTGAAGATATACAGGTCAATAGTAACATTCTATGTCCTGTAGTGGTACACATCAAGAATGTTAAGACAACTGAGTAGAGTAGACTACTTGCAAACATGTAAAATACAAGTTTTGGAATAAACAACTATATATAGGATATATGTCCTTGTAGTGAAATCTACACAAAATGGATACAGTATTACAAAATAGAGTAATTTAAGATACTGTATGTGCAGTAGGGGTTCAACCCTCACAAGAAAAAGCACAGGATATGCTACAGATAAGATCTATATTATTCTTCAAAACAAATCTATTATCTACTATGAATCTTGTGCTTCAATGGCTACCCCCATGGCTACACAACAGCTTGTTTATATAAACTATAGTTGTGATTCTGAAGCAAATACACACATTTTACCAGTGATGGGCAACAAAACATTATATTGTCGTTCCTTTAAAACTATTTTTTAGTATTACTGTTCCATTAAACTGTGCCGGTACCCTAGTACCTTGTACTTGTCCTGCGGAATATATTCTAGCCCTGTACATGCTATTGGGGAAGAACTGAGCTGCACAGTATTACATTTCCTTATAAAACATAACATACTTTTCATGCCAAATTAATAGTAGGATTACATTCCTATGTTTTGAGATGGGCAAGCCTAGTTCTTTTTAGTTCTTTTACTATTTACAGTTTTTCCATTTAAAGAGAAGCTCCTTTTGTTTGTAGCCATTTCTATGGGTATGTTTTTTAACTCAATACAATTTAGTGGACATTTTATGTGACGTGTCCCATGTACATTGCTTGCACAGTTACAGGAGACTCATGCTCTGTTTTTCAATACATCAAGAGAAGAAAAGGTTAAAAGTAAGTAAGCTTTACCAGAAAGGTCTATATAAATACACCAGTAAACCATCAAGCTACTCGGAGTCCTCTGTCAAATGAAACACCACATTTCTTTCCTTCTATTGCGTACATATGGGCTTCTGTATCAGACTTCATGTTGTTAGTATAATCCTCCACGGCACTGGCTTGAGCATGCTCAGTTTGCTCCTCTCTCACTCCTCCCCTTCCTGCTGTAATTTGACCCCAAGCCTATGAGTGATCAGAGAGAGACTCGGGCAGGAAGTGGTCACACTAAGCTAATATAGCAGCTGCTATTTTAAACAAACTGATGTTCTAGAGTGGTTTACTCCGGTATGGTTAAGCATTCTACAGAATAAATACAGTTCTAGGTTGATAGCTTGCACTATTGTGGCTAATCTATCGGCAATAAATTGCTTAATTAGCTTTCCTTCTTCTTTAAATCCTTTGATGCTAGTTTTATTCTAATGCTCCATGTTTTTCTAAAGTTTCTATATGTTAATGTTTTCCATTATGGTTTTTGTTTTGCCATCCAGCTAGAACATGCTGATCTTTCAGCAGCTCAGACTCTACGGGCAGCATTTATAAAGGTAAAGTGTTTCTCTTATCTGCTTATAAACCCATGAGTGATGGTAGTTCTGGCTGCATGGGGCAACTGTACATAGAAAAAAAGGTATTGTAATCGGGCAGCTTTGGATATTCTAAGAATGCTGTCCCCCATTGGTGCCATACAAACTTGTGCATTTTCAATCCAAAATGTGCCCTTTGTGTGCAGTGATAGATCCGTACAGCCGGCATTTGTGGCATTGGGCACACTAATCTTGATCGGGTGACTAATCTCAATGCAAAGCCTTCTTGCTGGCTAGAATCTAAATCGCCGGCAGGATGGCACTCAGAGCACTTAGTTTTCCGAAGTTGCCTGAAGTTGAACAAAGAGCTCAAGAGTGTCATCACACCGGCAACTTAGATTCTACACTTCAGGAAGGCTTTTTGGGGAGAACAGTTGCCTGAAGAAGAGGCAGTAAGTCAACGGGCAACTAAATCTTCCCAAATCTCCGTGTGTCACTCTGCCCTTAGACTCCCTTGTGCAGTGGAGTCACATTTGTGTGTGTGTGTTACACCCAGTCTGAAATATTAAATTCCATTCATTACTATCTGCATTTATTCATTCAAATGTATTTGTTCCTCCTTAGAATGACTCAAAATAACAGCAATAGTTTGCGTGAATGATTTATCAATTATTCTGAACATAGTTGATGAAGCTTTTGTTAGACAGGAGCTGTCTGTCGATGGCGTGAATGCTTCTGCAACTGTTTTCCATAAGACTTTACAGTGTTTCTGCCATTTCAGTCATTACATAACACATCCAAGGCCAGCAGACTTGTACACAAGAGATTGTTCCTATACACCTTAGAGCTCTATATACATTTATTTCCTCTTTAATTCCCACATCAAAATAGTAATCAAGCATTTAAAATGCAAATGTAATTAAAGATTTTTCTTTTGACCCAAGGGGCACAGCTACCTCTTGTTTGTTGGGGTGACCTACATTCTCCTTGTAACAGATTAACTGACTGCATCTCTTTTAGACACATGTAGCGAGTCATATGCTTAAAGCCATATCCTGACTCCTGGGCTACTTTATAGTGGAGGTACACCAACATTCTTTGTGATTCTACCTTTTGAAACACTATTTGCCTGCCCCAACTAGGGAAAATGAAAAACTCCTAATACATTTGCATGATAAACACGTGCATGTTTTTAGTAGTTTTAAGTTTCACCTTTAAATGTTTTTTGATTAATTTTACATTTGTCCAGCTGCTCTCCAGTTTGCAATTTCAAGTTGCTAGAGCCCAAATTACCCAAGCAACAATGAAGTGGTCGGAACAAGAGACTAATATGAATAGGATAATGCCTGAATAGAAAGGAGTAATAAAAAGTAGCAATAACAATACATTTTGTAGCCTTACTGAGCATTTGTTTTTTTTTTGTTTTTTTAGATTGGGTCAGTAACTCCCATTAGCAAGCTGGAAAGACAAAGGCAAATGATTCAAAACCTATAAATAAATAAATTAAAAAAACAAAGGCCAATTGAAAAGATGCTTAGACTTGGCAGTTCTATAACATACTAAAGGTTAACTTAAAGGTAAACCACCCCTTTAACTGCATTCACGCAAGTGGTACCGTAACTAAATGAAACTCTTGGGCTTAACTGTTTTAATGCTCTGATACACAGAATAATTTATTGTATCTAAAAGCAAACCTTGTTTAACACTTCACCCTGTATTCTAATGCTGGCACATTTGTGACTCCACATAGCAATACAAGATTTTAGATTTTAGGTGTATATTTTGTTGATGTACCACTCAGTATAGCCGTTTCATTCTACAGGCAGAAAAAGAAAATCCGGGGCTCACGCAGGATATAATTACAAAAATCCTTGAAAAGAAGAGTGTAGAAGTTAACTTCACTGAATCCCTGTTGCGCATGGCTGCTGATGATGTTGAAGGTAAACACAAATACGTGCACTGTTTTAGATTCTTCTTCAGTTAAAACGTATGTTCATACACCCCTACCAAGTATGCAGATTGTTTCTGCCATTGCTATTAATCATGCACTTTTTATGATCTTTCTGTAGAGTATATGGTTGAACGGCCAGAACCAGAATTCCAAGAATTGAATGATAAAGCACGGGCACTCAAACAGATCCTTAGTAAGATTCCTGATGAAATCAATGACCGAGTGAGGTTCCTCCAGACAATCAAGTAAGTACATTTTGCTAAGCAATGGCATATCCTTTGTGTACATGGGATGCTGTTGTAGGAGAGTTGGGGTCAAGGACTGTGTTTCTGTGTGTAGATTCAGTTCGTGATTCGGCCAGAATTCAGCCGAATCCTTCTGCCCGGCCAATCCGAATCCTGTGCATATCATTTTTTAATGTAATGAGGAAATTCCATTTTTAAAAGGTTTTAAAAATTTTTTTGAAGATTTATTACTAAAGTATTGTAAACTGAGTTTTTAACATGGGCCTACATGATCACTGCACCTACATTAAAGTGAGAGGATTCCTTTAAATTTTTACATTATCATGTCAGGTCAACTACAGGACATGGCCAGGAGTAGGGATGCACCAAATCCATTCAGTTCAGGATTCTGCCTTTCAGCAGGATTTTGCTAAATCCGCGTGCCAAGCTGAACGGAGTCTGAATCCTTAAAATCATGTGACTTTTTTTTTTGTCACAAAACAAGTAAAACCCTTGCTGTGTGCATGGCTTTTTTGCAAGCAAGCACTATCTAAACAGTATTACTTCCTTTAGCACTCATTGCACATATTGATTGCACCCTGGGGCTTCTATAGATCTGCTGCTTTGTATCCTTGTACCAGTTGCACAAATCACAAGAGAAGGCAGTCCTATGGGTAATGCTTGTGCGGATTACCTGCAAGGAAGAACCATGCCCCATTTATCTGCCATCCTTCTTCTATATCACACTGGCAAATAGATGTGTCTCTTAGCCTGGTGGCAAGGTGCACTGTGGGCAAAAGCATGTTCCTCTCTCTTGTACCTCTGTATTGTAGCCTATGCTAAATATATTCATTTGTTTTGGTGTTGGCTCAGCATGGTAAACACTATTTTGCATATACATTTACCACTGTACCACAGGTCAGAGAACATATTGAATTTAAGTTTCCCAGTGTGAGTGTGCTACGATTAAAAAAAAAAAAAGTAAATATATTTATGTATGCATATTTTTTCTTTTACTTTAAGAGACATAGCAAGTGCAATAAAGGAGCTACTTGACACAGTCAACAATGTCTTCAAAAAGTATCAGTACCAGAACCGCAGAGTAAGTTGTTTTGCCCTATTCTGTGATTCGTTCTACCCCATATACTGTTCTGTCTACTTTCACTTATGAGCAGTGTTTCAACTACCTTTACCATTAGGTAAATCACACATTTCCTTACTCTGCAATCTCCTCCTTCCTTGTTTACCTGGATATCAAGAAAACAATACTTCTAATGCACCACATTAAATGTAGCCATTTATCTTGAACAGAATAATGTGTTTTCTGGTACTAATTATGCTCCTTTTTTTAACAGGCACTTGAGCACCAAAAGAAAGAATTTGTAAAATACTCCAAAAGTTTTAGTGACACACTAAAGACATATTTTAAAGATGGAAAGTAAGTATTTTATTATTTCTTCTCTACATAACACACATAACACAATTGTTCTATAATTATTTGGGTGCTCCCTAATTAGAAGGCATATTTAGGCCTGATACCTCTTCACTAGGACCATACAAATTATTGCATTTGCTATTGCTTGTACTGCAGAACCCCCATTATACATTTTTCAGGGGATAAGAAAAAAGTTATGTAAAATCCAGGCAAATGTGTTTAAACAACTTATTCTTGAAGCGCTCAAAGGATATAAACACAGGAGTCCTATTAAGTTTGAAATATAATATTTAAAGTGTTAATAACAAGGTTAATCAGGCAGCATTAATATTGCACATGTGATCTGTGCTTGACTGTATGAGGTGCACATCAATTGGAATGGACACACAGAACCATGGCAAAATATGCATCTAGTTCGTACTTTAAACCTCTTAATTTCACTAATCGCATTCATAGAGGACAAGGTGACATTTTTGTAAAGATTAGGATAACCTCTTTATGTAAAATCAGTGAAAAGCTGCCATTGAAATGCATTTTAAATTGATGGGACCACAAAAAAAATGCGTGGAAAAACTTAAAATTAAGGTATGTAAATTTTAAGTTTCACTATGTATTTTTAGTGGTAGAGGGCCATTTATGGAT
>CM044439.1:121955781-121965852 GCA_024363595.1 Xenopus borealis
CCCCCTGCGAGATGCCGTCCTCTTCATCTTTGTGCTTAGGCGCGCATGCTCACCTTTTCTTAGTTGTGACAGCACTGGAGACTGACATGAGTCTCTAGTGCTAATAGATATTTTGATGCGGCTGGGCCTGGGTGGAATGCCGCCCCTCAAATTTTGCTGCCCTGGGCCCGGGCCTTTGTGGCCTCACCACAAATCCGGGCCTGTACATAGTTTTGAAACAATGCTTTTTTTTATTGATACTATTGTTTGTGTGTCTGTCCATTGCCCATACAAAGATTCTGCAGATGAGTCTAGCAGATTTTATTAAGTCAATAAAAAAAAAAACCTAAAAGCTTTCAATTTTCTACATATGTTGTGACAGCAGTTTTAGTTAATAGCTCAGTGGCTGACAACTGCAAATAAAAGAGTTCACCTCTAGGTTGACAGTCCATAGCATTGTCGTGTCAGTCAATGTCTCATCAGATTTTATTACAGCCCAAGTCAGTGCTCCCTCAGCATGAATAAGATTTAGCCATGAGCAGATCACACACAGAGTAAAAGAATAAATTACAATTCTCAAAGTTTTTAATACATTCAAATTGCACCACATTTTAAGCAAACCCTTTTCACCCAGCTAAAATAATTTCTTGAATTCTATGTAAAAGCTACTTTTTCCACACATTGTGTGTTAACAAATTAGGGATGCACCGAATCGGTTTGGGATTCGCATACCTCCCAACTGTCCTGTTTTCAGCAGGACAGTCCTGCTTTTGACAGCTCAACCTGCAGCCCCTCATTTGTACTTGAAAGCTTGAAAACTTTCTCTTCACTGAACAGCCAGAAAAAGAAACAAAGTTTCTAACTTAATTGGCTTTTGGCCCAGAACAGGTGCAAATAAGATACTTTGTAACAATTTTGAGATAAGCAAATAAGGATTTTAGATAAAGGAATTAGATAAAGTGATCCCTTGGGAAAAGCTAGATTGACAGCTTAAAGGGCAACTCACCTTCATTAGCAAAACTGTAATTGAAAAAAAAAAAAACCACAGAAAAATGTTCAAGCGTTCATAACCTGCCAACTTTTGTAAAATGAACATGGTAATTAGGAGGTGTGGCCACAAAATGGTCATGGTCAAAAAAATTTAGCCTGTGACTGGGAAGAATTCTGAATGCAACCAGCCCAGCTAGTGTTTCACTTTGAGATTTCTTTGACATGCCTTTTGTACTGACTGTGTGGAGCAGTGAAACAGATCTGTATGTGGCCCTGCTGTCTCCACAGAAATGGGCGTGGTCAAAAAAATCCCATCCAGCTACGCGCGGTAAATTTTATTTCCATATTTTTATTTCCAACATATTGGAAGGTATGGATTCAGCCAGTATTTGGACTTTTTCAGCAAGATTCAGCCAAATTCTTGTGTCTGGCTGAACCAAATCCTAATTTGCATATGTAAATTAGGGGTGGGGAGGGAAATCACATTATTTTTTATTAAAAAGTAATGTTCACATTTTTTTCCTTTTCTGCCCCTAATTTGCATATGCAAATATACAGTATATACATTGTGTATATACAGTATAATCTATAATTTATAGTATTTCCTAAAGCTCCTAAAATGTTCAGAAAACTGTAGCAATCAACAGTATTTTATGATTGCATATACAAATTTTTTTTGTCAAAGTAGAGCATGGGGCCTGATTTTTAATGACTTGAGCTAATGATTATGATAATAATGTGTGACTTCTCATAGCATCCTTAAACCTCATTATAGAAAAAGTTTTGTAAAGCATGAGTAAATGAATATATTTCCTGGAATAAAAAAAAAAAACAACTGAAAAATAAGATCAAGCTGTGAGACCTCTCCTGTTAGGATCTGTATCTTGCCTGCAATACACTGCAGGCATTACACAGTACTGTGTACTGTAAATAATAGAACAATTGTATCGCAATGGAACCAAGTGCACTGATATCTGTACAACAAATAGATATTTTTTTTAACTTTGTAGCTGAAGAAATGTTAATCTATAATAAGAAAAATGGTCTGATATTATTTACTATTTTGCAGTAACATTTAACACCATAGCTGTCACAATAATCTCTAGCTATATGTCCTGTAGCAAAGTGCTAGAGGAAAAATATCATGATAATGCAAGTAATGGGATCTATTATCTAGACCTTTGGTTTTCAGGATAACAATATTTCCTTAATTTAAACACCATGTCTAAAAAGGGGTGGGTCACCTTTAAGTTAACTTTGGGTATTTTATAGAATCGTCAGTTCTAACAAACTCTTCAACTTTTTATAGTTTTTTAATTATTTGACTCTTTCTTCTGACTTGTTCCAGCTATGTAAGGTCGAATAAGGCTATACATTTATTGGTATTGCTTCTTTTTATTACTCATCTTTCTATTCAGGCTTCTCCTATTAATATTCCAGTTTCTTATTCAAATCAAGGCATGGTTGCTAGGATAATTTGGACCCTAGCAACCAGATCATTGTAATTACAAACTGGAGAGCTGCTGAATAAAAAGCTAAATAACTCAAAAACCACAAATAGCAAAAAATAAAAAACTCAGAATATCGCTCTCTCCATCATACTAAAAGTTAATTTAAAGGTGAACAAAATCTTCAAAGGAGACCTAAAACTTAATACTTTAAAATATCACTCTATCCATCATACTAAAAGTTAATTTAAAGGTGAAAAAACCTTTAAAGGAGAAGTAAACTTAATACTTTAAAAACCCCACCCCCCATAGACCTCCCTCTCTGCTCCCCCAACCTACTTGCTACCCCAGGCAAAGGCCCCTAACTTTTTACTCACCCCTCACGGCAGATTCAGGCATCAGAGTTCATGGTAGCCATCTTCTTCTTCTTCAGTACTGAACATTTTTTTGGATTGATAATTTGCAACAACCCCTAAACAGAGTGGGGGGGGGTGTAATTTAATATTGTTTGAGGTTTTCAGCATTCTAACTCACCCTGGGTTATGTGCTGAAAAAGCTCAGCAAACTTTGCAAGTTTCCCCAAACTGTTTTTTTTTTTTAACGTCTGCTGCTTTAGTTTTAGATGCCACATTTTTCTTCTTTCAAAAGCCCCTTTGAGGAAAAGGCATTGGAGACAGAATGACATACTCACTGGATAACACATTTCTCGAAAAATAATAATATGTTTCAGATAACATGTCCTACACCTGTAATTTTATTATCACCCCAACAGTAATTATTTTTCATATTTTTTTCTAGGTTTGATTCTTTTCATGGGAAAGGTGATGAATCCAGATTTTTATGATTCAATGGGTCGGGATGTGGAATCATTATAAACGAAGACACTAGTGTTCAAGCTTGTGGAATATGTGGCACTTTTGCAGCCGCTCAACTAACCTTTCCATATCAAAAAGTTAGTAGTTACTGCTAAAAAAATAGCTGGAGCAATGCAAGGTGCCTTTCTGAAAAACACAGATATGCCACTGGGTCATCACAAATGGAAAATTATTTAACAACAAAATAAAATGTTTCACTGGGTTAACTTTCAGTTGTTCTATGACTTTTATAACATGTCACAGATTCAGTAGCACTCTCATTATAGTCCAATATGAATAAACAAGCTCTAGGTACACAGCCAGTGCATTTCATATAGTTCTTTTTATTGGCCTCATTAGTAGCGGCCTATTTGAATGCTTCTGTGACCCGTAATAGATTGATTTTTTTTTTGTGGACATAAGGAGAACCCATATGTATGCTTGACACATCATTAACGTAGAATTTAACATTTTTATAACATTGTAATTAAGGGAATTATTATGTCATACAGAGAGATTTAGAGAATCTCTGCGCAGTTCTGGGCTATAAACATTTTCTAAATGCTGACTACAGCCAGGCATGCCTAGTCTACAAAGAGTGACAAAAAAGCCCCGACGCATGTTACTGTACCTAATACTATTGATTGTAAATGTAATTTGAAGCACATGGAGCAGTAAAGAGAGACCTCACTGCAATATCAGTCTAATAATTCAGGACTGGGGACAAGCAAACAAGGATGTCTGGTCTGTCATTGTTTTCTATAGCATGGCATGAGAGAAAACACTCTGCATTCCACAGGTCTTATATAGTTTAAAATTTGCTACTGCGTCCTATGTCTGTGCACACACTCTGCTGTGGGAAATTGGTTTCTACTGAATCCCATTGGTCTTAGTCTAAGCCATGGCTATCTAGCTGGAAGCCCGTTGACCAGATTTGGCCCTCCAACAAGGCCATATTATTATATAGGCACAGAAGACTTATGCCATTTGTGGAAGCTTTAGGGAAGCTGGGAGGGGGTGAGGGGTACCTCCTCCACCTTAGTGGGTCATGGAAGTGACATCACCCACATTAACCATTTGCAAGCTGTGGGGTGGAGGGGTGCACTGTAGACCTCAGAACTAATCAGCACTCCCCTCCAAATGATTTTTATGGTTCCCAGTCTATGCTATGGCTCCACAGACTACAATCCAATACATGATAATTTTAAAATAATGTGGCCCTCATACACACTGTATAAGAATTTATAGACTCATTCCATGTAATAAGTTGGACAAAACTGGTGTAAGTAGTCAAATTGGTGCAGAGGATTCATTAACATTAGCATACTAAAAAGATAGATGATTGAACAGACAGAATGGCACCAGTAAAGCAGTAGCATGTAGCTAGAATAACCACAAACTAATTGAAACCCTTGTTTCCTGGAAAACATGGCATAGCAATCGCTCACAAAAAAGCAAGCTATAAATACAGAAATAATAGATAAACCAATGACACTTGGCTTCAACCAACTGGACTAAGTTCTAACATATACTAACAAAGGTGATTTTTATTTTTTTATAACACAGTATCAGTTATTCTATGCTATCATTTAGACTAGTAGTTTTTTTTATATAAATTTCTTTTAGAAAAAATCTGCATAAATACAGAGGTTCTGATTTCAAACCATTAGGTGGGGTTTCAATGAGGTTGTCTCCACAAAATTTACATATACATTTACATTACAAATACAAGAAGTCCTCTACACTCAACCCATTTTCAGGACACTTAGGGGTAAATTTACTATTATTCCCCAAAATAAGCTCGATCAAATTCGAAATTCGATAAGCATTCGACCATCGAAAGCTTATCGAATTGTTTTAGGCTATCATTTTGCTAGCTATTTCGATTTCTCGATGAATTCATCCGATCGGATACCGATCGTTCAATTTCATGAAAAAAATCATAAAATTTCCTTCGAGCCTCCGAAAAATTTGTATGATTCGAATGATCAAACACATCGATCGTACGAATGGTATTCGAGCAGGACTAAGGGGCCGATTTACAAAATTCACGTGAATAGATCGAATTTCGAACGTAGGATTTTTTCGTTTGGTCGAATATGTGAATTTTGGCATATTCGATCATCGAATAGGGAATGGTCAAACGATCGAATAAATTCGAATACAGTCGAATGAACGAATATTCGATCATTCGACCAGCGAAGGATTTTAATTTTAAAGTTTATTCGATTGCCTACTTCGCCAGATTGGACCTACCGAATTGCAATAGAAGCCTATGGGAGAACTCCCATAGGCTTCTGAGGCTAATTCCTGATCGAATCGTACGAATGATTCGAATGATCGAATGATTTATTCGTTCAGTCAAATGATTTATTCGACTGATCGAATAAATTTGTATTCGATTGTCGAATGATCAAATATTGAATAAAAGGTAGCCTAGAACTATTCGATTAACATTCAAAAATCGAATGCTAATTGAATATCAAGTAGAAACGAATTTTATTTGGGGAATAATAGTAAATTTGCCCCTAAATCTCAGAAGCCTATGGGGGGTTCCCATAGGCTTCTATTGCAATTCGGTATTTTCAATCTGGCGATGTAGGCAGTCAAACAATTTAAAAATTTTGATTCCTTCGATCATCGAATTGTCGAATATCCGATCATTCAATCTATTCGATAATTCGGTATTTGATGATCGAAGAGGCCAAATTAGAATATCCGATACAGTGAAACCCTGATTTTAAGTCCCCTGATTTTAAGTTTTCCCGCATTTTACATTTTTTATTTGTGGTCCCACCTATTTATAATGCATTTCCCTGATTTTAAGTCATGATTTCCCTGATTTTACATCCAAATTTTGTCCTGATGTTCCCAAAATTTGCCTTTTTTTTCCTCTTCTGAAATAAAGAGGTTTAAAATACTAACCAGATTCTGCCTGTTCTACATGTAAATGGTCAATCCCAATAAGTCTGCCCCTTATACAGTCCTGCACCAATCACATATTGCTTTTATTGTGTGTGTGACTGACAGAGAATCTTGCACATGCCCCCATAGTGTAACATTAACACTGCAATGTTTAAGCTAGGGATGCACCGAATCCACTATTTTGGATTCGGCCGAACCCCCGAATCCTTCCCGAAAGATTTGGCCGAATACCGAACCGAATCCGAACCCTAATTTGCATATGCAAATTATGGGTGGGAAGGGGGAAAACATTTTTTTACTTCCTTGTTTTGTGCCAAAAAGTCACGTGATCTAGCTCCCTGGCCCTAATTTGCATATGCAAATTAGGATTCGGATTCGGTTCGGCCAGGCAGAAGGATTCGGCCGAATCCGAATCATGCTGATAAAGGCCGAATCCTGGCCGAATCCCGAACCGAATCCTGGATTCGGTGCATCCCTGGTTTAAGCCTTATTATTAACACAGTAAATATTGTATCTCAAAGTAAAACAGACTCCAGTGCTTTTATCCTTTCAGTACTTGAAGAAAAAGTTACTTTAACACATTTCCCTGATTTTTACATCATTTTTTCCTGGTCCCCTGAAAAACGTAAAATGGGGGTTCTACTGTATTATGAAAAATTTGTATGATCATTATTCGATCGAATTCGATTGAACTTCCATCATTTCATGTGAATTTCATAAATTGGCCCCTTAGACATTTTGTGCTACTAAAAATGCCTTACACTTTAATCAAAACAGGGATTGTTTGGCCATATATTGCAATATATTTAAGCTGGTCAACTACATCAACATACGTTCCAACTTTTGAAAAATGGAGAGAGGGACAAAAAGTTGTGCTGCGTGCAGTGCAGCAAAATTGTTTTAGTCATGTCTATTTTATTTTCATGCCCCCTAATTACCATGTCCATAAAATGAAAGTTTGACCACATTTCTGGAAGCTTAAGTGTAATGTTTTATGTGTTATAACAGTCTTGCTAATGAAAGTGAATTGCCCTTTAAGCTGTTAGTCACATTGCCAATAGACCGTCCTTATCTTAAATAATTACAATTGTTTCTTTGCTTATCTTAAATTGTTACAAAAGTATTCAAGTGGAACTGGTGGCTGTTTTGGGCTCTATTTTTAATTAAGTTTCAGAAACTCTATATTTTTCTTGTCAGTGCAGAAGATCAAATATTTGGGACTGTCCCGCAGAAAAAGGGACAGTTGGGTGGTATGCGTCAAAATAATCCCTGGTATGGCCAGTCCTACACTCAACTTTATCTGATTCATTAAGAATTCTGCAGCTGCATTACATAGGGACTAGTGATGGGCGAAACGGCCGCGTTTCGCTTCGCCGAAAAATTCGCGAATTTCCAGAGAAATTCGCGAACTTTTCGCCGATTCGCGAAACGAGTCGCGCGGCGTTTTTGACACGAGTCGCGTAGTTTCCGACGCGTCGCATCATTTTCGTTGCGCATCGCGTCGATTTCGGCGCGTCGCGTCAAAAACGACGTGCTCGTTTTTGCGCGGCAAATTTTTTTTTGCCGAATTTTTTGGCAGTTTCGCAAATTTATTCGCCAGCGGCGAATCGCGGGAATTCGCTGCGAATTCGCCCCATGCGAATAAATTTGCCCATCACTAATAGGGACTATGTTTTACCTGCAACTTTGATTCAAGGTTAGAACACCAAAATGGTTGCCCTTTTTTGGTCACCACTGAGATTGTCTGACTATAGCTGGAGAGGGTGGGAGCTACAACCTGGAGCTGGCCACTTCTCCTGCACAACAAAAAGGGAATGTTGTGCTCACCACTAATTGTTAAAACATTAGGATATGATGCAATCAAGACCAAAAAGATCTAAACTGTGTTTTCCACAGTTTAGAAAGAATTGGAAACTATAGGATTTTTTCCAATCACTGTGAACAAAATATCTGGATGAATTTATAAATGTGATGGATTTAGAAATTCCTATAATAACAAACTGACCCTTATCAATATTGGGTCCTCAAGCCTATGTTCATTCTGTATAAATAATTGGTAAGAATAACATGGCTTTTCTGCTCTCTGACAGTGATTAACAGATACAACAGGTAATAGACTGTTTTACTAGCCAAAATGAAGTGCACTGTTTATACTGTTAAATTAAGTAATAATTTCCTGTTCTTTTAGAAAATAGATAATGAATGCTTAATATAAATTTGAAAGAAAATATCACAGTTGAGTTATGTGACCATGTAATAGGTACAATGCTGTAGGTGGATGTGACCTTCCCTATTTTTTCCAATTTTGTCCTGTTTAGCATGATAAAAAAAAACAAAAACCGTAGATACTAGAACATGGTTTTTGAGCATCAGAAATGTTGGGCACCGATCTGGCCTACCTAAAACACAAATGCTCTGTAACGCTACAAATGTATTGTTATTGCTCATTTTTATTACTCATCTTAATATTCAGGCCCACTCCTATTCATATCCCTGCCTCTTATGCATGGTAACTAGGGTAATTTGAGCCCTAGCTACCAGATTGCTTAACATTTAAATCAACCAGCTGCTGAGTAAAAAGCTAAATAACTCCAATAACTTAAATAATAAAAAATGAAAACCAGTTGCAGATTGTCTCAGAATATCCCTCTCTACAGCACACTAAAACTTAATTTAAAGGCAACCACTTAAAAAGGTTTAACTTGATGGACAAGTGTCTTTTACCATGTAATCCATGAATCATTGGGGAACTAGTGTCTACAGAAATGGCTGTGAAATGGGTCATAAGAACCATTTGAGTTTCCACAGCAATGGAAAAAAACACAGTGCAATACAATTAATCAAAATCAAAGACAAATTTGACGTATACAAGAAACACAGGCTGAGATGTTCATGTGGAAACATCTTTATATTGCCTTGTACTTCTTGTAACACTAAAACAAGCAGCTCTCGGCTTACAGGTAGCAAACAGCAAACAGTGCAATGTGGTTCTGACTCTGCAATCGGCTGATTTTGTTTGCTGTTTGCAGCCTGTAGTATAGGAGACAGCAGGGCCACATAAAGATCTGTTTCACTGCTCCACACAGTCAGTACAAAGGGTGGTAACATAAAAAGCAGGTTGAAATGTAACCAATCAGGAAGGCACATGCAGGACTGGAAAAAAAACAATGGGCTGGCTTTCTCTGTGTTCTTTTATTGTGGTGCATGTTGTTACCTAGCAACGAACAAGCCAAACTTGCATTGAGGATCCATCTGTCCCCTCGCTCTGTTCTACTAATAGACTTGCTCACGCAACCAGCAGAGAGCTTCCACGCATGAAATTGGTGAGTTGTAACTGATCACACATTATAGTTGCTGCTGTGTGTAACGCAAGGCAAGAGGCTCCATGCAAATATTCTCCTTTATTCACTGGGATTATGAATATGTAAAACCAGTGCAATGTCTCATTAGGAGTCTAAGCAGACTCTTTTAATTGGGAATGATGCCATTCCATACTCTGATAAAGCATCTTTGCATGAATTTATAAATTCTTAAACACATGGTTTTATAAACACAGGGCACATGGGCAAGAACTGGTAGCAACCATCAGTGATTGCCTTTTTTTTTTCTAGGCAGCCAGAATAGGAACAATGAAAGCAAAAATGTGACTGGTTGCCATTTGTTACTGCTTAGGTGAAAATGTACCCAGTGTTTATAAATGAGCCTCATTATTGCCAGTGATTGCTCAATTCCAGTGCCAATAATGATCCTGTCATTGAGCTAAATCTATAGATATATACGTGGGCAGGGATTTTCCAGATAAGGGATATTTCTGTAATTTTGGTCTCCATACCTTATGTCTACTAAAAACTAATTTAAGCATGAATTAAACACAA